>RJVU01037189.1:3238740-3304520 GCA_003731715.1 Anabarilius grahami | reverse complement strand
AAAAAAAAGTAAATTCTATATTAGGACTCAATTTAAGCTCGTAGAAATTAAAGCGCAAATATATACATTATAAAATTAAGTTAAACTACTCAAGTTTTCTGATACTGGTGTTTCCATCATGCACTGGGCCTTGAATAATTAATGAGGTTGATGTTTTCCAGCTGTATTTACTGTTTTATCATTGATTTTATGGTAAGGTTTAGTAACTTGCCATTTTGTGTCATCTGGAGTTCATTTTCTACTCAAAATGGCACATTCGCTCTCAAAAATGATCCATTGAATGTCATTTTGTATTGTGTACCAATTATTGAGGTCTCTGTGTTCAGGTGCTGTGTTACTTCTCATATGTAGATTTGAGAAGTAACACAGGTGTTTACACAATATCTATTGTATTATTTAGATGTTTCTACATAAAGCATACACTTTAAAAGCATAGTTTAATTCAGTTTTATATTATTTGAGTAAAATAATAGAGCAGAGTTACTTAATTCCATATTAAAACTTGTGCAAAAACTTGCAAAAGAAAAATTAAGTCAATCTTACTTATTGTTTTTTTAAGGCAAAAGTTCTTTGTGTAAGTGTTCTTTAGCCTGTGGATTTTTGTTTATGATATTCAGCTACAATGAAATGTTTTGTAATAAGACTTAAATGTGAATGATATCTAAGGATTTTTCTTTTACCTTATTGGAATCTGTCACGGTTGCTGATCCGCTGTCTCATTCTGTTGTCTTGTGTGTGTGTGGTTTGTCACGTAATCAGTTTGTGTGGGCGTCGCCGCTGATTGTCTGATCAGCGGCAGCTGTTTCTCATCACCTCAGCCTATTTAATGCCCTGTCTTTCGTCTCTTGTTGTCAGATCGTTGTTTGAAGTTCCGTGTGTGTTTCCCTGTGTTTCCCTGTGTTTCCCTGTGTTTCCCTGTGTTTCCCTGTGTTTCCCTGTGTTTCCCTGTGTTTCCCTGTGTTTCCCTGTGTTCCTCATGAGTCTTGCCTGTGAATGGAGTTCTTCGTGTCTACGTGATCCTGTCTCATGTTCCTCGTTGGTCTCACTCACCACGGACTTCACACCATACTCACTCTTCACGGACTTCCACGATCTCAACTCACCAGTTCCACGGCCCATCGAAGTCCCTGTGCTCACCACTCTCCTGCTGCCCGCCCATTGTTTCTTGTGTTTCTCCTGGCGTGAAGCTCAATAAATGAGACTGAAACTTGCTCTTGCATCCGTCTTATTATTCCGTGACAGAATCTAAGTTAGGAATCGATAAGATTCTTTAAAATTCTGGTGGGATTAGAAATACACTTATTCACAAGTGGTTTCGATTAATAGAAGCATACAAAAGAGTGCATAGTGGAATATGAATGCTCCAACACGCACAATAAAGCCTTGCTGACTTATTTGCTTTGAAACTGCAGAGAAAGGACAGTTGGACTCAGAGCTGAAGAAACAGTTTGAAACTGTGTGTGGGTACTGGACAGAAGTGTTAAGAAAGGTGGTAGCAGTTGTTAAATTTCTGTCCTATCAATACGTTTCACAAGAGGGTTGCATTGAGGAATGTTTCCTGACGTTTTTGCCCATCACAAGCCATACAGGGGATTCTCTTTGCACATCAGTGCTGACTGCTTTACAGGAGATGGAAATAAACTTTGATAATTGCAGAGGACAATGTTACGATAACGGCAGAAACATGTCCGGCTGTTATAAAGGTTTGCTTTCGCATATGAAAGAGATTAACCCTTTAGCTGAATGGGTGCCATGTGCAACCCATACACTTAATTTGGTTGGGGTAAACAGTGTGAACTGCTGCCTAAAAACAGAAGACCTTTTCTCTTTTGTTCAGGCCCTTTTTAATTTTTTCTCAAGATCTCCAGTACGATGGCAGACTATCACCACCAGCTTACAACCAAATGACAACAGCAGGATAGAGACCCTGAAAACACTATCAGATACAGTCTTCGCACGCACAAGCCACCAAAGCACTCTGTTTAAATTACACGAACATCCAGGAATCCTTGAGAAACATTGCTGATGACACTAACCAGCAGTTAACCACTCGTGATGAAGTGGATAAACTGGAAATTGCTTTCCTGTGTAACATGTGGAACACAATTCTGCAGCGATTTTCCAAGACAAGCACAACTCTAAGGAGGTTGATCTTGATTTGTGTGTTGTGCTGTAGATTTGTTAAGATCGTTGAGGGTTTTTGTATGAGAGCTCCAAAATCAACAGTTTTGAGGCAACGGCAAAACAAATGTTTCAAACAGTGTCTGTGATGTACAGATCTACACTGTAAACGATTTCTGTTGTTTTTTTACAGTATTATTGCTGTATTATCAGAGAAAGCTTACTGTAGAAACAGTTTACAGTAAGTTGCTGTCAATTTTATAACTTTTGCAGTATTATTGCTGTATTTCCAGCTTTGTCTTACTGTAGAAACTATTTACAGGACAGTTGCTGTCAATTTATGCTATTCTTTGAAAAAAACAATAGAGTGGGAAAATAATTACAGTAATCCTTATATTACTGTTAAATTGATGACAGTAATAATCCAACAGACAAGGAATTTTATTTATTAATTATATATTTATTTATAAGGAATTTTATAATACATCGTTTCATAAGGTAACCCATATATTAAGGCATTTAGCATATAGTTAAAAAAAGTTTAATGTTTTATGTGGGTGTTTTTTAATTGCGTATCTTTATGGTTGCCAGATATTGACACAAAACCAACTATTCTCATAGGTTATAGCCAACAATTTTGTGGGTGGGAGGTAGTTGTAGAGATGTAGATGTCAATAATATAGGCTAGGTAAATAGATAAAATCAATTCCCATGATATTTTTTTATTATTATTATTTTGCTTTCTATTAAACACACTAATTAATTACATAAAGAGCGGAATCGCACGGGATATACCTGGCAACCAATCATCTAAACCGTCAGCCCGCACTCATTTTCCAATTCATTTTCTGAGCCTTTGAGGATGAGCAAGACCAACAAGAACCAGTCAGGTGAGATATACAATTTTATTCAATATTTTAAAGATGTGTATTTCTAAAAGTTTCACCCCAAATGGGAAGATATTCGTTTTAACGTTACCACTAACGTTAACGTCAAATAATCGGTGGTGAGTTTGATAGTAGTTTGTAACACAAACATTCTAACGTTAACGTTAGACAGTTAACGTTAGCCAAATACTAATTATCACAAGGTTTGCTGTTAATGTTAGTTAATAATTTCAAGTTTAGAACAAAGTAATCGAAATGTTCTTGTTTCTGAACATTTGTGTGTAACTTAACGTTACACCGTGTGCGTGTGTCCTGTCGCGATCGAGGCCTTACGCGCCTAAGCCTAAAGCTATGTTCGAAATCGACCTATTACACTAATGTTATGCACGACTTGAAGGGACAACCACAGTGTTTTCAGTCATATTATACATTTATTACGTGAGTACAACCGATGTAAGTTACACTTAAAGTGAATACACAGGCAGTGAAAGTCGCGCCGAATTAATTCCCGCGTCTCGGTATAGTCCTTCTTCAGACCAGATGTTCACAGGATTTTGCTCACTCGTTTTCATTAACTTCTTCAAGTGCACTAGTTTATTAATATCTGGATACAGCCACTGCCAACGGACTGCGGATAATTTAGTTGTATATTTGATATTGTTTGATATTCACGATAATGGCTATTATAATCCCCGTTTTTTGTCACTTTGGGTGCTTCTCATTTCTTATTTGTGACAAATCAGGTTCTCCCTCGAAATCGGGTCTCTGTTAGGACCCCAAGAGATCTCAAATTAATTGTAATAGGCAAATAAATAAATAATAATAATTGAATAGATTAGCCATCTTTTTTACAAGTAATAAATGAAATGCACAGATTGAATAATTAATACTAGCATTCAATTATTTAATTTACTAAAATTATATGTTAACTTTTTTTTTTTGCTATTTTTAAGTTGCATTTAAGTTGTTAGCTTGTCATTTCTGGTCTTTGAAATTTGTTTTCTTTTCGAATTATTTATTTTGATTTTATATATTGGAATTATTTTGTAACCTTTTTATGTTTTAACTGATCCATGTTTCTCTTTGTCTTACAGGTAAAAATCCTTGGTGAAGTCACCAGATATGGATGGGTAAGTACTGCATCTAAAGTTAAAATTGCTTGGAAATAAGATTAGAAATGCCTTTCTCTTGCAAAGTGTGTCAGTACTCTGTAGAGTCTATTCCAGAATTTGTCAGACATGCTAAGGAACACAGGAATCTTGCAAACTATAGATTCTCTTGTGGATTTTTCCAGTGTCCATGTAACTTCAAAACTGCTGTTGGCCTTCGTACACATATGTATCGTAACCATGCAGTGATTACACCAAGTGCTGACAAATCACACAGTGGTGTTAATATGACATGCCAGGTTATGGGATGTTCTTTCACTTCCACATCTGTATCTTGTCTTTGTGAGCATTTAAAATGGCACATTAGAGATGGCAAGGCAGTTAAATGTCCTTTTCAAAGCTGCAAGAAAATATTCAGGGTTAGGTCATCTTTTCTCTCTCACATAAGCAGAAAACATTCAGCACGTGATGTCTGTGGTGAAGACAGTGCAGTAGGACTTGACACCAATATGTCATGTGCTGCTGATGAGTCTGACAATGTAATGTTTGCAGAGATTGTGGGAACTACTTCAGCCCATGCAGAGGGAGATGTGCTAATGACTAACTTGGCCCTCTTTTACCTCAGAATGCAAGCAAAAATGCTCCTGCCAGCCACCACAATATCAACATTAATAGACAAATTCCAAGATTTACATGAGCACGGGATGGCACATGTACTGGCAAAAGTAAGCCAAGAACTGACAAAACTTGAGATACCTAGAGATAGGATCCAAACCATAGTTGAAGGGCTCTCAAAGGAAAATTTGTTGAAGATGTACAATCAGGGTGTGTTTAGGTCAGACCAAACTAGGAAGACTTTTTTTAAGAGGAATTTCTTTTATGTTGAGCCTACTCGGATTTATCTAGGCATTAATGCCAAAGGAAAGGAGTGTTTCTGTCAGTATGTGCCTGTCAAAGATACACTTAAAGCCTTTTTAAGTCACTATTCAGTTAGACAACAGTACAACACCACTAAAATGCAGCAAGCTGTAGAATCAGATATATTGGAAGATGTTCAGGATGGTAAGAATTGGAGAAAAAACACTTTCCTTCAGCAGTGTCCATCTTCTTTATCCATAATTCTGTACCAGGATGCATTAGAGGTTGCAAATCCCCTTGGATCTGGAAAAAAAAATCCATAAACTTCTGGCTGTATACCTTACCTTGGGTGAAATTCTGCCATATAATAGGTCCTCTATAGATCCCATGCAGCTAGTGATGCTGTGCAGGGAACAGGATTTACAGTTTTTTGGCCAAGACTTGGTATTCTCTCGCCTTGTTAATGATTTAAGGGATATTGAGGAATCTGGAATTATTTTGGATGATGGTGAGAAACTGCAAGGAGCTCTCATAGCAATTGTTGGTGACAACTTGGGATCCCATTCTGTGGGAGGATTTACTGAAAATTTCAGCAAAAGCAAGAACTTCTGTCGGTACTGTATGATACATAGAGACGACTTTGAAAGGGAGCCTACAAAAATTGGTCCTCTGAGGACTCAAGAGGCCTATAAGAACAGTGTGAGAGGGTTGTCACTGGGTCACAGCCTTATAGATGGTGTGAAATCTGATTCTGTTTTCAATCGTTTGAGACACTTTCATGTATGCCAGCCAGGCCTTCCACCATGTTTAGGGCATGATCTTTTCGAGGGGATTGTGTCGACCGATCTTGCTTTGTACTGTACATCAAGCACTTTGTATCGGTAAAGCATTTCCCATACACTCAGTTAAACAGGAGTATATCTCAGATAAAGCTTGTTGGCAGTGATGCAAGCAACCGGCCATGTGAAGTTGTGCAAGATGGAAAGAAGTTGGGGGGGAGTGCAGCCCAGAATTGGTGTTTTTTGCGCCTTCTCCCTCTTTTTATTGGTGAACGAATCAAAAATGCCCTTGATGACCAAGTGTGGCAGTTGTGTTTAAAGCTCAGGGAAATTGTAGAGCTTGTTTGTGCACCCAAGATTCACACCAATCAGGTAGCCTATCTCAAGGTTCTCATCAGGGAGTATGTTCAGATGCGAGTGGATATTTTCCCAGATTCCCCTATCAAACCAAAACACCACTTCCTTCTCCACTATCCAGACCTAATCCTTAAATTTGGTCCTCTCATTCGTCTTTGGACAATGTGGTTTGAGAGTAAGCACACATATTTTAAGCAGTGTGCACGGAAGCTTCACAACTTCAAAAACCTCTCCAGTACTCTGGCAGAAAGGCACCAGTTGCTTCAGGCATATCTTCATGCTGGTAATGTCTTTCCTCCTGTTCTTCAAGTAGGTCAGGCTAATGAATTTAATGCCCACATGTATAATTTCGCCATTCAAGAAGCTGTACGACTCAGTAATTTGACTGGTAGCATCATGGAGACAGCCATGGTCACATACAAAGGTACAACATATAAGAAGGGAATGGGTGTTGTACTTGATGTTAGTGGTGGTGGATATGTGCTGGGGAAGATAGCTCTGATAATAGTATGCCAGGAAAAGGTGTATTTTGTTTCAGAGAGACATCAGTCAGTGCCAGTGTTGGATCTTGGTGTGCACTGTGTACGCATGACAGTGAGACTCGTTATGTGTGTGTTTGTGTCGACGGGCTTGCAGATTATCACCCAGTGTCTGTTTATAGACATTTGGATCTCGAACTTGTTGTGCTTCACCATTCTATCTGTTTAGGTTGCAAGACAACATGGAGTCAATCATAAAGGGCACACTTGCCCACTTGAGTGAGGAGACGCTGACATGTCTTCTTGAACATCTCTCTAACATTGGCATAAGGACCTCAGATGACTTCAGATTTCTAACAGAGGATGATTTAAAACAAATGATTTCATTGATTGATAGCAGAAAACTTCTACATAAATTTAACAACAGAGGTAAAACATTTTGCAAATGCATTTTGTAAATGTTGTAAATAACTTTTTTTGCCTTGATTTTCAGAGTTTAAATGCTACTTGACATTTTGCATAGTTGTTTTGTAATCAAAAGATTCAAAGTTCATCTTCTTTTATTATGGTAACTTTATTTGTCTCTAAATTTGTGTCTTTAGTAGACTCTGTCTGTGCTTTCCCCTTTTTTGTTCCTTTTTATGTTTTTATTTTTAGGTGGTGGTGGTGGTACACAGCACAGTCAGCCAAGTGACAATGCAGCAAGCGACACAATTACACTGACATTAACTCCAGTAACTGAATTGGAAGTCTCCTCAATAATGACTTCACCACAGTGCAGTGTTCCTTTGCCAAATAAAACCTGGACTTCGACATTTAAAATTCCATGGGAGAAGACTAGGCCCACTTTACAAAGATGTCTCTCTCAGAACACAATCCCAGAAGACACAGACAGACGGCACATGGTTAGAATCACTGTAGATGCCATGAGAGAAAAATTATTAAACCCAACATGGAGTCAGTGTACAGTAATAGCTAAAAGTGTAGTTGACAAATACCCTGGTAGCTTTGAGGACAGAACAGATGAAGGTGACAGAATGGGCAATGGATACTTCACGTTGTCCTCACAACTGAAAAATAGAGTGGATAACCTTAACAGAAACAATACCCTTGCCCGTCTCAGAAAGCCAAAAAGACCTGCTGATACTAATGATGTTCACCCAGCACAGCCAGAAAAAGTTGAAAAAACTGACAGCTATGGATGCATAAACTGGCAGCCATCTCAATTACCAGAAGGAGAGACAATAGACTCTCTACATCATCACAAAAGAAGAACTTAAATTAATTTTCTCTCAGGAAGGACCAAGTGGATCAGACCGTGTAAGAGTGAATGATTTGATGGTCTTAACTTATACAATTCAGCGCAGTGCAATAAACTCCACACCTTCACTTAGTGTAGATGAATTGAAAAGAGAATGGCCTTTCCTGTTTATGAAGAAGTTTTTAATGCAACACTTCACTTCAATTACTGGGATCGAACTTTACGAAAGGCTGAGAGAATGCATTGCTGGAAAAGGAAGGAGGGTGCTCCAGTTCTTCAAAACTCAGCTTCTTCGCTGGACAAAAGAAGTGAAGACTGTTCTTGCCGACATTGAACGTCTCCAAGGCGAAAACATGGACTCAACAATTGCTGTAATTTTGCTAATGATCACCTTCTTTAAAGAGAAAGATGATGCCATTTTCCTTCTTGCTGATGTAATTATTATACTGGATTCATATAATGGCCAATGAATATATATTTTTTAGATGTATAAAGATTTATTGCTGTCTCCCACATAAGCACTCCTTCTGTCTGACCTTTTGCATGCAGGTCACCAGTACCCATGCAGATGCTGAAGCTCAGTTAACTCTTCCGAATACACCAAGATTAATCATGCTGGGTGAGGTTGTCATTCAGACTTATACCAGTTGATTTAGTTGCTTCTAAGAGATAATTTGGCCCTATAAGGTCAAGTTTTCAAATTTGTTTTTCAGGAGATTCCATCCTGACATCAAAAAAGTGGATGCTCTGCGTAGAAGGAAAGGTGGTCATCCAGTCAGTTAACCCCCAGGATGACTTCACATCTGCCCTGGCTGTCTTCTTTGCTTCCTTCTACATTTTCAACCTGGAGTACCAAGCTGAGGCTGCATCAACCCTGGAATTCATCCAAAGGTAACTATTGATGAATCCATAAAAATTCATACTGTTTGGCATGAGCAGATCATGGTGAGTACTAGAAAATGAACACTTGTATCCAGTGTGGTCAACTTAGGACTGATTTTCATTCAAAATTTTGCAACTAATGCTATCGTTGCTCGTCCACATCTACAGTGAAAGTACTATGGTCATTCAAACCCATGCGAACATTAGAAGTTTATTTTTACTTTCCCAAGCTGGGAAAATAAATGTAGAATGTAGCATACACTGTTGTGATAGACTTGGCTTTTTTAGCAAATTGATTATTCAGTATATTTATATTTTCAAAAAAATCTTCTATTTACAGATTTTTGGTCAGGATAAATCCAGAGAACACAAAATGCAAAGCCAAATTTCAGCAGAGCCATAACAGTGGCAGGATGGTGCAACGTAGAAACAGGGCCCTGAATCCACATGTTGCCAGCTTCATCAAGGAATTCACCAATAATGACTGGCTGAATTATTAGAGTTAGGTAAGACTTTTAAGTACTGATTTAGTAAAGAGGAAAGATAAGTCAGTGTAGTTAAAAGTATCAACAAACAAAAATCTAATTTCAATATTTTATTTGCTTTTAATGGGAAATACAAACATTACATTTAAATGTAATCAGGAGCATTTTTACATTAATTGTATCAAGAAGGAAATTCAGAAAGGGGATGCATTGTGAAACGAATATCTCTGTGTAGGTCTATGCAGCGTTGAATATGTTTTTCATTTCTTTCAGCGTGTATGTTGTTCGACATTGCAGCGTGCTGATGAGTTAATAAAGAGGTAAGTCATTTTCAGCTATTGAAGAACGCAGAAATTCATAAAATGAGAGCGGTTTTAGCTTTGTAACGGATCAAGGAGGTCAGGATGTCTATGCAGTGTTGAATTTGTTTTACATTTCTTTCAGCGTGTATGTTGTTCGACATTGCAGCGTGCTGATGAGTATCGCTCTTTCGGTTAATAAAGAGGTAAGTCATTTTCAGCTATTGAAGAACGCAGTAAAATTCATAAAATGAGAGCGGTTTTAGCTTTGTAACGGATCGAGGAGATCAGGATCATTCAGAAAGGGGATGCATTGTGAAACGAATATCTGTCAGGGAATGAACACAGAGAGAGGATCCAAGTGCAAGTAAAAGAATATTTATTGACAGAATACGCTGTACAATAACTTCACTCCAAAAGGGCAGTCGTTGCAGTGACTGAGGCGTGCTGAAGCAATGGCGTGCAGAGGCAGATGAACAGGGTGGCGCAGGGCTGCAACAGGTATCAGAAACCAAGGATAATCCAACCCAGACGCGGGCACAAGACGACAGTCCATAAATCCAGGAAACAGGAAGTGAAACACGGAACACGCGACACCGGGACAGCCTGCAACGAACTGACAAAGACACCATGTAGACACGCACATTAAATAGCAAACACAGAACAAGACACGGCTGGCAGCACATCACAATCAGACAGGTGGGTGACGCCCACACAATCACTCACAGGCAACACACACCACAACCACATAAGAATTGTGTAAAACCCAGTAAACCTTGAGATTATTACTTGTGTCATTAGAATAAAATATATGAATATGAGAACATACGAATAAAACTAAATTAGACAACCTCTTAATATGTTCTATTTTCATTAAACATTTTCATTTAATTTAATGAACATTTTTATTAAACCTGGATCTTTATTTTCATTAAAATGACTTATTTTTGCTATTGTAGGCTCATTTATAAAAGTTATAAAAAATTATGTGCACACCATCATGCGAAATGGGATATCACGCAATGGGATATTTTTATATTAGCCCAAGCTTTACTCACCCTCACGCCATCCTATTTGTTATTTCTGATGAACACAATCAAAGATATTTTAATAAATATTCTGATGCATCCAAGCTTTATATTGGCAGTGAACAGGGTCCACAAGTATGAGCTGAAGAAAGTGCTTCCATCTACATCTATTCATCATAAACGTGTACTCCACACGTCTCCGGGGGATTAATAAAGGCCTTCTGAAGCGAAGAGATGCATTTTTCTAAAAAAAAAATAAAAAAATCCATATTTAACAAGTTATGAAGTAAAATATCTAGCTTCCGCCAGACCGCCTTCCGTATTCAAGTTACGAAGAAAGTGTAAACTGGCGTCACGTTAGTTACACTTTTTCCGTAAGTTGAATAGGGAAGGCGTAGGATGTAGCGTAAGCTTTTTGCACTGCAAGAGTTTTACACTTTCTACATACGTTGACTATGGAAGGCGGACTGGTAGAAGGCATTTATTAGAAGGAACTAATCCTTTAAAGCCAAGGTGATACTGTATGGTTATCCTCACTGACTAGCAACATTGAAACCCAATATAGAATGATAGAAGATAATAGATGATAGACTGCAGCATGGTATTACTGCGCCATCTAGTGTCTGTTGTGTCTGTGTCACACATAGCAACTGCTTGGCGGAGGAAGGATTTTTTTGTTCAAAACAATTAACTAGACTGTTCATTTTAGGGAAACCTTGCCAGGTATGTGGCAACCGTTTTAGGCTATAAAAGCAGTTGACCCTTCGCTGGCAGTTTGATTGACAAGCGATCTAATCAATCATAATCTTCCGTTTTGTCCGACAAATCAGTCAGGGGAGTAATGCTGCATTCACATGTTCTCGGAATTATAATAAATACGAGTTTCCTTGTTAAAACTCGCACATGAATGCTCTCCCATTTCGAAATTTGAATGCGATGAGCTCGTAATCACGACTTAGAGGGTTAGTTCACCCAAAAATGAAAATTCTGTCATTTATTACTCACCCTCATGTTGTTCCACACCCGAAAAACCTTCGTTCATCTTCAGAACACAAATTAAGATATTTTTGATAAAATCCAATGGCTCAGTGAGGTCTGCATTGTCAGCAAGAGCATTTCCTTTTTCAATGCCCAGAAAGGAACTAAAAACATATTTAAAACAGTTCATGTGAGTACAGTGGTTCAACCTTAATATTATAAAGTGACGAGAATACTTTTTGTGCGCCAAAAAAACTAAAAACTTTATTCAACAATATCTAGTTATGGGCGATACAGAACACTGATTCATGAAGCTTCGAAGCTTTACAAATCTGTTGTTTCAAATCAGTGGTTCAGAGTGCCAAAATCACGTGATTTCAGTAAACGAGGCTTTGTTACGTCATATGTGTTTTCGAAATTTCAATAGTTCACGTGACTTTGGCAGTTTGATACGAGCTCCGGACCACTGATTCAAAACAAAAGATTTGTAAAGCTTTGAAGCTTTATGAAGCAGCGTTTTGAAATCGCCCATCACTAGATATTGTTGAATAAAGTCGCTATTTTGTTTTTTTTGCACACAAACAGTATTGTCGTCACTTTATAATATTAAGGTTGAACCACTGAACAAACATGAACTGTTTAGTACCTTTCTGGGCATTGAAAAAGTAAATGATTAATGCAGGCCTCCCTGAGCCATCAGATTTTATCAAAAATATCTTAATTTGTGTTCAGAAGATGAATGAAGGTCTTACTGGTGTGGAACGACATGAGGGTGAGTAATTAATGACAGAATTATAATTTTTGGGTGAACTAACACTTTCAGGAGTGGGAATTATCAAATTTTCCATAGCACGTGAAGGCAGCATTTGTATTTAGACCATTTTTTGAAGGTCTTGGTCTTGTGTCTTGTGTCAACCACATTTGTACTCAGTCTTGTCTCAGTCTCAGACTAAGAGGACTCTGGATTTTGTTTCAAGGCTGGTCAAGATCACAACTATGGGGATATTGTCTGATTTATTTATTTATTAACATCATTAATGTCAGTAATATAAATTACAGTAATTTACATTAAATTCGGATCTTCCAGATGAATTTGAGAAGTGCTAGTCTGGTCATGACTTGGTCTCAACACACATTGGTCTTGGTCTCGACTTGGTCTCAGATTAGGTGGTCTTGACTATACAACACTATGAACTACCACATTCAACTGAGAACTATTACTTACTAATTTGTTAGTAAGAGTTTCTTGTTAATAGTAGTTACTAGAATGTTAATAGTGTGTTGCTCATTCGTTCCTGTGTAGTTATTCATTAATGACAGAACAGTATTCTAAAGTGTTATTGATTATTGCCAATGAAAAACTAGCAGTTTAGTTCAAAACAGAGATCATGGATCACATGAAAAATTGGTAACGTGAAAGCTGTCATGCAGCTACAGGAGCACACTGGGGTACCAAACCTTAGACTACCCATATAGGAGGTGATCTGAGTTTGGTTTTAGTTCATGTGAATGTGAAAGCAACTCGGTCTTGGTTGCACACTTGTTCAGGAAACAAAGTAACCTGCCCATGCGTTTTAGCCAATGATGATGTCATTAGTTCAACAAAACACATATATGGTATGACAGTTGTGATGACCTTGGATATGAGTGAGAGTGCAATCAGAATCACTCGGATTTGGCAGTATGAAAACCCCCTAAGTGGTGTCCACAGAATAGGATAGGATTTATAGATAATAGATTTTGGGGTAGACCTGACAAGCTAAAGTGAGACATCTTCATCCCTGTTGGGAAGGCGCTAGTCTTCTCTCTAGAAATCTGGCTGATAGTCTTCGTAGTGTTAGTACATACCAGGACCCAGGTCAGGATGCAGACAGACTGCTGAACATCTGCTAACTGCCTTGAGTTATTACATAGTTCATATAAATTACAACACATAATGACTATCACTTAATTAACATAGAGACTGTGTCTGTTCCACAAACTACCAAATGCAAAACGCTTATTATACCACCAAGAACAATCTGATTAACTTGGTTAATGAAACAAAATCAAAGATAAACAATAACTAAAGTTTAAACAATAGATCATTTTCATCAAAATCACTAATTGAAAATGAAATGATTACTGTGCAATCTGCACTCTTTCACTTTGTCCCTTTATCTATATTTTTTCTTTCTTTGGTTTATTCATCTACAAACCCGATTCCAAAAAAGTTGGGACACTGTAAAAATTGTGAATAAAAAAGGAATGCAATAATTTACAAATCTCATAAACTTATATTTTATTCACAATAGAATATAGATAACATATCAAATGTTGAAAGTGAGACATTTTGAAATGTCATGCCAAATATTGGCTCATTTTGGATTTCATGAGAGCTACACATTCCAAAAAAGTTGGGACAGGTAGCAATAAGAGGCCGGAAAAGTTAAATGTACATATAAGGAACAGCTGGAGGTCCAATTTGCAACTTATTAGGTCAATTGGCAACATGATTGGGTATAAAAAGAGCCTCTCAGAGTAGCAGTGTCTTTCAGAAGTCAAGATGGGCAGAGGATCACCAATTCCCCCAATGCTGCGGCAAAAAATAGTGGAGCAATATCAGAAAGGAGTTTCTCAGAGAAAAATTGCAAAGAGTTTGAAGTTATCATCATCTACAGTGCATAATATCATCCAAAGATTCAGAGAATCTGGAACAATCTCTGTGCGTAAGGGTCAAGGCCGGAAAACCATACTGGATGCCCGTGATCTTCGGGCCCTTAGACGGCACTGCATCACATACAGGAATGCTACTGTAATGGAAATCACAACATGGGCTCAGGAATACTTCCAGAAAACATTGTCGGTGAACACAATCCACTGTGCCATTTGCCGTTGCCGGCCAAAACTCTATAGGTCAAAAAAGAAGCCATATCTAAACATGATCCAGAAGCGCAGGCGTTTTCTCTGGGCCAAGGCTCATTTAAAATGGACTGTGGCAAAGTGGAAAACTGTTCTGTGGTCAGACGAATCAAAATTTGAAGTTCTTTTTGGAAAACTGGGACGCCATGTCATCCGGACTAAAGAGGACAAGGACAACCCAAGTTGTTATCAGCGCTCAGTTCAGAAGCCTGCATCTCTGATGGTATGGGGTTGCATGAGTGCGTGTGGCATGGGCAGCTTACACATCTGGAAAGGCACCATCATTGCTGAAAGGTATATCCAAGTTCTAGAACAACATATCGTCGCTGTCCGATGAAAACCACGTATGTCCATTTTGCCGATTTTGAGATTTTTCGACGGATTGAATGTCCAGGTTCATTTCCGTATACAGTATGCTTCACATATCTAAATGGCCAATGAAAAGTTTTTCACGTATATCCATTTGGTGTCAAAGCTGTCAATCACGCCGCATATCTCCCGCCCTGTGGAAGCATCTCGCCGGTCTCGTGAAGTTTCATCGAAGCTCAGCACTGGATAGCCGAATAACACTGTGAGGTAAAGTATCAGCAAACGTTTGTTTTTGACAACTGTTCTCAAGTTTATTATATATTCACAACTATTATTTATCGGTAAATGGTCTAGATGAAGTAATTGTAACCGAATGTTTTTATTTATTTTTATATTTGTGAACCTGGCTGACGAAAGTACGACATTGAAGCTCTCCACAGTTTAGTTCTAATCTAGTTCTTCACAGATTAGTTTGCTTGCTAGTATGTAAATAAACTCGGTCTCATTGATAAGATTCAAACTTTTTTTTTTTTCTTAGTCAAACTGATCAAATTATAGCCTGTAATGCTACTGTTATGATTGTCACTAGAACATGCCTCACTCATACTGCTATCACCGCTTGCCAGAGGCTGAGAATGTCCAGCACTAGAGTTATCTTGCTACGTTTTTATTGTGAAGATGTTAACGCACGGATTTCCGAAGTGAAGTGAAACAATGTTGACTAGGCATAGCGCTATATTTTTTCTGATCTGTTTTTCTCCCTTCCTTTAGGATGTCTGTCTCTGTAAAGGAGCTGTGTGAATTGATGAATGTTAACTATGATAGGGCTGTTATTGAGGCGATTGCGAGGGTCAACAATGAGAAGGAAGGTTTGAAGGAAAATAGAATTGAGTCAGCCAAACAATTAAGTCTAAATTGTATTCATTACTGAAATGTTAATTAGTTTTCCTCTCTGTCATTCTTAGATTCACTTGAAAGTGACAGTTCTCAGACAGCTGCCAATGAGGGTAGGTACTTTAGGCTTAAATTATTTTCTCCAAGTAGCAGCTACCTATACAGCAACCTAAAGCCTATTGATGTGTTGCACATTAAGATGAAAGCCTGTCACACATGTTATTTTGGTTCCCTTGATCCAAGAAACTGCTGTTGCATTTCCAAGTACTAACCCATCAAATTGTATGTGGCTAAATTAAAACATTTTAAAGGGATAGTTCACCCAAAAATGATATTTAAGCCATGATTTACTCACCCTCAAGCCGTTCGAGATGCATTATGTCAATCTTTTTTCAGACAAACACACTTTCAGTTATTTTAGAAAATGTCTTCAATCTTTCAGTGGTTATAATGTCAAGTTATGGGGTCCACATCGTTGAAGTCCCAAAATGTGCATGCATCCTTCACAAAAGTAATCCATCTGGCTCCAGGGTGATAAACAAAGGCCTTCTGAGGGTAATCCTTGCGGTTTTGTCGTAAAAATATACATTTAAAACTTTATAAACGAAAATAACTGGGCTACGTCCAACGTTATACGCCAGCATCCATCTCCATGAACGCGCGCCGACCGCCACCGGAAGCCAGTTATTTTCTTTTATAAAGTTTTAAATATGTATATTTTTATGACAAAACCGCACGGATTACCCTCAGAAGGCCTTCGTTTATCCCCCTGGAGCTGGATGGATTATTTTTGTTAAGGATGCAGGCACATTTTCGGACTTGAAGCAGCCGGACCCCATTGCTTCACATTATAACCACTGAAAGATCTAAGACATTTTCTAAAATAACTGAAAATGTGTTCATCTGAAAAAAGATGCATCTCGAACGGCTTGAGGGTGAGTAAATCATGGCTTAAATATCATTTATGGGCGAACTATCCCTTTAATCACAGAGAATTCAAAATGTATAGTTACTGTGCTGGTCAAAGCTACTGATGCAAGCTCAGTTCTGAATTATTCAAACATTGCAAAGTCAACATCTGTAAGTCAGTCCGACCTGGTAGCAAAGTTGGAGATCCTACGGTGCATGACCTTCGAGCAGTCAGGTGTTTTTTTTTTTTAACACACTTTTTCACAAATACATGAAACATTAGCCATATCATATTAAAATATTTGGTTTCATAAATCTAAACATGCTTTTGGTTCCCTCTTATCTCTGTGACCTATGTCCCCCGACACCCCTCCCCCCTTCTTTTCTTTAATCTATCTATTAGATACAATGTGGATGGCAGTATGGAGTTTAAATTACTACACTCTGACAACTGGCAACCCTTCACATCCCCATCCCTGAGGAAGACGTGTGTCATCGTGGCCCCACTCTATACATCCTCCCCAAAAATTAAAGCCCTGAAGTTCAAGCACCTTCAAGAACTGAAACATGTTTTACCCAAGGACTTTCATCCATTTTACAATGCACTTGACCATGAGTGATGCAATTTCACTACCTGGATGAATGGGCTGTCCTGACTTACTGATTAATTTATTAATTAAATGTTCTATTTATTGTGTATTGTCATGTAATTGTTTATGTGCATGTTTTAAAATGACTTGATCTTATCTGTTGACATTTTTGGAATTCCTATCAGCCAATTCTGACCGGAAAGACATGATTAAAATCTTGCATTAAAGGGATAGTTCACACAAAAATGAAAATTCTGTCGTCATTTACTCACCCTCAAGTTGTTTCAAACCTGTATGAATTTCTTTTTTCTGAAAAGATATTTTGAAAAATGTCTGTAACCAAACAGTTGACGGACCCCATTGACTTCCATAGTAATTTTTTTTTCCTACTATGGAAGTTAGTGGGGTCCATCAACTGTTTGGTTACAGACATTTTTCAAAATATCTTCTTTTGTGTTCAGCAGAAAAAAGAAATTCATACAGGTTTGAAACAACTTGAGGGTGAGTAAATTATGACAGAATTTTCATTTTTGGGTGAACTATCCCTTTAAGGCCTGTTGCTATTTTATAATTCCACCTGTAATGTCAGTATTGAGTCTGATTAGTTGGTATTGCTTGAATCACCTAAAGAATAAACATGAACTGGTAACTGGAGTTTACTGGAACTGCATCTTCATTTTCACTTTTCTTTTCTGCAATACATTGCCAAATAAACATAGCCTGGTGAGACAATGACTTTCCTTTATCGAGGTAAACGTTTCCCCCCTGACGCCAGACGTACATCAAGGAGTGACAAAATTACGGTAGGAAATTACGGTTTGTGCAAACAAAGTATCTGTCTAGCATTACCATGTCAGTGTATTGATTCATTGTCCCTTCATAGTTTGCAAGAGACATTTAATAAATGTATAATTAATATTAAATAAACTAAGCGTATTTAATAAACTAAGACGTAGGCTATTTAATAAACTGAGCGTATTAATCTGTCAATATGAAACGCGACTTGGCCATTCTAATTAATGATCGGAAGAACGCGTATCGACCACCGTTACTGTAAAATATGCACGTATGTCCATTTAAACTCAATTTTGGTCAAATGTGGATTATATCATTACTCTGGCAAGAATATGGTTACATGTAAAGATGCCGTACCAAGTATGACAACGCTACATTCAACTGCTTTTGAAATACGGTGTTTTTTTCACTTCCTGAAAAGTAACCGTTTTGGACATACGTGAGTTTCATCGGGCAGCGACGATATGCTCCCATCCAGACGTCGTCTCTTTCAGGGAAGACCTTGCATTTTCCAACATGACAATGCCAGAACACATAATGCATCAATTACAACATCATGGCTGCATAGAAGGATCCGGGTACTGAAATGGCCAGCCTGAAGTCCAGATCTTTCACCCATAGAAAACATCTGGCACATCATAAAGAGGAAGATGCGACAAAGAAGACCTAAGACAGTTGAGCAACTTGAAGCCTGTATTAGACAAGAATGGGACAACATTCCTATTCCTAAACTTGAGCAACTTGTCTCCTCAGTCCCCAGACGTTTGCAGACTGTTATAAAAAGAAGAGGGGATACCACACAGTGGTAAACATGGCCTTGTCCAAACTTTTTTGAGATGTGTTGATGCCATGAAATTTAAAATCAACTTATTTTTCCCTTAAAATGATACATTTTCTCAGTTTAAACATTTGATATGTCATCTATGTTGAATTCTGAATAAAATATTGAAATTTGAAACTTCCACATGATTGCATTCTGTTTTTATTCACAATTTGTACAGTGTCCCAACTTTTTTGGAATCGGGTTTGTACTCAAAATGTAACTTCTTAATTGTTTTTCTTTTGTTTGTTCTTAAACGATTGAAAACTTTTTTAAATGTTCATTTTCTTTCTCACATCTACTTAAAGCACTTTATACACAATTACCATTGTGTATGAGATGTGCTACATAATTTGCTTTGCTTAACTACTACAGCTAGTCCACAATAAAACATGAACAAAAAGCATCCCTTTAAACATTGTGGTATTGCACAGCCAGACAAGTTTATTGGACTAATATTTTGACCTCTTTTAAGCTTCCCATACAGAACTTGGATCAAATTACCTTCTTTTGGGAGAAATTACACCTTTTGATTTTAATTCGCACCATTTAACTGAAAATGAGCTTTGCTCTTTATGACTACTTCTGACAGTGCTTCTTTTTATGAGCCAAAAGATAAATTGATGTGCTGAAATTCATCCCACATGAAGAACAGTTGTATAGCTTCTCTCCAGTATGCACCCCTTCTTGTGTTTGTGTTAAAGTTTCTGATGCAGTGAAAAGGTTTCCACTATGTGAATCCTTGTCCATTTTTTCTCCAGTAAGGATTTGTTGGTGCCGTTTCAAGTAGCTTGATCTGGTACAGGCATTCACACCACTATGCATTTTCTGGTGCGATTTTAAATTGCCGAGCCATTTAAAACCCTTTCCGCACAAAGAACAAAAATAGGGTCTCTCAACAGCATGATTTTTCAGATGTATCTCCAAGTGAGATGGCAAAAGGAATTTTTTACTACAGTAATCACAATTAAACAGCCTTTCTCCGGAGTGAATGCGCAGATGATTTATGAAGTTGATCCTCTCTGCGAATGTCTTTCCACACTCGGAACACTGCAGTTTCTCACCGGAATGAATCTGCAAATGACTTTTCAGGTCTCTTTGATAAGTGAAACTCTTTCCACACTGAAGACATGTGTAAGGTCTCTCTCCAGTGTGAAGTCTTATGTGACTCTTAAGATTTCCTTTATGTGTGAAACACTTTCCACACTGAGGGCAAATGAAAGGCCGCTCTCCAGTGTGAAGCCTTACGTGAACCTTAAGGTTTCCTTTGTGTGCGTAAGTCTTTCCACAGTGATGGCACATGTAAGGCTTCTCTCCAGTGTGAATTTTCATGTGACTCTTAAGGTTTTTATTTAATCTGAACTTCCTTCCACACTGAGGGCATTTGAAAGGCTTTTCTCCGGTGTGAGTTATCACATGCCTATTAAGGTGTTTCATGTCTGTGAAACTCATTCCACACTGATGACATATGAAACAGTTCTCCCTTGTGTGAATTCTCATGTGGCCATTAAGGGTTACTTTTTGTGTGAAACTCTTTCCACACTGATGACATGTGAAAGGCTTCTCTCCAGTGTGAATTCTCATATGGTGCCTAACGTTTCCTTTTTGTGCAAAGCTCTTCCCACACAGTTTGCAGGTGAAAGGGCTCTCGCCAGTGTGAATTCTCATGTGGCTTTTAAGGTTTCCTTTTTGAGTGAAATGTTTTCCACACTGTTGGCAGGTGAAGGGACTCTCGCCAGTGTGAATTCTCATGTGGCTTTTAAGGTTTCCTTTCTGATTGAAACTCTTGCCACACTGTTGGCAGGTGAAAGGGCTCTCTCCAGTATGAATTCTCAAGTGGCTATGAAGGTGTCCTTTACGTGTGAAACTCTTTCCACATTGACGGCAAGTGAAACAACTTTTAGATACTGTTTTTGGAGTTCTTTTTTGTGAGGAACTATTTTCAGTATCTGCGCAACTAAAAGATTTGTCTCCACTTGTGAAATCATGGTGTTTCTCCTCCACTTCATTCAGTTCTTGACTTTCCTCTTTCAGCAGCATCAGGTCTAAAATTAACATAATAAATGGTCAAAAATAAATTCAAGAAAGAAAGGTGAAACAAGAAATAGAGGTGATCACAAGTTTAATGGCACAAAGTAGCAGACATTAAATAAATTAAGACTAGGGGCCAGATTTACTAACAGCTTATACCAGCGCAAACCCTCTTTTGGTGTTCAAATCTACAGTAAAGATTTACTAAAGACACGCAATCATAAATTAGCAATGAAAAGACATAGACATTTTTTTGTGGCTGACCAATACATAAACATTGATCAATACAGAGCACATGGTAAACGGAACCTCAAACATGCACACCGAATTTGCCTCTAACGTGACTACAATCCAGGATATGTGCTTGAAAGTTGACTTTTTTTAACCAGGGAACAGAAAGAGCAGAGAAGAGTGGTTAACGAACACACTAGACGCTGTTGCGGCAAAAACTAATCAGCTGACATCACTAGTAAGAGACAAACCTTAAGAAGATTCACTTTATAAAGATTTTATTTCTTGCAAGAAAGAATCCACAGTCGACACAGCCATACAATGTCTGCCCCGAGTGTGAACTAAGGGCACAAAAGAATCCACAATCATTTATACCCCCAATGTTTGATTAACTCTTCTCAGTACTTTTCCATACAGAATAAAGGTAACAGACACACACACAAATGGCTCCTTTCCTGTCTTAGAACTATTTTAAATTACAAAGCAAGAAACACAATGGTCCCCCTTCTGTCTTAGATTTAAATTATCCGACACCCTTGGTTCGGGAGAGCTCTCAGTTTGGGTGTCTCATCGTTACCCCCTGGGTCTCAACAGACACTGAGTCTGCTGAGCTGAAAGAGGTGTTTTGCATAGTCAAAGCAGATATTGATTTCAGTGTGAACTATTAAATTTTTCCCCAACAACGCCTGGATGCCCTCGAGCAACAAGTGATGGATCTACAAGACCGCAGCAGACGTAGTAATCTCCGGCTGCTAGGGTTACCTGAAGGGGCCGAGAAAGATGACCCAATTGGCTTTCTGAAACGGTCAGTACTGACCTGGATTCCATCACTAGTGGGCAAAGAAATCGAAATTAAACATGCGCATCAAGTTTACTCCAGAGCTTCAACTGATCACTGCAAACAGCGAGTGTTTCTTTTCAAACTGCTTAGGCAGCCTGGGGCTTGTTTTTACCTCAGTCTGCAATAGTTATATGGGGTGGGTTTGCTTTATGTTGTTGTTCGGTGGGTGAGAGATAGGTTAGATTTAAGATAGGTAGACTTAAGATAATTAATTTGCTGTGGTATAACTTTGTCTCATTTCTTCAAATCACTTATTTGTTTGATACTTATGACTGAACTGAATTTGAAGTTGTAATGTAAATAGTTTAAATGGCCCCCGTTAACGTACAAGTTTTTTTAAAAATTATTGCAACAAAGAAAGGTTGACATTGCTTTTATCCTCATGAGATCCAAATGAGACTCCTCATTTGAGGAAGGATGATGTTCATAGATGTAATAATACATTTTACAAGGTGGTCTCTTCGGCCGCCGTTGACAATAAAACTAAAGGTGTATTAATAATTGTTAGAGGAATTTTAAATATCTCCATACAAGACAGAAATGGTGATAATTCTGGCAGAATAACTTACATAAAACTGTGGTTGAGAATAGGAAGATAGCTTTTCTCTTAGTTTACACACGATGTAGTCCAGATCCAACCTTTTTCTCAAATTATCTACCTATCTCATTGATCTAATGGAGATAGTAATAGGATACAGATATGAACCATGTAATGTCCCACGACCTTATAGGTGGCAATTTTTTTTATTCCCATACTGTTTCTACTGAACAATTCAAACAATGCATAGTCTCTTTTTCATTAATAGAAACATGGCAGTTGCACACAAATCAAATTCACAGATTGACTATTTTCACCTCCTCCACCTTGACCTCAATAATAGTTGAAATCAACATTTCTCCTCTATCTCTTTCAGACCATAGTAGTAATTTTTTTAAGTTTTCAATTACCCAGCGATCTCTGCGAGCCTCCAGGTGGCGTTTTAATACTAATTTATTAAAAGATGAGGGTTTTTTTTTGTGATCAATGATCAATTCAGAACTAAACTATGTGAATTTATTGACATCAATGAAGGCTCGGTATGAATCTCAAATACAGTGGGAGGCGACAAAGGGCTTTATAAGGAATTTTTCAATTTCATATGCTTCTTTTCAACAGAAAATTCATCGTAAGAAAACCGCTGACCTAGAATCCCAATTTCGGTTACTAGAACAGGCAAACCAAAAAAAAAATTCCTGAGAGTACTGCAGCTAAAATTGAAACTGTCAGAAAATAAGTTAATTTATTATATAGATACAGAGCTGAATTTCTTATTTAAAGATCCAGACAAAACTTTTATTTTCATGGTAGAAGAACTAGCCATTTATTGGCTTTAAGACTATGTAATAGTGAAAAATTTGCTAATATTACAGCAGTGAAATCTCAAGTCGGTGAGGTTCTGACTGACCAGAAGTGTATAAACAACACATTTCGTTCCTTCTAATGTGTGTGAACTATACAGCTCCAACTCTAAATGTGAACCAACCTCCTACTTCCTTTTTATTTACTCTTAATCTTCTGCATCTGTCAGAATCATACTCTGAGTTCTTAGCTTGATCTATATCAGTTGTTGAATTAGAATCATCGGTCAGAGGTATAAGCAAGGGGAAATCCCTAGGCCTAGAGTTTTATTTGAACTTCTGGGCCAAGTTGGGTCAACTTATGCTATAGATATGATGCAATATTCAATTGGTCAAGGATCCTTTCCGCAAAATATATACATGACCATTATCTCTTATGTTAAAAAAGATAAAGACTCTACATCATGTTCTAATTATCACCCAGTCTCTCTAATTGGTACAGATGTTAACATTTATGCAAAAGTTCTAGCCTGCCGATTAGAAGGCTTTATGACCAAACTTCTTCATCATGATCAAACAGGGTTCATCAAATCTTGCTCTGCCTGCAAAGACTACTTAATTTACTCAGCAGAACAATTGACTTCTCCCTCTGCAATACTCTCTTTAGATGCAATGAAAGCAAACAACCATTCGGAGTGGAACTATTTGTGGGCAGTGCTAGATCACCTAGGTTTAGGCTTGGGTATCGAGTATCGAGTATCGATTGGAACCGGGACTAGCTTTTCGATTTTCCCGGAATCGTTCAAAAGTTTAAATTTCGATTCCTAGTTTCGATTCCTAGTTTCGATTCACAGTTCGCCGACTGGAAGAAGAAACCGCTGAACACCAACGAAGAAGCGTCCATCGGAAGTGTTGGCATAACTGAGCGAGTCGAACATGGATAGCGTGCGTAGGCGGTCCAAAGTGTGGCTTCACTTTTTTTAAACAGAACGAAATCTCGCCAAAATGCAACATTTGCGGCAAGATTGTTTCGTGCATAGGAGGGTGCACGTCGAACATGATAAAGCACCTCCGAGTTCATGACTTCGGTAAAGTTGGTTTTATATTCGCACATTCGGGCATCCGTATTCAATAGCTTTGTTAATCACACTACATTGGACATACAGTGGACATTCACAAGTAAATATGCCATTAAAACAATACTTGCCTATTTTGATCGACTGTGAAAAATGTTGTAAGTTGACAATCGTTGGTTGTCAATATCATGTCGCTGCTTAAAATTCGCAAACATTAATTTATTGCACATTTATTGGAAAGTCTGAATTTATCAGAAGTCCGAATGTGCGAATATAAAACCAACTTTACCGAAGTGAGTTCATGGAGTAGAAATAAATGTGTGCACAGCAGGAGATACTATCTGTCCAGAACGCTCACGCATCCTGCCTGAGAAGGCAGATATGATCATTTTCCTAAACAAGAACTGTTTCTGATTTTATACTGTACCTGCTGCTAATCTGGACTGGGTTTTACAAGTTGTTTCTTATTGTTTATTTGCTATTCTGCACCAGGTTAGCCCATCAGTGGGAGCACGGTAACATGTTCAAGTACCTGCAGCATCATACATTCATGCGTAAATGTGTTTTCATGGTTTTCAAAAATAAAGCTCTCTTGAGGAAAGTGTACCCCTGTGAAAATATGTTCATAATTTATAATATTTATATTCAAGTTTATAGATTTGATATTTAAATTGTAGTTGAAAACAGCCCTGTGAGAAATTCATAGTAAAGTTCATAAAAAGTAAAAATTTCATAGAATTAAAATTGATGGAGAAGGTCAGACTATTTCCTTCCAGAAAGACCGTTGGTTAGCTAGCTCATTTAAAATATCCTAAACTTTTTTTGACCCTGCCTCTTAAAAGAATCGGAATCGAGAATCGTTAGGAACCGGAATCGAAACAAGGAATCGGAATTGGAATCGGAATCGTTCAAATTCAAACGATACCCAACCCTACCTAGGTTTTAGCTCTAACTTCATAAATATGATTAAAATCGTGTATGCTAATCCCTCAGCTACCATTCTTAGTGGCCAGGTATGTTCACAATCTTTTCCGACTGGAAGAGGCACTCGTCAGGGTTGTCCTCTTTCATCTTTACTGTTTGGTTTATCTTTAGAATGTCTTGCTCAAGCTGTACATCAATCAGAACTTATACTTCCTATATCGGTTTATATCTTTATTTGCAGATGACATATTGCTTTTTTTAGACAATCCAATTCAATCAGTTTCCCACATTTTAAGTTTATTTAATCAATTTAGTAATCTATCTGGGTATAAAATTAATTGAAAATTATCTGCTTCCTCTCAATTTCTGTTTTAGATCGGTGACGTTTTCTGATTTTATTCCAGTGGTGCATTCCTTCAAATACTTTCCTTCAGATATCTGTCCCTCTCTGCAGTATATTGTTTAAAAAAATTTAAATAACTTGGCCAGAGTCTTGCAAACTCATACAAACCACTTTCCATAACAACAATCTGGTCCAAGGATATCAGTGGAGACATACAAACTTTTTTTACTGATCAAATATGGGAGACAATTACATCACATCCTCAAAAAACCCAAATCATTAGGTGAACCATTGGAAACTACTCCGTAGACTCTACCTGTCCCCTTTAAAATGTTTCTATATGCACTTGTCACCTTCCCCAAGTTGTAATTTATGTCCGCAGAGAGCACTTGGTGCATATTTATATTTTTTTCTAGGAATTTCTAGAAAATCTAAGAATCTATGACTTTTTCTTTCTGTTTCTGTTCTTTCTCTCAGCATTTTGGCCCTTTGACACGTTTGATTCGAAAAAAAAGTTTTGAAATTGGCCATCACTAGATATTGTTGAAAAGTCATTATTTTGTTTTTTGGCGCACAAAAAGTATCCTCGTCGCTTTATAATATTAAGGTACAACCACTGTACTCACATGAACTGTTTTAAATATGTTTTCAGTAACTGACCTTTCTGGGCACTGAAAGTGTAAATTAACTTGCTGGCAATAGAGGCCTCACTGAGCCATTGGATTTCATCAAAAATATCTTAATTTGTGTTTCAAAGATGAACAAAGGTCTTACAGGTGTAGAACGACATGAGGGTGAGTAAGACATTATTTTCATTTTTGGGTGAACTAACCATTTAATACCAGACAGGACCTTATAATACTGCATTCCTCATCTAATGTCAGTTTATATGACTGTAAGCATGGAAAAACTTAGAAATTAAAGTGAAAACCAACCTACTTGGTCCTCAGTATCTTCATTTTTCACTCTGCATGATTCTGAAATTCTTATGTCTTCATTCTCTTCTTTAATACACTCCATGTTTATAACAGTGTCATGCAGATCTCAGTTGTTTCAGCTGAAGTGCTTCCTGTTTGCACGCTTTGCCATGTTTAAGATGATGAGAATAATTAACTGAAAAAATAAGTAAATAAATAAATAAACGTGAGTCTTTCTGCAACTCTTATGGATGCGCTTTTAAAACATTATGTATGCACTCAATTTTGCACCATTCACATAAAACATCACAACAGTTTAACATTCTACCTTCACGTTACTCTTGCTAAGTGGCGTTATTACGCTGTTGCAATACTTCGTAGGAAAAAAAACAGCTCTGAACAGTTTTAAACACCTCAAATACGAATGAGTTCAAAGCCTCTCCTCAGCCGAATCCCAACAAACACACTGAGTCTGATGCAGCATTATGACGCCACGACACAGATCAAAATAAAAGTGTCGTTCATATGCTGTTTTGTACATTAAAAATGAAATTACGTCATTCGTCAAGATAATTTTATTTGGTGAACTTAATATTTAAATACATATGTCGTCCAATGAGGTTAAAATACACTCCGCGCCATCCTTTCCAAGCGAGGCTCCACACTGAATGTATTTACATTATATTTAAGGAACGTTACAATTAAAAATGCGTTTTGGGGCATTGAACTCAATCATTTGTAAATTGACATTATTATTATTATTATGCAAATGTGTCACATCTTTTGACGACATATGTGTTTAAATATGCATTTCACCAAATAAAAATGTCCTGACGTATTTAAAGATGACTTTTATTTTGATGTGTGTTGTAGCGTCATAATGCTGCACCAGGCGATGTGTCTGCTAGGATTCAGCTGAGGAAAGGTTTGTGTTTTTTAACCTCAGGTGTTTAAGTTGTTTAACGCGATTCAGAACGGTAAAATGGATTTGAAGTTTTTTAAAATTTAATTACATAAGCATAATGAGTCTCAACCCATTAAAAACAATAATATGAAATGAAGGTATAACGTTTGTACCCCTTAATGCTTATGTGAATGTGTAAATGATACGTACGAGTAACAAAACTTTGCATTTATTTATTCTTTTCAGTCAATTACTCTCATCGTCTTAAACATGACAAAGTGTGCAAACAAGTAGGAAAGGTGAAACAGCAGAGATCTACGTGACATAGGATTATAGACATGGAGTTTAAGAGTGAAGACATAAGAATTCCAGAACCATGCAAACTGAAAAATGAAGACCCTAAGGACCAAATAGGTTGGTTTCCATTTGTTATTACGTTTTTTTTTTTTTTTTTTCTAAAGATATGAACAGTAATTTTGGAAAATGTTTACAGTCATATAAACTGTTATTTAGTTTGGGAACTATATGTAGATTTTAGCTTTATAAAAATATTTTTTTAAGAGAAGGCAGACTAGGGAATGTAGCGACTGATGTCACTGCCATTACACGATAGGCTGAGACTCAGAGGTGCCGCACGTGATTAAGTTGATCGTTACGCTTTCTCCAATGGTAAGAGATAAAGACCCTCTTATCTCCCTATAATAATACGATCTCTGTTTCTAGTACACCTTGTCAGACCTTGATTAGCTGGTTCAGGTGTGTTTAATTGGGGTTGGAGCTAAACTGTGCAGGACAGTGGCCCTCCAGGAGCAGGATTGGACACCCCTGGTCTGATGCATATGTGAATTTGTGATTTGTGAATGGCAGTGAAGGACACAAATGGTGCTGGTAGTGGCAGGTCATATGACCGTAACAACATGCTGGCTGTAGTACGTCCAAATTTAATTTTATACTACCAACCTGCTCCTAGAGACACATGCTGTGCCCTCCAAAAGAAGATGAGGGAAAACAAGTGAGTGAATTCAGACACTGAGTGCGCCAGAAGTGCTGCTATGAGGCGCAGAATGCACATGTTAGTTGACAGTCGCCTGTAGTTCTTTCAGTGTGTTCAAGCTCTGCTTTTTTGCCCCGACGCAGGCAGCAGCATTAGTGCTAGTTCTTTGGCGTTGGTTTGGTGTGTCCCTACCCTTACGCTGTAGCTGGAACAGCGGTCTGGGGGATGGATGATTCAGCTGCGGACACCATCTTCTGGTGAGATGCGGGAATTCGTTCGGCACGACCCTCAGAGTGCATTATGGGTATTCTCAAGCCATTGAGCGGTGCATTGTGGGATTGAATGAGTGGCTATCCCTTCAAATAGTGCCCTAGATGATGCGCACGTTTTTTTTATTTTGTTTAAAGATCTTTTTCTCTTTTTTTCATTTAGTACTGCCCTTTAGAAGCTACAAAAGATATTTACATGTTTCCCAGAAGACAAAAAAAGTATAATTTATCCTGTTCATCCAATTGTTTCCTTGTGGAGCATCAGTGAATGTTTGCAGCTTTTCTAATAGTTATGTTTGAGTCCCTCAGTTGTCCTCCATGTGAAAAGATGGATCTCAAAATCAAACAGTCCCTGCTGGAAAGGGTTCAAATATGCAAAAGATGCTGGAAAAATCAAAGAATTTGCAGGACATGGAAGATTTTTTTCTGAAGAACAGAGCTCAGTTTAACTGCTCAGGACAAACAAGTTGTTGATTAACAACCATCACAAAACAATCTGAAGAACAGAGCTCAGTTTAACTGCTCAGGACAAACAAGTTGTTGATTAACAACCATCACAAAACAATCAGTCGTGGATCATCCAGTTAACAACACACAGTATAAATAGTCAAGGGTATATAAACTTTTGAATCGGGTTTTATAAATTCAGCTATTTTTTTTGTCTTGTGGACTTTTTTGTAAACATCTGTAATGTGAAATAGTTTATTCAGGGCAGTAATAAATAAAAAATAACATGCAATTTTCATGATGATTCTTTTGTTAAAATGATTAAAATTTAGCATATTCTTTTGAGCTTACAGCTGAGCTCAAAAGTTGACATAATTGCAGAATATGCAAACATTTTAATAATTTTAGACAAAAGTCTCAGCTAATGAACCATGTAAGAGAACAGGTTTTTCCTGAAAATGTTTTTTTTTCTAACGATGTATGTTTATTCACTTCATAACAAAAATTTGTGTCAACTCCGTCAGATGCATTAAAAAGCATTATATTTTAATTGGATAAATCCAACAACAGTGTAATGTGTTCAGTTATGTAATAATGGTGTTCAGTAAATGATAAAATACATTTTAATATACAAATGCAATTTAAAATACAATTTCAAAAAAAAAATTCCCTGTTTTCACACTATTTGGAACAGTCCAGTTCCTTGTCATGTTTTTGCCAAAGACTACAACTGTGTCCCAATTCAGAGGCTGCATCCTTCGAAGGCCGCATTTGAAGTCTGATTGTGTCACAGCGGCACAACAAAGGCTGTCCTTTGTAAGCAGCCTACTGTCCTTCTTTCCCCGGGCCGTGAAGGATAGAACAAGTGGATCCTTCGCAGCCTAGCCTATCCTGCACCAGTGACGACAGAATTTTTTTCCAAAGAAAATGGCAGGTGACAGAGCAATATACTTGTAAGTATTGTGTTTTACTCAAACTAGCGAAACAAGTGTTAAAAGCTAGGGGTCTTTCTTAAAAACCTAAATTTAACCCCTGCGTTACCCCTTCATTTATTAGGTGGTCTGAGGCAAAAGTTGTTCTAATATTTTGTTTTGTTTTAGGGAGCAAGGAGCAGACAGCTGAGTTTATTAAAATGAGGGCTGAAAATGTTACTGGGGCCAAAGACTCGGCCAGTGTGGCTTGGAGGTAAGACAATGAGGTTACACTAGGTCCTCTTTTGTATTATAACAAAGCCCACAACGATAAGGCAATAGTCTTTCACTTTGTTGTATTTTGTAGTGCTGTCATGCAACCCATGTCTACAAATGTTTTAACCAAATTTGAGCATCTGGATTTCTGGAGTATTTTGTATGTATGTACTGCTTTATTATTTCCTTATCTTTTTAAGATTACACCCCTGTCTTAATATTTTGTTTCATTTTTCTCTTGTTTTAGAGCAATTCTGGAGAAAATTGGCCTGCTGCAGGTAAAAAAAAAAGAAAAAAAAAGTATGCAAATTAATAGACACGTCTTTGCTGAAATGTATTGTGCTGCTGCTGTTGTTGTTAACAGGCATGGTTTATTTGCTCTGCCTTAGGATTGCAAGTGTCCTGGGACAGGTGAGGGAGTGGGAAACCCACTGCTGCAACTTGGCTGTAGTTTGTCCTCATGGATGAGGTGTTGGGACAGAGGCATTCCAACAAACCCCTATCCTAGTTGCTTCCATCCCTGAGGACACATCAGGGCCAAGTTCAGCAGTGGATGATAAAGATGAGGAGGAGCCAGCACAAGCACCAGCACCAGCCAAGAGAAAAAGAGACCGAAAGGATGAGCTGATGGAGCTAATGAGGAAGGACATTAAGTTTCACAGAGAGACAGAGGAGAGGAGATCACAGGAGAAAATGGACAGATTGTTTTCTCTTGTTGAGAGAATGGTAGAGAAATTTTTGGTTATGTAATTTAAAATTTGTAAATGAAACAAAGAAATTGTTTTGTACATTATTTTTATGCAAGTAATAATTTGTAAATGGAAAAAAATATTCTGTATATTTTTTTTGTCATGTCAATTAATTTGTAAATTAAACAAAATAAATTGTTCTATACATTTTAACTTACAGTACTTTTTACAACTATGTACAAGATAAGTTACGTTCAAGATCAGAAAAAAAAGTTTAAATTAACAGTACATAAAACAGATGTTGGTCCAGGACCAACGTTGTCTATCCCTGATGTATAAGACCACATTTTTTGTGTTTCTGTTTGTGACAAGCAGGATGGGCGAGAGCCGTGAGAGAACGGCATGAGAAAAGTGAGAAAGTGAAGTGACATGTGGCCAAGTATGGTGACCCATACTCGGAATTTGTGCTCTGCATTTAACCCATCCAAGTGCACACACACANTCAAGATCAGAAAAAAAAGTTTAAATTAACAGTACATAAAACAGATGTTGGTCCAGGACCAACGTTGTCTATCCCTGATGTATAAGACCACATTTTTTGTGTTTCTGTTTGTGACAAGCAGGATGGGCGAGAGCCGTGAGAGAACGGCATGAGGCCAGTGGCGCGAATGATAATGAGCGTCAGCTGCGCGTTGCACCGGTCACGTATCTCACGGAGAAACTCCGGAAGCATAAAAGGGGGAGCGACGACAGTGAAGGACGTCCAGGCCTGGTCCTCTCTCGTCCTTCACTGTCGTCGCTCCCCCTTTTATGCTTCTGGAGCTCCTCCGTGAGATACGAGACCGGTTTGGGAATTGGGACAGCCTTCGTTGTGCCATGGTGACGCAATCGGCTATACTGTCCACTATAACAAGTGCGGGACAACATTTTATGGGCGGTGTGGCTGTGGGCGGTAAGACGCTCGTGTGTGCAGGTTGCGGGAGAATAAAATGATTTGCGGGACTCCTGCAAAATTGAAATATATAAACATAAAATATCTAAAAACTAAGACATTATTCATATATTGCACAAAAGCAAAAAGAACAACTAATGTAAAATAAAAACGATTTACAGCCGCAAGCATATAGCCTATGTGAGATTCTAATTATAACACGTGCTTGCAGTGTTGAGCAATATAGCCAATCACAGACATTTCTGTTGATTTCTGAGATGGCAATCAGTGGTGTTTGTTAGAATCCTCTCACTGCTCAAAAAGCCGGAGTTTTTATGCAGTGCTGAAATTTGTGCGCTCACGAATCCTATTATTATAACACACGAAGTGTAGACATTATGAAATATTCATTGTTTATATATTCAAATTTGTGTTATAACAGAGCTTTGTGAGATCGCGAGGAACTGAGACTTCAGCTTTTTAGTCATTAAAAAGGAAGCCCTCTTTGCGCGCATTCTGCCATACCATACTTTTTAGTTAAAACTAACTCTGGTTTGTGAATGTTGATGCTTTAATAACAAATGTTTTATCGGGAGCGTTTATGCTGGGATGTTGTGGCGACACACAACTTAATATTTCATGTAGGCCTACATTTCATGGATGTACTTAACAAAAATCTATATAGGCTACTTTTATGCGGGATTTTGCGGGCGGGAGCGGGACAAAACATGAATGTTGCGGATGGGAGCGGGACAAGCTTACATATTTTTTTTGCGGGAGTGGGACAGAATCCTATGGGAGCGGAAGAATCCGTCCCGCGCAGGTCTCTATCTCAGTGCATCCTTCGAAGAGTGCAGCCCCTGAATTAGGACACAGATTCAGATCAGATCAGATTCAGAACAATGATCAAAACAGATCGAGTCTATCAACACCCTCAAAGCTTGCACAGTCCTGTACCTCTTTGTGGGTTCGACAAAACTGAAAAAAACATTTTTCGCGTACAGACAACAACATTGTCAAAACGATCTCCGCTCACACAAATCTGCGAAAATGACTAAAAACACTCAATTATGCATGCCAGGCCAGTTATTTGCCATGTCACTTTGTAAATAAACACTATGTGCCTATAGACTGAACACGTAATACGCATGTGCATGGCATCACAGTTGTCACAAATTTGTGTTTTTGTAGTGTACACAAGGACTAACAGTATTGTTTTCAAAACTGTTTTCAAAAGTTTGTATTTTCTGGGGTCCAGATGATTTGACAGATGCCAGATCTTCTGATCATAACTGATCTCTGGCTTATTTGGTTCTTCAAAAAAATTTGTGGATTTGATTAAAATATGTGGATTAAGTCGTCTGCATGTTCTTGTGTTCATTGTAAAGGGCAGATATATCAATACTTGAAACCATGATTAGCAATGCAGCGATTGGCTGTCAGCAACATAATGATATCATATTAAAAAAGAACACACACCTGACAAAAAAACTTCTGGACCTTTACAAAGAAACAGCCAAGTTAATTTTACCAGTAAATCAGATTTGTTACATAAAGTTTCTTAAGGGTCAAGAATATATTTCTAATAGTGCAGCAGACAGCATTTTCTTACCAAGTTATCTGCACCTTACTGCATAGACATCATGTGTGAAAGAATAATTACCTAATATTCCCTCACAAATCTCTCCGTGATTAAAACTGGCTGTGTCTTATTACAGACTACACAACATTAAATTATTATTTTTAAATTTTCAAATTATTATTGTCCCTGGTTCAGTAGGGTACACTTCTAAGAAAGTAGCAGTGGCTGGGACAGACTTTAAGTATCACCTCCGCTTAAAAGATGCAATCTAATCCTGTTTACATTAAATAAGCCTGCTCCTGACAGGTTTGAGCATCAGTAAAATCCAGATAACAGATTAATGTACGAAGAACGGGCCTCAGGCCCCCAAAACACAATTGTCATGTAAATGAATGGCCAAAATGAATGAAATTATTTGATTAGTTGTAAACTATAGATGCACCAATACTAAATTTCTCCACAAATTGCTAAATTGCTCCAACGATATCCAGTAATTCAGAATAATATCTGCCGATACAGATAGTTTTTTTTTTTGTAATTGTAATTTGTCTTCACATTAGATAGGCTATTTTATGAGAAGGAATTCAGTTGCAGATGAGCAAAACCATAGATCCAGATTACTCCACAAATGCAAATTCATACACAGACCACAAAGAATGATACTCATCTTTTTTTCTTTTAGCTATTTTCATCTTTGAAATGGCTAAACTCTGCAAACAGACGGTGGCTATATAGTTTTTAGCTGCTTTACATTATTAAAACTGGTAAAACCTTAAGAAGCTTCTCCTTTTTTGCTAAAACGTGAAAAAGTGAAATTCCTAGTATTAATTTCAATAATTCCAAATTACGTTAAAATTTGACTTTGCCTTGGTAGCACAGAGGTTGGACGAACCATATTTATTCACCAACCATGATCACAAACAATATGGTCAAGAATCTAGGGCTGGATTGACACGCCGCTTACCCACAGATTACACACTGTTTATGTTCATCCCTAATCCCTGTCATGTTTCACGCAAAACAAAATCCTAGAGCAGATGCTAATGGATAGTATGGCACAGAGAAGTAGAAGGAAAGAATTCGATGCTGGATTTGCACAAAAGATTAACATGACGGCACATGCTAGTCGATGACTTGAATCAACTCCACAGCAACTACATAAATTTATCTACTAACCGTATAAATTACTCTGTAAGCTGTAACTTCTTCTTAAAGGGTTAGTTCACCCAAAAATGAAAATTATGTCATTAATGAATCACCCTCATGTCGTTCCAAACCCGTAAGACCTCCGTTCATCTTCGGAACACAGTTTAAGATATTTCAGATTTAGTCCGAAAGCTTTCTGTCCCTCCATTGAAAATGTATGTACGGTGCACTGTCCATGTCCAGAAAGGTAATAAAAACATAATCAAAGTAGTCCATGTGACATCAGTGGGTTAATTAGAAGTTTTTGAAGCATCTAAAATACATTTTGGTCCAAAAATAACAAAAACTACGACTTTATTCAGCATTGTCTTCTCTTCCGGGTCTGTGTATATATCCGCTTTCAATCCACAGTGACGCTGCTTCTTCTTCTTCTACGGCGGTTGGTATCCAGTTTATTGATGCATTACCGCCCCCTTCTGCTCCGGACAGTGACACTGCTGACGTGTTATCTAGTGCGCCCGAGCTTCGTTTACAGTCTGAGGGAGACGCACGCTGTATTCAAGCTATTCTACATTGTTTGTATTTTGGTATTGCTATATTTTTTAAAATGGTGCGTAGGTGTGCATGTCGCGGATGTCCTAATCACGTCACTTTCCGGAGCAGAAGGGGGCGGTAATGCACCAATATGCTGGATGCCAACCGCCGTAGAAGAAGAAGAAGCAGCGTCACTGTGGATTGAAAGCGGATATGCACAGACCCACAAGAGAAGACAATGCTGAATAAAGTCGTAGTTTTTGTTATTTTTGGACCAAAATGTATTTTAGATGCTTCAAAAACTTCTAATTAACCCACTGATGTCACATGGACTACTTTGATGATGTTTTTATTACCTTTCTGAACATGGGCAGTGCACCCTACATACATCTTCAATGGAGGGACAGAAAGCTCTCGGACTAAAACTAAAATATCTTAAACTGTGTTCCGAAGATGAACGGAGTTCTTACGGGTTTGGAACGACAAGAGGGTGAGTCATTAATGACATAATTTTTGGGTGAACTAACCCTTTAAGTCTCTCCATCAGTGTCCGACTCCGGTTTGAACTGACAATCATTTTGGCTGCATGTGAGATTCTCCAGCTTTGTTGTTGAGCAACCGAAGCAAGAGCTCCTACAGCTCCACCCTCTTCTGGAAAGCAGCCAGGAGCAGCAGCTCCTTTGCATTTAAAGAGACACACACTAAAACGCTGTGTTTTTGCTCACACCCAATTAGGGGCAAATTTGACAAGCTATAATAAATGATCTGTGAGGTATTTTGAGCTGAAATTTCACAGACACATTTTGGGGACACCGGGGACTTATATTACATCTTGTAAAAGGAGCATTATAGGATCCCTTTAATTAAGAGAAGTAGAAATAGGTATGATTAAAATACGATTAATTGTGCATCCCTAATAAAATGGACAGAATTTTACATTTATCAGAACAAAACACAAAGCTCTTTGTGATTACTGGATGGGAGGCACTCTACAAATAATGTTTGGTGTAGGGAAAAAACACAAACCTGGCAACCCTGGCTTGAACTATAGGTGATTCATAGGGTCAAATAGAGCCTGCTTTAACGTCACTATTTTTTTTTACTGTTAATGCATTGTTACGTTAACTCGGACAGCCCTAAGTTCAATGCAAGAGACATTTTCTTCACACACAGTATGAGTTGCATTCTGACACATTTTTCCACCCCCTTTTGATTGACAGGATATAATCAGTCCTGATGATCAGCTGTTTTTAAACAGTTGGCAGATGGCCGATGGTGAAAATAATTACTTTTATCAGCCGATACAGATTATTGGCTGATTCTTCAATTTGTTCTTGTTGATAACAAGTACAATGTAAACACTACCTTGATCAACCCCACCTGTCTGTAACTTTCTTTTCAATGAATGATATTGAAACAAAGATAAATTCTTCAGCCAGATCAATTCTTGTTAATTAATTCATCAAGAAAAAAAATGCTCTGCTGACAGCTAAAATTGCACTGTGTATGAACTGTTGTATAATTGTTTTTGTTCCTTTTGATTAATTTTTGACAACTACTTGTTTATTTCAGAGCTGATGGATGTGAAAGTGGAAAGTCAAGAACTGAATGAAGTTGAGAAGAAACATCAGTATTACAGGCCTCGCAGATTCAAAACTGGACAAGAATCTTTTAATGGCTCACAGACAGGAAAGAATTTGTCCAAAAATTATTTTACCTGCCCTCAATGTGGAAAGAGTTTCACACAAAAAGGTCACCTTAAGGCTCACATAAGAATTCACACTGGAGAGAAGCCGTTTACTTGCCAGCACTGTGGAAAGAGTTTCACACAAAAAGGAAACCTTAAGGATCACGTACGAATTCACACTGGAGAGAAGCCATTCACATGTCATCAGTGTGGAATGAGTTTTACATATAAAAGAAGCCTTAATGATCACATAGGAATTCACACTGGAGAGAGTCCTTTCACATGCTCTCAGTGTGGAAATAGTTTCACACATAAAGGTGACCTTAAGAGACACAGAAGAATTCACACTGGAGAGAGGCCTTTCAGTTGTCACCTGTGTCGAAAGAGTTTCACTCGTAAAGAACATCTTAAAACTCACACAAGGATTCACACCGAAGAGAACCCTTACGTATGCCCTCAGTGTGGAAAGAGTTTCAGACATCTAAGTAACATAAGAAGACATATCACAATTCATTCAGAAATTAAATTACACTAATCACAGTCAGAGGTGGGTAGTAATGAAGTACATTTACTTTGTTACATTTACTTGAGTAAAGTTTTTGAAAATTTGTACTTTTAAGAGTAGATTTAAATGTTGGTTGTAACACAGTTCGTAAGTACGGGAAGAAGGAGGCGGGAACCGGCGAACATTCAAACAAACTTTAATCTCAAAATAAACAACAGAACAAAACGAAAGTAATGCCGGCAGACCCTCGCGGACGTCTGCCGGCCACACAAACATAATAAAACATAACATAAAGTCCAGGCCTGGTCCTCTCTCGTCCGTTCACTGTCGTCGCTCCTCCTTTTATGCCTCCGGAGCTCCTCCGTGAGGGACTCGAGGCCGGTGCGCCTCACAGGTGACGATCATTAACACTCGCGTCACCGGCCTCGCGCCGTTCCCTCGCGGCTCTCGCCCGCCCTGCTCGCCACATACCCCCATGGCCCCTCGCAGGCCGGGGGGTACTCCCGCGACTGCGCTTACTCCCCCCCCGGGGCCTGTCTCGGCGCCAATGTAACACAGTTCGTAAATACGGGAAGAAGGAGGCGGGAACCGGCGAACGTTTAACAAAACTTTAATTCAAAATAAACAAAGAACAAAACGAAAGTAATGCCGGCAGACCCTCGGACGTCTGCCGGCCACACAAACATAATAAAACATAAAATAAAGTCCAGGCCTGGTCCTCTCTCGTCCGTTCACTGTCGTCGCTCCTCCTTTTATGCCTCCGGAGCTCCTCCGTGAGGGACTCGAGGCCGGTGCGCCTCACAGGTGACGATCATTAACACTCGCGTCACCGGCCTCGCGCCGTTCCCTCACGGCTCTCGCCCGCCCTGCTCGCCACATTGGTATTTTTACATTAACAATACATTTCTAAAGAAAAAAAAAGTACTTTGTTACACCGGGCGACATTCCTCTCATTACTTTATTCTAATGCAATACATATAAATGTAGTTTATTCCAAGCGCTGTCCTTTTTTTTTTCTGGGGCATATGCGATGACCTATTCACAAATTAGTCATTCTTTTTAGTCGATTCTGTTCAAAGACTTCATCAAACAAGTTACCATGATAACACTACTACAAAGTATGAAATTACCAATTTTTTTAATACTTTAATTTATACATTAAATAAGCTACCATTGTTAACAGAGTATGAAATGAGCACCCTCTCACCCACAATTTGTGGGTATTGTGCGGTGGCGGGGACCTGTTTGTCTTGAAAAGGAATGCCTTTGCTTAGAAACAGTTAACGAGTTTGCACGCACCTGCAGAAATTTACATTTGATTAAATTTTAGAGAATAAAGAAGATCCGTCAATGTATATTTGATCGTTGTTTGTATTCAGAGGCTCAGTAGCAGTCATCAGCGTGAGCACATGTGAGTCTTCACTCTTCACTCTTCTCCGTGGTTCCCTTTACATGCCTTTGAGCACAAAACTTTGCACTTACTTTATTTTGACATTGTCTAATAACCCAGATGTATCTGTATTTGTTATTATACAAAGCAAATGATATGTAGGTCTAATGATATTGGGGCTACAAATGAAATGCCAGAAACAACGCTTGTCTCTTCTGTGTTTGTTGCTAAGATATCTAAATATGATAATAATATAATCATTAACATGTAGCTACTTGAGTAGTTTTTTTCATTGGATACTTTTTTACTCTTACTCAAGTAACTATTAAGGTTATTAGTTTTACTTGAATAAATAATTCTATAAGTACTTGTACTTTTACTTGAGTTTTTGGATACTGCAGCTCTGATCACAGTGTAGTATAACAACAGACTGTCAAATGTTCCTCACTGCAAAAAGCGCATTATTGTTCTGCCTTTTTTTTGTGTGTGTGTAAATCCTTTATATTTAAGCACAGATAACTCTTTTGTCACCAGGTATTTTTATATGTGGTTAAACTGATGCCATTACAACTTGGGCTAGCTTTTCTAGGCTCTATTTTAAAACATTCCAATTGAAACTGTTTGATGCAGTTTGTATATTCTGTATTCTTTTATGGTAAATACTAAATAGTGTGTATATTATTTATATTGTTTTTATATTGTGCCCAGTATTCTGTGTATTGTGTACACCGATCAGGCATAACACTATGACCATGAAGTGAATAACACTGATTATCTCTTCATCACGACACCTTTTAGCGGGTGGGATATATTAGGCAGCAAGTGAACATTTTGTCCTCAAAGTTGATGTGTTAGAAGCAGGAAAAATGGGAAAGTGTAAGGATTTGAGCAAGTTTGAAAAGGGCCAAATTGTGATGGCTAGACAACTGGGGCAGAACATCTCCAAAACTCTTGCGGGGTGTTTCTGTAGTGGTCAGTATCTATCAAGGAAGGAACAGTGGTGAACCGGCGACAGGGTCATGGGCGGCCAAGGCTCATTGATGCACGTGTGGAGCGAAGGCTGGTCCGTGTGGTCCAATCCAACAGATGAGCTACTGTAGCTCAAATTGCTCAAGAACTTAATGCTGGTTCTGATAGAAAGGTGTCAGAATAGACATCGCAGTTTGTTGTGTATGGGGCTGCATAGCCACAGACCAGTCAGGGTGCCCATGCTGACCCCTGTGGGCACGTGAGTATCAGAACTGGACCACAGAGCAATGGAAGAATGTGGCCTGGTCTGATGAGTCACGATTTCTTTTACATCACGTGGATGGCCGGGTGCTTGTGCATCGCTTACCTGGAGAGCACATGGCACCAGGATGCACTATGGGCAAGCCGGTGGAGGCAGTGTGATGCTTTGGGCAATGTTCGGCTGGAAAACCTTGGGTCCTGCCATCCATGTGGATGTTACTTTGAGACGTACCACCTACCAAAGCATTGTCGCAGTCCATGTACACCCTTTCATGGGAACGATATTCCCTGCTGGTTGTGGCCACTTTCAGCAGGATAACGCAATCCGTTCCATGGAGGCCCCACCTCACAACTTAAAGGATCTGCTGCTAACATCTTTTGCCAGATACCACAGCACACCTTCAGTGGTCTAGTGGAGTCCATGCCTCAACGGGTCAGGGGTGTTTTTGCAGCATAGGGGGACCAACACAATATTAGGAAGGTGGTCATAATGTTATGCCTGATTGTTGTGTATATTGTATTCAACATTGTACTGCATGTCACACTCATGATTTTCATTCACTATAACATTAGTCTATATATTTACAATAAATTGATCAGATTTGACTATAGATCTTTCTGCTGTCTGTTGGTGTAAGAAACATATTTTAAACATACATATTTTGTAATATAATGAAGGAGCATCACTAAAATACTGAACTCGTACCTGAACCACATTAGCCCTCATCAGCCACCATATATAAAGACCTGAACCTTCTCTATCCTTGCTAAGTCTTGTATCTTTCAAGTGCATTTCAGAGTGTTTCTCTTACCTGTGGATTTACCCATGTACTACCCTGCTGCATTTGTGTTTCCCCTTTATGGCCTTGTGATTTGAATTTGTCTGCTCAGATTGTTCTGTCTGATTTTGAAAGGTATGTCCCTTCAAATAAACTCTGCACATGGATCCTTGAGAGTCTTCTCTGTGGCATCTGTTATGCTTTTGGATAACTGGATTTTTGGATAACGCAATAAGCATTGAAAATAACTCAATTTTGTACTGAGAGGAGGATTTATGTGCATGCACTCAATACACGCAATCCTGTGCCGAAATTCAAGTCCTGTAACACCAACAATATTCATCCTGACCAAATGAAACGAGTCAGTGAGGGGAGGCAGGTTTGTGTGTCAACTCGCTTTCAGAGAGATGAGAGAGTGAGAAAACACAGCTGGTATCATTAATCTAGTCAGCGGAAATTGGTATTGGAAGCATTTCAGATATTTCAGTATCGATATGTATCGAAAACTCAATATTTTTGACAACACTACATTGCTCTTAGTTTGTTCTTTCAGATGGCTTTTAAAGGGGTCATGAACTGCATTTTTTTATTATTTCATAGCGTTTCCTGAGGTGAACTTATAATGTTTGTACGATTTTTACATCAAACATTGTCATAATTTAGAAATAAAAAGCTATTTTTCTCTGGTCTGAGGGCTTAAAAAGGTGTGTCTGCTGTGAGACTTCAGTGTAAACACCCACTGCTGTTATTGGCTGACATGTTTGCATATGAAATAAGTCTTTCATGTAGAACTGGTAATTCCAAGCAGTTAGGGATTGAACCCCCACTGCGAAAACTTTACCACATTTTTACTGTTACAGCTTACAAGATGAACTAATTGTAAAAAATGTTGATTATAGCACGGTCCACTCCCGTCGCATGAAAGCTTGCATGGATGAACATTGTTGCCAATGACAGACAGCCTGTCGATCGTGTGATGGCAGTGATCATGTCATTAGGGCCCTAAAAGGGCGAAGGCCCTATTGTTCCCTTTCGAAAGGGAACTCGCAATGCGTCCTAGAATGCATATGGGGAACACCCTCGCGTGACAGGTGTCTGAAGCGAATCACACCAATCCTATTGGCCGGCGACAGCCTATGACGTCATACTAGTGCGACCAGACAGTACATAAGGGGCGCCTAGAGAACATGTCGTCCTCTTTTCGTCTTTAGTGACTGTTTTGTCTGTTACGATTGTTGTTTCAAGGTAAGCCAAAACTAACTATGTCTGAGAAGCGTTTTAAGCGTGGTGCTGATCCGTGTCCGAGATTTGTGACACTGGAGGACACACACGACTTGTGCGTTCACTGCCTGGGTGAGAAGCACTCGCGTTCAGTTCTCGAGGGATCTGTTTGCGTTCATTGTGAGCATCTGCCTATGCGGACGCTCCAATCTTGCCTGTCAATCTTCTTGAGGGAAGAGGGACAGGCATCTGCACCTGCCGGCTCGGGTCCTTCCATGCTGAGGCTGAGAGGAGACTCAAGTCATGGGGCTCGCAGGTGGAGCTTGCCTAAAAGTCTCTCTTTCTCGTGATTCGAAGGCTCACGAGAGTGATCTGCTCGATGAGGATGCCATTTCTCTGGCATCCTCCGGTTCAGCAGATAGTGCTCTTTTGGCTCCTAGCCACACTGAAGAGCAGACAATGGTTATTGAGGGCAGTGAGTGTCAACTTTGAAGGCTCCGGCCCTGCCGATCGGTTGATCGATGGTGGCGATGGTTTCAACGGAGAGACACCTGTGGGTGAACCTGGCTGACATCGGGGAGAAAGAGAAGGGTTTTCTCCTTGATGCGCCGGTCTCACCTCTTGAGCTTTTCGGGACTTCTGCCGAGGCGGTGGTTGGGAAGTTCAAGGAGGTGAGGGCACGCTGGGTGGCTTTTAAATCCTGTATACCGTGCCGGTGCGTATCTGCACCCAGGCTGCCAGGGGGACCTGGCCCATCATGGTCTGAGGATCATAGACAGGGCCAGAGGTCTAGCGTCGCCTCTCGGGCCCCTCCTCCTCAGAAGAGTAGGTCCCAGAGAAGGCTTGATGCTAGAAAGAAGGTAATACAAAGCTGCCGCACTGAGCACCGCTGAGTATTTCTTCTCTTTTTGAGGGTTTTCCATCTCCCTCTCCTCTTCTTCTTCTTTCCCCCTGTACCCTTCCTTGCCCTGCGCACGCTCTGACTTTTCAGTGACCATGGCTCCCTGCTGAAGGCTTGCGGGGCTTTTATTTTGTAATTTTAGAGTTTTGGGGGTTTTTCTGGGCCCTGGAGCTCTTTATGAAAGGCGGATCCCTCACCCTTGCTATTTGCTTCCTCTCTGCTTAGAGTTTTATTTCGACGCTTTTAATGGGTTATTTTTCAGAATGATTTTTGCAGCAATATGGCAAGCCATTTTATCATTAGCTGCCCTTCTAGAACTTCTGAAGAATCCCTGTTATTTGGGCTTCAGTTGAGTTCATGTTTCTAGTGTAGGCCATCATTGGCCTCCGGTTGGGGTCCCTTCCTTAGGTTGGGTTTGATATGAACCTTGAGCTCCAGTTTTTCATGACCTTGGTGATGGCTTTTCTGGCCGCTTGTTTTGGGTAGTGGTTTTGTAGCATTCCGCCCTGTTGAGCTTTGGCATTTGTCTTAGCATTGGCCTTTTTTATGGCCGCCTTGACATTCTTGAGTGTGTTGGCCCTCTTTTTGTTACATTGTAGGGCTTCCGCTCTCTAGAGCTCCAGTGCTAGCGGTTTCTATTATCATGGTCGGTAGGCTTCCAGTTTTATTTTACTTAAACTGTCTAGGTATTAGCCTCCACTGAGCCTCAGCGAGGTCATGGTTATGGGGTCGGCCCTCCTCTTGGGCCGTCCCTCCTCTTGGGCCGTCCCTGTTCCCGGCCTAGGCAGACATTGACTGTTCTGACTACCTCAGCAGTAGGTGTTGGCTACTTCTGTTCAGCCTCCCTTGCTAGTCGCTCGGCTCAGGTTTGCCTCCCCTCTTGTCAGGGGGGCCCACCTTTTGCATCAGGTAAGAGTGTGAGTAGCAGGCCCTGCGGCCTCCTCTCCTCTGCTCAGGGTATACCTTTACTCCATTGCTACTAGAGTTTTTTTTAGCAATGTCTGAGTATGTGGTTCCCTGGCGGTGTTTAGCATTAAGCATTGCCATTAGTGTAGGCTTTGTTAGTTAGCCTCCCTGTGGTCGCCTAAGCGTTGTAGGTTTCCTCTCGCTTTGAGAGTGTGCTCTTTGCTGAAGCCTCCGCTCTCTGAGCTTGGTAATATCTTTGTGAGTGGCTCCTTGATTTGTTTCAAGTTTTGGGTTAAATTCTCGGCTTCCTTGGATCTCTCTTATTTGAGGCTGTTACTCATCCGGAGCTAGCTCCTTCGAGTCTCTCTGAGATCCCCCGGTCTCTCTTAGTCTATATTTCCAAAGCTCTATGCCCCATGCATGCTTTACACCTATACTGCTGGGGTCGAATGCACTAATTCTCCTTCCTGTTGGTAAATGGAGTTCGCTCCCCTTGAGCTCCAGCATTGGCAACCTGGGGCCGTGGCCGTGTTTTTTGGGAGTAGTTGGCCCTTTGTTAGGTCTCCTCGTCATCCCGGTGGCGTTATGTTTGTGCTCCCCTTTATTTAAAGGTAAATAAGCGATCTGCTGAGCACACGGCTCGTGTTCGCTGTGCGAACGAGTATTCCTAGCTTGTGACATATATTCTCACTTCCAGGTGGTTGGCTCCTCGGAGCCTCCTTGGAAATGTTTATCTTGATGGTGGTAGGTTTCTCTTTCTGTCTACCTCCATCTCTGAGCTGTTAGATTCTCCAGGCTTTTCTGGGAATCTTCACCATTTTTGGTGCTGTTTTAAAGCTCTTTGTTTGTTCAAGCTTGGTTTTGCTCGTCCCGGTTGAGCTTAGTTCTCCCCTCATTTTTTAGGGTCGTTGAACCGGTCGGAAGGTAGAAGGACTCTGGTGAGTTCTTCCTGAAGAATCGGTATTAGGCTGTTGATACTCCCTTACTGTTTGAGTTCGGTTTATATGGTTCGGAGTTCCACTATCTCCTACTATATTCCAGTCTTTGTTCCTCCTCTGGCTTAGGTTGAGTACCCAGCCTCCAGAGTGTCTAGTCTCACTCTGTAGATCCTGGGTTGAGTAGGTTACTCCCCTCATTCAGGGTCTTAACCCTCTGGAGTTTGAGGCTGATTTGGGGCTTGGAGAAGTTTTGACATGCCCTGACATTTGTGCTTTTTTCAGTTGTTCATAAACATATAAATGACAAAAGTGTCATTACACTGTATTCAGCACAAACTAGGCTACCATAATATGTGAGTAACATGTATGTACATGTTTGTATTTTTGAAGGAATAATGTTTATGCGTGGTTATTGAAAAAACAAAAAACTTAAGTCACTGAAACAAGGCCCAAAAAAGTATATTAAATCTGTGTTCACAAGACTTCTGGGTATTGGAGGTTGTAGACTAGAGTTTTTGCTTCAGAATTATGTAAAAATTATGCTGCCTACTCCTTCATATAAAACAATATATTGATTTAGTTTTTGTAAGACACTTTTTGTCAAGAAACACAGTATGCGTGGAGGCGTGAATCATCATGAATAATGGGTCATTTACACCTGAGAAGACAAAAGAATCACATAATAATGACCTGAAATATTAATGAGGCCTTTCAGTCAGGTAGGCTGTGAAAAAAACCCTCTGTAATAATGTCTCAGCTCATCATAAACAGCAATACTGTGAAATATTATTACAATTTAAAATAATGGTATTCTATTATATTCTTTAAAATATAATGTATTTCTGTGATGCAAAGTGTCTGAACAATTATATATTTATGTCAATTTTCTATACTGAGGAGTAATATTTATTCAATATTTATTGTCATCACTATGAGTGCTGGATTCTGTGTTTTCAATTCATACTTGCAGCCGGAGGGCGCTCTGTACACCTTTAGGCCACAAATTAATCTAAAGAAGAAAAGGAACCAGGAACTAACGGCATGTCTTCTAGAGATCGCTAACCATGGCTTTAACATCCAAATAAACACTTTTCAAGACAATAAATACACGATTGAGACAATGCATACAAGTATTGCCTCTGAATTTGCCTATGAATAGCGCTCCCTCCGTGGGCGTGGCCGCATTAGCGGATAATGAGCTGAATCACGGACTTCTGACATGGCTCTCTTTTCATACAGATTACATAAACACAGAATGTTTGTTTTCGATTTGACTTGCACGATTTAAAACCTGACATTTCAATGTTTCTTTAGACATAAGTGTCATTTTTTTGTCATTAGTATTCATAAGTTACAGTTCATTTTCTGAGAACTATCAGATTGGACTTCGTTCAGAGGGAGACGAGAGATCACGCATCATGTTAGTTTTCTTTATTTTACAAAAAGCACAACATTGTGTTTTTACTCTGAGTGTACACAAATAAAAGAAGACATTCTATAGTTTCAATTGATATATTACTTATGTCTCTATGACAAGAAATGACGGAGTATTTTAAGTCTGTTTTGCTGCAATGTGAAAAAAATCCTGCAAAACGCGCCAGCGCGTTTTTGGACCTCAGAGAGTTAAAGCAATATGCTGAGTTCTACTCCCTGGGATGCTCGTCTTCTGGCGCCATTTTGCAGTCCCTCTCACGGGGCTTTCCTCTCTGAGGAAGTTTTTAGAGATTCTGTTCTTACAGACAGGTCATTGGCCTAACTAGCCTTTGGTTGGGCTAGTTTGGCCTCCCTGGTGGCCTTTGGGGTCGACTTTGTCCCCCTGGTAAGTGACTGGCTGGTGTTCCTCTCAGTCCTCTGGCCATACTCCCTTAAATGGACCCCTTCTTTTGAAGTTGTTGGTTCCAAGCCTTTGAGCGGCCTTGGCAGGCCTTCACTCTGTAGAGGCCTCTTTGAGGCTTTCTAGCTTAGGCGGTGGCTGTAGGGAGTAATGTCACTGACAGCCTAGCGCAGGGGTAGGCAAGTTCGGTCCTAGAGAGCCGCTGTCCTGCTGAGTTTAGCTCCAACCTTAATCAAACACACCTGAACAAGCTAATCAAGCTCTTCAGGATTACTAAGGCTATAGGCAGCTGAAGGTTTTTTTTCAGGGTTGGAGTTAAACTCTGCAGGACAGCGGCTCTCTAGGACCGAACTTGCCTACCCCTGGCCTAGCGTGTGACCAGGGAGGGTTGAGTGTTGCTACGCTCTTCTCAACCATTGTTGGCATGCACTCCCCTCAGCATGGCGGGATGGGTATTATGTTCCCTATATGCGTTCTTGGACGCAGTGCGAGTTCCCTTTCGAAAGGGAAAATCTCGGGTAACGACTGTAACCCTGGTTCCCTGAGAACAGGGAATGAGACACTGCGTCTCATTGCCATGCATCCGGGCTGCCTGCTACAGTCACTTTAGACGAATAGTGGATGACATGTTCTCTAGGCGCCCCTTACTGTCTGGTCGCTCTAGTATGACGTCATAGGCTGTCGCAGGCCAATAGGATTGGCGTGATTCGACTATCGCTTCAGATACCTGTCACATGAGGGCGTTCCCCCTTTGCATTCTAGGATGCAGTGTCTCGTTCCCTGTTCTCTGGGAACCAGGATTACAGTCGTAACCCGAGATGTTTTCCTTAAGTAATTTTTTTCTGACCTTTTGGGCACTTTTGGGTCCCTTAACATGCTCAAAAACTCTTGAAACTTTGCACACATGCTGGAATCATCGGCCATCAGGGCTAGGCACAAGTTGTCATGGGGGGGTCATGGGGGAGCTCTGTGGCACACCCTTTTATGTGGTTGTATTTGAGAGGCTCTGTTGCACAAGTGCTTCCATCATTACTAACAGTGCAAACGCGGTGTAATACAGATAGAGATTCATAACAGGAGTTTTGGCAAGAGTCCAGAACACAGTCTCTGATCTCCTGCTGTTTGATTGGTAGCTTTAAAGGGGGGAGGGGTATAATGCTATTTCATGTATTCTGACTTATTTACACTGTTAAAGAGTTGGATTCTCATGCTAAACATAGCCAAAATTTCAAAACACGAGTTGGACGTATGACTGAGTATTTCTGTGCCAAAAATACTCTTCCAAATCCTCATAAACTTCGCTGTCTTTTTTTCGAGTATGGGGCTGTGTGATGTCATATAGGTCGAAATTCCTTGTACGGGCACTTCTCCCGGAAGAGCGCACGCGCAGACGTCAACCAGAGCGAGAGAGCAAGAGTACGCCCATCAATGCGCGTTCGGCTTTACAGAAGTCGTCGGCAGCGCTGCACAGGCCACAGGACTTCACAAAATCAACAATGTCACCAAAGAAGTGTGTTTTTGGTTGTGAGGGAAAGATAACCTTGCTTTCCAAAGAGCCCAGCGTTAAGTGGAGCTGAGAGTTTTGTGCTCATGCATTACATTGATGCGCTCTCGATATTTGTTATTAAAATAACCATATAAAATGATCACTTTTTTATTGGTTAAAATTAATTGAGAATATCTCGTGTTGTTCCGTGGCTGCTCGAGCCCTCAGGATTGGCGCTTATGGTTTCATAAACAAGGCCCTGTTCTACGCTGGATTTACAGATTGTTTGAAACTGAAAGATGGAGCGGTCACAGCGATAATGATCCCGGTCAAGAGTCGGAACAGCAGGTGGTGAGTAAAACTGCTTCAAATGTCTGTTTTGTTGGCAATAGGCGCCTAAGTGCATATAATGTAAACAACACGAATGTAGTGAATTCATAAATTCATTATTCATCATTCACTATACGCTATATTCATTATAGTGATTCAAAAGTTATCCAGGGATAATGCGATGGTGTATTGTGTGTGTTTAAATACATTTGTTTAGCTGACCATTGATAGCTTGCAGACAATCGCTACGCAAAAGCTGCACGTGCTCGTCACTCTTTAGCTTCGCCCACGGCACGCCTCCAGGCGCTCGGCTGTTTTTGGAAAGACTCGGTACAGCGTATGTATCTTTTATAAATATGATAAAACTAAAGAGTTTTTGGAGATATGAAGGATGCACTACTACTCTATAGGTACTCAAGATTAACATGAGATTGGCAGAAACTGTGTGTGATAACCCCCCCCTTTAACAATTGTAAAGGTAGCGTTCTTTCTGTATAATTTTATCACAATTAAAATAACAGATTATTGTTATGCTACTAAAAGAAACAATGCTAAGAAGAAGATTGTTTAGTCACTGGCTTGAATTACTGACACATAAACTGCTTTAAACAATTTTGAGACAAAGAACATCTGACTGAATTTGAATCATTACACATCAGAAATCACTGATCACAGATCAGGTATTAGAATGAGCACTGTTACTTACATGTCGTGGCTGTCAGATACATATCTTACATTAAAAGACTGTTCGCAAAGCCATATGTTATTGTGACTGATTTACCAAAGAATCCACAGTGAAATGTAGAGAATACAAACAAGTAATGCTCTGCTGAGACTTTCACATAGTTGAAAATAACCAATTCCTAGCATTAGGATCCTTTGGAAGGTAATGTTATTTTAGTCCAGTCAGTATTCTCACCTCACCCTCACTAATGCGACAGTAGGCGGCACCAAAGACGCAGCGATGTAGAAGTATGTGTTGATTTTACTCACCGAGGCGGTCTTTCGCTGCACTATGGCATAAAAAATCAGCACATTTCACAATGAGTCATTCACTGACCTTGGTTTCAATAAAAGTTGTTTTTGGACTAACAAGGAAGTTTTCAGTTCTGAAACTTACAGGATATTCTTATAGTATGATGACCTCTTATATGTCAAAAGCTCAAGGATGACCCCTTTAAAAGACTAGCTNTGAGTCATTCACTGACCTTGGTTTCAATAAAAGTTGTTTTTGGACTAACAAGGAAGTTTTCAGTTCTGAAACTTACAGGATATTCTTATAGTATGATGACCTCTTATACACTGCTGAAATCCACCTACATTTGGCGGCATGAAAAAATGCTATAGTAATTTATAGTAAATACTATAGTGTTTTTGAACCATACTATAGTAAATTGTAGTATACTATGATAGTATTTACAACACTTTTTTAATGAATGCTACAGCATACTGTAGTATTAACTGTAGTAAACTGATAAACTGTAATAAATACAACACTTTAGTTTTTACTACAGTAAACTGTAGTGTATTTATACCTATAGGTATAGAAAACTTAGTACAGTATTGGTTAAGTAATTAGCCTATATGTTATATTACCACAGCACCTATAGAATTACCACAACAAATTAATTCAAGTACTTTACTATAGTATGGTTCAAAAACAATATAGTATTTACTATAAATTAAAGTATTTTTTCGGTATTCCAAGTAGGCTATTCCAACTCTAGTATTCCAACACTAAGTGAACACAAAAACGTGCTTTTTCCACCATTGGCATATAATGCAACAAGGATTTAATGCAACAAACATTTGTATAATTTAACTATGGACCAGAGGTGTATTTAAGAAAGCAAGTTTTTTCCCCTCAAAAACAAGATAATTATTGATCCCCCCTCTACAACAGCCCGGAAGGCGGCGGCATGCACTCGGTAATGCGAACCGCCAATAAACCAAAGAAGAAGAAAAAGAAAAAAGAAGAGTAACAACAACACGCGCTTCAAAGTTGTTTGTACATCCACCATATCTAACTAACGTATTTTAAAGTTTAGCTAGCTCAGTATAGCGCTTTTACTGCGTTGAATTAGTATGCGAGTTTCATTGCATATAATCTCCTCATCCTAATGTGGCGAAGATGCGTTTGAAAACAAGCAGGAGTAACTCCATTAAACAACGGAGATATATGTACCCAGATAGCACACGTACGTCTGCAAGACATCTATTAAAGATCACTTCATCTGGAAAGCATCTGCTCTTTACAAACATCTGATAGACGTCTTTAAGATATCAGTTTTACATACATTCTAAATCATAAACATCTTAAAGACATCTTCTAAACGTCTATTTGATATCTGACAGGAAACGTCCTATAGACGTATTGCAGATGAGCAAACACTCTAAAAAATACGTCTTCCAGACATAAACACACACATCAAATAGACGTCTCGGAGATGTACGTGTGCTATCAGGGTAGTAACTTACGTTACATACGTTTGCAATTCAGGCATACTGTTATAACGATGGAGTTTATTAAAGAGGAAAGTGAAGACATGAGTTATTCTGAGCCATGCAGAGTGAAAGATGAAGATACTGAGGAACAAAGAGGTTGGTGTAATTCTTGATTGATTGATCCATTCGTTAATAACTGCTGAGGAACAAGAATGTAACAAAGTTGGCTGTAGTTATGCATACGATAGTACACATTTAAGTTATCATATGGTATCCGGTCTCACTTTATATTACATGTCTGTATAACTACTATGTTCTAACATTTAAATTGATAATTTGATACTATGCACTTATTCTGTATACATGTTTATTTAAAAAATACTTGCATACAATTACAGCTGTGATTAATTTCTGAAATTAAATCTATAATTACACTGTTCTCCCCTAACTTAATGTTGCTTTAAATGCTAACTGAAGTTTTCTACTTCCCACTTCTTAATTCGTGATTATGAGTTTGTAGCATTCATGTGCTTTGTTGTCGGAAAGAACAGGAATCATGGAGGACACCAGGTATTCTTGCCTTTTTAACGTTATTGGAACGCCAAAATCTTAAGCGCACATTCATTGACAACCATAAACATTCACACACAGCGCTATCTAGGTAGTCAGCTTGATGACAATTCTGGAATTTGTCAAATATACAGGGATATTTTAGCTGTGTATAAATCATACAACATGCTTCAAATGATTATTCATGTAAATATGCAATAATCCATATTCACCTTTCAGATTTCACTTCCAAAATATTCATTCTGTTTAAAAATACAACCTATAATATTCAGCAGGCAATTTTACTGTAAATCCGTTTTAATGAATGACTTGCTCTAACTTTTGCTCTGCTCTTCATCAACACGCGCTTGCACCACCTGCTGGTGAGGTAGAATAACAGCAGATGGAGATTATGCTCGTACTCTACTGCTTTTCCTGCAGTTCCCGGATGTGAAATGTTGAAATTTGAACCACTGAATTTGTGGACGCGAAATATAATGGACCGCTGAAAATTGCCTGCTGAATATTATAGGTCGTATTTCTAAAATTAATATTTTGGAAGTGAAATCTGAATGGTGAATATGGATTATTGCATTTTTAACAATGAAAATGTGTGTCAAATGTTTTGAATTGAAATATTCACAGCCTAAATATACTAGGGATGCGCCGATCCGAAACTCAGGTCGGATATCGGCTCGGATACTGCCATTTTTGCCGGATGGGAATCGGCCGTGAACTATTCTGTGTTATTGTTAAGCCCCACAAAAGGCTCTGAAGCCATTTCATAGTTTAATTTGAGGTACAGATAAATATTTAAGTCGTTAAATTAAAGTTCACGTAAATGCCTCTCTCTGCTGCGGCTGTCAGTCATTCTCCATTCAGCATTCAAACTGCGTGTCGTGTTCGGTTACAGCAGTCAACACAATGAAACTCCCTCCAAGACGATTCAATGTTCCTATTATTATACTTCATCTGTAGACAAAGATGCCGGTAATACAATACGCATCAATATATATTTGTGCTTTGAACTTTTCAATGCGGAGCGCTGCCGCTGCGCACTGTGAGTCCATGATGCTTCAAGCGCATCACTCTGCACACGGGATGTGCATAAGCGCTTTGTGCCGCACTGTATGGGAGCCGTTCATATTATAATACTTTTGCGCAATGAAAGATTGTTCTGTCTTATATATCATATGTTGCTGCCTCATTAAAAAAACTCCGCTATAAATTTAAAAGAAATGTCTTTTAATTTTATAGTATATATATTTATATATAAATATATTTAGTTTGTCATGTATGACTCAAACATTCATGAAAAACAAGTCATGAGTCATGGATGGAGTCAGCTGGACTCCCGTTTATTTTGAATGTCTACCAAGCTAGTGAAGCTATTGGTTTATTTACAGTTGCACTGATGCACAATTATAAATAATTCACTACATTTGTGTCTGTTATTTTGTTTTACAAAGTTAGTAAAGTAATGTTTAAATCAAGCCTGATGCCTTGCACAAAAGAATGATCCCAGTTTCTTCCACACAGTGAGGCATACAGTTTATTAGGTAATTTAGCACTTTTTTTTATTATTACTTGAATATTGGATTGGTATCGGCCGATACTGAATCCCAGGTATCGTAAGCGAAAAAGGCGGATCGGAGCATCGCTAAAATATACAACCATGTTGAACTTCAGCATATAAAAATGCGAGCCCTAAAAATACAATGCATTCAAATACAAGCACGGTTAATGCAATGCATATTTTTTTCAAGTAGTGCAATTCAAGATGCTTTTTGTTTCAAAAACCTTTGCCATTATTTTACTTCCATAATGCTCTGAACCACTGATTCGAAACAAAAGATTTGTAAAGCTTTTGAAGCAGTGTTTTGAAATCGCCCATCACTAGATATTGTTGAATAAAGTTATTTAGTTTTTTTGGCACACAAAAAGCATTCTCGTCGCTTCATAACATTAAGGTTGAATCACTGTTGTCACATTAACTGTTTTAAATACGTCTTTAGTAGCTTTCTGGGCATTGAAATAGTTAAATATCTTGCTGGCAATGCAGGCCTCACTGAGCCATCGGATTGTATGAAAAATCTTAATTTGTGTTCTGAAGATGAACGGAGTTCTTACGGGTGTGGAATGACATGAGGGTGAGTAATTAATGACAGAATTTTCATTTTTGGGTGAACTAACCATTTAAATATTGATAGAGTTATTTTGTTTTGCACACATTGGTGGTAACTTTAGCCACTTTTTCACCGTTGGCCCAAACTGCTCTCATTGCTTAACCGTTCCATTCCGGCCAAGCCGATACAGATTTGGTTTCATTTTCCACTGTGCGGCTGATAACAGATCTCTTCGGAATTTAGTACAGATGCGTCAGTCATTGCCTTGGTAATGCAGGAGTTATAACATTCTACCAGCACATTTCAGCACAGCAGAATCATAGCACATCTCACAGAAACACTCAGCCGTGTTTTTATTACTGAATGATGCAGCGTTTTGAACGAATCTGTTTATTTAGAGATTCAATGACCCATTCATAAACAACTGCATCATTCTTGAATGAATCAGCAGTTTGAACGAGGTTCATTATCTTGTTTAGGTGTGTTTGATTAGGGTAGGAGCTAAACTCTACCGGGCAGTGGGTATAAAGACCTCTGGTATAAAGTACTACATAAACATGACCTGATTTGACTGGAGATCTGAATTGCAGAGCTGGCACATATTTACATTTACATACACATCTAAACGCCACTCTGAGCAGCATTGGCGGCATTGGGATGTTCGCTAACATTATATCGCTACAAGGTATTTCCAACTTCTTAGTGAAAAATGGAAAAGAACTTTGTTTTGAGAATATCATGGCCTTAAAAGTTAACTTGTCCCTATCTTGGAATGAATTTTGACTTTTTGTTTGTTCTCACTTTAGGCTTAATGAAAGTGAAAGAAGAAAGCGAAGAACCGAATGACCTTGACGACAAGCACCATTACTGTCAGAATTCTTCTAATTTCAATATTGAAGAAAAATCTTTAAGTTGCTTACAGACTGACAGGAATTTGAACCAAGAAAAGGCAGAACGAAAAGAAGCCAAAAGGTCATTCACCTGTTCAGAGTGTGGAAGGGTTTTCACTCAAAAAAGGTTCCTGACGAGGCACTTAAGAGTTCACACTGGAGAGAAGCCTTTCACGTGCGTTCAGTGTAGGAAAAGTTTCACACGCAAAGAAAGGCTTCATATGCACATGAGAATTCACAATGGAGAGAAGCCGTTCACATGCCCTCAGTGTGGAAAGTGCTTCAGAGAGAAAAGGATCCTTAAGAATCACATAAGGGTTCACACTGGAGAAAAGCCATTCACGTGTCTTCAGTGTGGAAAGAGCTTCACACAGAAAGTAAACCTGAACACTCACCTGAGAATTCACACTGGAGAGAAGCCGTTTGCATGCCATCATTGTGGAAAGAGTTTCGCTTGCAAAGGAAACCTTACTATGCATTTGCGAATTCACACCGGAGAGAAGCCTTTCAAATGTCAGCAGTGTGGAGTGAGTTTTACAGAGAAGAAAATCCTTAAGAATCACATTAGAATTCACACTGGAGAGAAGCCCTTCACGTGCCTTCAGTGTGGAAAGGCTTGCACGCAGAAAGGTAACCTGAGGATTCATATGAGAGTTCACACCCGAGAGAAGCCTTTCACCTGCCATCAATGTGGAAACAACTTCAAATGTAAAGCAAGCTTTAATTTGCACATGCGAATACATACTCAGGAGAAACCTTTCACATGCCTTCAGTGTGGAAAAAGGTTTTCACAGAAATCACACCTGAAGATTCACATGGTAGTTCACACTGGAGAGAAACCTTTCACGTGCCAGCAGTGCGGGAAAGGTTTTAAACGTAAAGAGAGTTTTAACGTGCACATGCGGATTCACACTGGAGAGCGGCCTTACGCGTGTGATCGGTGTGGAAAGAGTTTCATACAGGTAGTCAGTCTCAAAACTCATCTGTGCTTTAAATCACCATCAGACCTGAAAAAACACCTGAAGATGAATGCGAATGAGAAGCATCAGGAAACGCATAAGAGTGTAAACGCTCATGAGTGCTCTGAGTGTGGTGAAGCCTTCACTAAAGCTCGTGAATTGAGAATGCACCAAAGAAATCACAAAGAAGAACAACCCTACAAGTGCTCAGAATCCCTGAAAACAAATGAGCGAGTGCACACTGCAGAGAAGCCGTACCACTGCCTTTCATGTGGGAAGAGGTTCAGCTCCTCCAGAAATCTACAGACTCATAGAAAAATACTCTGCTCACTAGGCAAAGAAGTGGAAACTGTGTAAATGGTATTACATTTAAAGTAACACCCAAACACCCAAAAATGAGGGGCAGTAATAAAGTAAGTAGATTATTGTTTCATAAACCTAGGTATGATATTGAAAAATGCTACTATTTTCTACACACAAATATTTAGGCATTAAGATTTATGTTTTTGAATTGCATATAAGATTTCCATCCAATTTGATGGGGGATTTTGATCCAACTGACTTGAGAAATTCAAAGCTCACAGGGAGACCTGTTTCTAGTTTTTAATTATAGTCTCTTTGATTCATATTTTACTAAGAATGATGAATAAGAAAAAAGAAGAATATTGTTCAAACTTCTAATTGTGTAAAAATCTTAATTTTTTCCACTGTTTTGGGGAAAAGACCATTAGCTTTTACTTGAGGAAGAGTTGTGTGTGTGTGTTCTGTCTCTTTCTCTGTCCTTTATAGGATTTGGACTGGCGGCAGCAAGGTGAGAGACGAAACAACTTTGCAGGGGTTGAAAGGCCCATATGAGAGGATAGAACTATGAATATGCTGTTGCGTGACATTCTGAACTGAAAGACTCTTTTACAAATTGACAATTGATGTACAAACATAAAGGCCATGTTGGAGATTTTCCAAGTTTATGTGTTAACCAATCAGAATCCTGTGCACACTTGCATAAATCACTGATACCTGGCTACTATAAGTAGAGGGTATGCACGTGACGTCACCATCGGTTATGCCCATTGAGCATTGGTTTTCAGCGTGAATGCTGGCAAAAAAACACACTGAACACATTAAAAATGAGAAAGAGCTTTTGTGCGATTGATGTACAAATAGATTTGACAAGAAAACAGGTATATTTTGACAGACTGCCAAAAGCTAAAGAAAAGAGAAGCAAACTGATTGTTGCAATTCACAGAAACAACTGGACTCAAGGCAGCGAAATGTGGATTTGCAGTTATCATTCTGGCGGGAATGTGACGTCAATGCTTACCCTCTATTGTTGTATTCAGTTGTAAAGCAGAAGCGGCCTACAAACTACAAACTGACTCCTGCTCTTGACATCGCAAACAACTTTCTTTTAAGTAAAACATTATTTGATTGTTTGAAACCTCGATTTGTGGTCTTCATTTATCTATTGGTCTGCAGGTCTTAACTGTACTAACCCCTGCAATATATTATCAACTAAATAATTTCCAAGACAACTGACTGAGCAAAAGGGACTAGTGATATTAACATTAAGTGGTACGGCATCTTACACACAGAAGCCATTGGCACATGCTGCTGTGCTCAGTGGCACATCAGGTTTTCATTTGCTTGTGCCACTTCAGCTTCATACACGTTGGTCCCGATCACTGCCATTAAAAGCTTGGGTGTGTCAGGATATGTATTAGTATAACTCCGATTGTGTTCATTAGAAAGAAGACAGTCATTTTTTTTTTTTTTACATTTTCACCTAGGATGGCTCAAATGGGTTTATTGCATCCTAGAGTTGTTTCTTTTTAATATAATTGTTTTTACAATGTATTTAAATACATATTATAATATAGTTTTGATAACCAGCATGAATGTGCCATCACAAATTGACACTTACCAATATAATTGTTAACTAGCATGCTGGACCTTGATACTGGCTCTTCACAATGCACATAGATTGAAACACCTCACCTTTTAGTGAAAATTCACCTTTTTGAGATCAAAATAAATCTAAGTACTAAGAGAGCAATTTGAAAGCATATGGTCTGTCTGCTCTCTAATCATTCTCAAAAAGCCCACTACTTCAAAAAGGAGCAGGTGTAATAAGCCATTGCTTACTTCTCACAATTTCAAAATTTTTTCATTGAATATTTTACAGACCTATTAAACATCTTAAGCAACAGGAAATGGCCGTTAGGCTTAAGTAATATAATTTTTGTATGTTAAAAACAACAAATGGGCTATAAGATATATATGTTTGGTTTACTAATCTTATGTAAACACTTAGGCTATGGGGGAAATGGCTCTAACAAGGGTAAGGATTTGTTTTAGTATTGTATTATATTATTATACTATAGTACAATGAACATTTCCATGGTCATTGTCTCATCCCAAGTTGTTACCTGGTAAAAGGAAGGACTTTATTATTCACTAAGTCATCAATAACTTAATTACTTGCATCCTTCATCAGTGCATTCCATCTGTTCAATATTTGGGTTTGATGATGTTCCTTTCCTGTTCTGTTACAAATTAGGCCTATAGCTATGTCATATATATATATATATATTAGTCAAGTCAAGATGTATATATATATAAACTTGAGTGATAAATGTCTGTTGCGGTGTTTAATATGAAACATAAGCGTAATTTGGTTTAAATACATAGGTAGTAGCCTATATTATAACCAAATTACGTTTATTTTCATGAACTGTGATAAATGAAGTGTAGGCTACAGGCAAAAATAATAATAATAATCTCTTTCTGTATTTTCCTCTAATAAAAGTATCACGCAGACTTTTGAGAATGACAATAAGAGAGCTAAATATAAAGCATGGATTGTGAAACATGCAATACACTGATGGGTTTATTTACAATAAAGTAATATTTAATCTATATCGGACCAATGTTTGTTTGCATTTTCAGAATGTTTATATTTTTACAGTAAATGATTGTGTGCACCCATTATTGCATGACTTTCAAGCAACTTATCATGACTATGACGAAACACGTACTATATCATATAAAGCATCATTAACCAAGATTAATAAATGCTGAATGAATGAAATTCAGTAATAATGACAAAGAAATAAGCAAGCTGTTCTAGCATGTGTGAAATCCAAAATAACGCGAGAGAGGATTTGAATCACGTGAGTTGGACGATTGATCACATGATCCAGTCACAACAAACGCGCACACTGGGAGGAGTTTACGCCAAAATCACATTAATCTAACGAAAGGCCATAAAAGAGTTTTGGGATTTGTATTATGCGAGGTTTTCTTTGCGGATCCTTAGTTTGGTTTTTTATGCAATGAACATTGTTTTTAATGACATTGGAATAAATTATCACGTAAAAACTGATGGCCCAGTATAACAACTATCGTAAGTAGCCTACGGACCTGCGCTGATGTTACAGCTGATGTTACTGCTACTGACACTATTGAAACAAGACTTTCCATATAACCAGCAGAGCTCTGACATTATTCTGAGTAAATCAACGTATGATTTCGCTGCTGGAAATGCCAGCAGTAAGTAAATGGGTAATTCAGTAATAATATGTCCGTATCGGCCGAGCTCCAACGGTCCTAGACTTAAATTTAATATCAATAAACTCAATATACAATGTTCACAAACAGACCAAGTGCACAGTAACTCTCAAACAAACCAATAACTTAAATTGTATAAAAATAAGCAAAGTCACTGAAGAAGATACACGCGCGAGTTAAACCAGTAAGTTGTTAACAATTTAAAATAAGACTCGGCTCACACAAAATGTTGATTTCAGATGAGATGTTTGAACGTAGAATTTTAATTATGAAACTTAATTTAAGAAATGTTGCTTGAGAAAATGTCTTAATATACCGTTTTTGTTTTATTACCAACATTTGTTTCTGTACTTACATTTACTTGCATACAATGTTTTTGTTTTGTGTAAATATTTTGTCATTTCATTTTGTGAAGTATGCTATTAACTGAGGGTAAAAAATGTGTGGAAAATCTAAATGTAAATGCATAAAGACTGATAGTCCCTATCGAAATAAAAACAGGTTATGTAAATAACGGTATGCTTGCCTTGTGTAAATTCATTTACTTTTTTGTGTTTTCCTTAGGCCTGGCACCTTTAGTGCAATTCACCTGTAAATTCTGAATAGATTTATCATCCCACAAGTGAAGAAGTGTATCCAGTCAACCAGGAAAAACTAGGTGTAACAACTGAGATCTTCATAGCATAATACTGTTAAGTTGCTGTTTATTAAAGGGGAGACTGAAGACATGAGCGATCCAGAACCATCGCAAATAAAAAATGAAGATAACAATGAGGAAGAAAAAGGTTTGTGTCCAATAAATTATTTAGTGACACGAAAGAAAATCATAATGCACGTAAAATGAAAATTGCATTAAAACTGGTAAACGTTATCATAACCAAGTAGATCGAAATGAGTTGATCGAATTGGGTTTTGACAATATAATTTATTCATTTTAGCAGAAGAAACAGAGGAAAGTCAAGAACTGAATGAAGCAGCGTGTAACCGTGAATCGGACCATCAGTATCAGAAATCTCAGCATTTCACAGCTGGAGAAAAATCTTTCAGTTCATCACAGAACATTGACAAAGAAAGAACTAAGAGAACAGAAGCCAGGCCATTCACATGCCTTCAGTGCGGGAAGACTTTTAAACGGGCCACAGATGTCAAAGGTCACCTGCGGTATCACTCTGGCGAAAGGCCATTTACATGTGATCAGTGCGGTAAGAAATTTATTTTGGCGTCACACTTAAAAACGCACCTGTCAATTCATTCAAACGAGAAGCCTTTCTTGTGTTCTATCTGTGGCAAGAGTTTTTCACGCCTCTGCACTTTCAAAGATCATGAGAATATACACACCGGTGTGAGAGATCACGTGTGCTCTGAGTGCGGCAGCGCCTTCATTACAGCCAATGCCTTGAAAATGCATCAGCGAGTTCATACCGGAGAAAAACCGTACAAATGTTCACATTGCGGAAGGAGTTTCAGTCATTCGGGAGCCCTGAAGAGACATGAGCGAGTGCACACTGGAGAGAGGCCGTATCACTGCCCTCTCTGTGGAAGGAAATTCACCCAATCCAGCAATCTGCTGACTCACGTGAAAAGGCATTGTCCAAAGTCACGGTGATCAAAGTGAAAAAGGACAAACTGACATTCGAAAAGAAATACAAGAATCACAGACAGAAAAACTCCAGATATGCCATTAATCGAGAATGAACCTGTTACAATAGCCAATGTGGTCACATCATTTTTATATTTCTGATAACATGTTCTTGATTATTTCTGATTAAACTCGTGAAGGAATTAATTTGAGTGCCTGATTAATTAAACCTAAAATTTTGAAAGATGTTATTGATAGTCAACTGAAACATTGATGGGTCTCTGCATGATCAATGACACTTTTACTAGCATAACATAAAACAGTTTTTTAAACATTTAAAACAGCACGTCACACCGCGGGACAGTCAAGTCACCTTAATGTATAGTGCTTTATACAATACATTTTGTTTCAAAGAGGCTTTACTGTGATAAACAAGAAAATAATGATTCAATAGTTGTTTTCATCCACCTATTTTTATGCGCATATCATGTGGCAAATTCGATGTTTCTTCAGTTCTGGGGCCTCATTTATAAAACTTTGCATAGATTTCATCCTAAAAGTGTACGTACGTGCAAAAAAATTTAGATTTATAAAACCATGCGTACGCCAGAACCTGCGCACAAATCCCTTTATAAATCCCAGTCAGCGGAAGATTGTGCGTACGTGCATCTCCACCCTGTCTCCTCCCCGAAATCACCATATATGGAGCTTATGACGCATAGTTTTACTATGCATAACCTCATCTACATATCATTTCCATGCACGTGACACCATGGTTAACACCGTCAAAGGTACAAGACATTGGAAAATATTAGATATGGACTATAAATGCCATTTGTGCAATTTGTGCATTGATAAAAATCATTCAATATCCTCTTTATGTTTTCGAATAAATATATCAAAATATCCATAAAAACAAAATTGTATAAAATACTTCAGATAAAGGTTTTAGAATAGAGTTGATTCATTCATTTCCACTGGCCAAATAGTATTTTGATAGTTTTAAACAATTCGAATCAAATTTATGCAGTTTTGCTGATAAGGTGAACATATCTTTTAGGAAGATTATAGGCTATTTTTAGTGGAAACAGATTGGCCTACTTATTTATTGCAGTGTAAATACAATTGTCTGTCTCGGCGCGTCACTGACAAAGTAATTAAAAAAAGGAAACGTGCAAATCTTACCGTTTTCCTCAAATTATATCCTTAAAATACAGTGGTAATTGTTTGAAGATCCTTCACACGACATCAACACCTCTGTGCAGCTGCGGTTTAGTAAGCTATTATCATTGGAACTATTTAAACTGGACAACGGACCATTCGACCACCGAATCCAGCAGTGTCTTCCATAATATCCAAGTTAAGTGTGCATCACTGGTCATCGTTCTCGCTAAAATATTTTGTCATAACATCTGCAGTTTAGTTTAAGGAGGAATTATTGTGCTCGAATTATTGTGATCGAAAGTAGCACATCTACTATCTAGAATCATATCATTTTTGTTTAACTTCTCTTTAATGACTGCGTAATGTAATTTCAGTGCTTATCGCCAATAGTGAAAGTGTAATATTAATGTAAATGTGTATATCAAAATGAAAACGTGATTTTCCATGCGAGTTTAAATCATTCTTTTATTTATTTTTAAACTGTTATTGTGAACATGCACTGTATTTATGATTATGACTCATAATTAGGATTTAAAGTGGTTTTCCTTCATCTGCCGTCAGTCCCTCAGCTCGCCAAACTGCTCTGTCTCCAAAATGTTCGTACGCATGGGTCAGAGTTTGCGTGGAGGTGCGCAAATTTTCCTGTCAAGTTTGTTTTTATAAATCACAACTTATGCGTAAGAACTGGCGTACGCACTTTCAGGACCTGTTTTGTGTGTACGCAAAGTTTTATAAATGAGGCCCTTGGTCTCAAAGAAAACTCTCAGAGTCGAATGTCCAGGTCCCAGGAGTTTAACTTTATTGACAAGCAACAAAGTGAGATGCCAGCTCCACATCTAAATCTCTCTAGCCAGGGCACAGTTTTTATACATTTTTCTTATCTGTTAAAACAGTGTAAGATCCACCCCTACAGTTCTTTTCCATGATCTCATTTACAGGTGCTTTTCTCCCTTTCTCTTCCTGGAGTCTCCCAAGTACTCCCCAACATTTTTACCACAGTCCCTTCACCAATTAAACTGCAGTCTGAAAACCTAGGTAGCTGACTTGCTGCCTCGCTGCCTTATCAAGCAATGACTTGTAAGGCAGCGTTTGTGCATGAAGGCACCTCATGAAACGGATTTCGGACAGAGTTCTGAGGCAGCGTAACAGTTTAATGATCTACAGCAATATAGCGAGAGCTTTGGTGAGAACTAAACAAATATTTAATTACTACAGTAGTAATTTCTCGCTAGAAATGACATCAAAAGTGGAAAATGTTGGTCAAAAATGTACATTTACTCAAACTGGCCAGCAAACGCAACTTTCGGACGCCATCTTTATTTTTGTAGCTCAACTGTCACAGAATGGAAAGCACAGAATTGTGGGATATCAAAGGCAGCTAAGGATACATCTATGCTGCCTTGAAAAATCGATCAGATGAAGGGATCTCAGGAAACAGGAAGTGAAGCTAACATTGGATTCGGACGTGCCTTGATGCCTTCCTACCTTGAAATGTGTCCTCCGAAGGCAGCATTTTCCAGTTTTCGGACGCAGCCTTAATCTCTAGTGGGGGAATTCTGCCAATTGATGGTCAACCATTTTCCCATAGGCAAAATGAAACATTGTATCAAAAACAATCAACACTCCCCAGAGGCAAGAAGCCTTCACATGACACCTTAACAATGGTCTTATTCATTTCACAGCCATCTGTTGTCTGGTGGAAAATTACCAGCAAAATATGCTTAGTGGCAAGTTAACTTCTCAGACACATCTGACCCTTATGGTCACATAGGCCAAGAGGCCTCAAAACACTTCTAGCTTTTATAGTAAGCAAACTAATTCTACAATTGTTTTCTATAAGATAGATAAAACACTCTGTCAATCACAGAAAAACAACCGGATGCGCATAAATGTGCATAAAAAAACGTATGCACTCAATTGAGGATGATTTCTTTTTTATCGATATGAATAAATTACGATGGAATTTACTGAATAAATCCCTCGATGCGCAACAAAAATCTCACGTGACTTTGCCTCAACAGAGGATGTGATTGGAAAACTGGACTAACCAGTGGATCATTGCACAGCATCTCAAATGTTGGTTTTAAATTCTGAAATGCCTGAGCCAAAGTCTGTCATCAGAATCATCTGGTATAATGACCTCTCAGAAGCATCTCACACGATTGCGTTCACAAACACCAGCATCCAAAAGCAAGATAACATGAAAGTGTGTATTGCTTTTCATCTGTGCACTCTTGAGACGCAAGCAGAGGTGGACAGTAACTCATTTACTTGAGTACTGTACTTAAGTACACTTATGTGTACTTTACTTGAGGTTGTTTTTTTTCTTCTGGAAACTTGCGACTTTAACTTCACTACATTTGTAAGACAAATATTGTACTTTTCACTCCACTACATTTCTATTAAGGTCCTTGAGTCGAAAGTCGTTTAGCTTTGAGAATCAGTGGATAATTTTTTTCTTCTCTAAAATTTGATTTTTTTTGCAGGTGACAGACAGCCTATCAATAATCATTCTTGTAGGGTCACATGTTTTGAGGTTCAATAGGCTTGTTTGACTTGAAGCAGCGCTGCACAGGTCGATCAGTGTGGTCACCATGATTTTGCCAAGTAAGACATGTTCCTGGATCAACATATTTTGTTGATCCTGGAACAACATTCCAATCCAAAAATGTTTTAACAGCTTTACATGAGAATTTTATTTATCATATTCAAATAAAAGTGGAATTACAAAATTACCTTTAGAACATCATAGATCACAAAATATACAGTATATTAATTTTAATAGGTTTCACTTTTATTATGTTGTCACACTTGTTACAAAATATTGATAAACTTGATGAAGACCAGAACATCTGGAGAGTTGTTTTACACCAGTAATTCAATCTGTATGGACCTTTTTTCATCTTCTTTCTCTTTTGAAAAGTGGAAACACAATAGTGGGTTTTGTTTGTTGGAGCAAATGGGAATGCAAAAAATATACTATTTGCTGTGGTCTCCCATTCCATCCTATTAAAAATTAAACAATTAAAGAAGAAGCATTAAACAATGAGGAATGCCAATTTATGCAGTTTTTATTTTTATCCAAATGAGTGAAAAACACCACAAATAAGAAAAAGTTCTTAGTTTACTGATATAATAAAAGACTTCAAAACAAATTAACCTGAACACATGATTTATATCAAACTAAAGGTCACTGCATGCATTCAAGAGTGTCCAGCAGAGATGAGCTCAGGCTTTCATCTGTTTCAGAGGCCTTGTTTTGTGTCTTTGCTGTGTTCTCAGCTTCACAGACAGTCATTATTAAACCATCCTCTAGTCTGCTTCAGATCCCTGATTTACTGGAGCCTGTATGTAGAGCTTTCCATCAGCTGTTGTGCAGCAGATCACCGCCACAGGATTCACTCCTTCAGGCAGATCAAACACTTGTCTAAACTCTGGGATTCTGCACGAGTACGAGCCTTTCCCATGATCCTCCTGCTGCTTCTGGCTCTTTCCGCTGACCTGCAGCTTTCTGCCCACCTGCCTGACTGACAGTTCTCCCGGGGAGTGTCCAATGTCAAAGCAAAGCCGCTTCCCTCTTTCTCCATTGTGCAGGTGACTGGGCAGATCTCCTTCTGCTGGATCTCCTCAAAGATCTCATGCTGGAGTTTCTCCAGCTGCTCCAGACTGCTCTTCACCTCCTGCAGTACATCTGTGTGTCTACAAAGAGGTGTGACATCCCGCCACTAAATTCCCATGAATGAGCTGAGGGAAGGCTGGAATCCATGCAGGCTCAACATTTCCAGTGGCTTTTGTATTTCCTCTTAAATAGTCTCTCTGGTGGTGTTGTCGTAAGGCTTTTAGGTTTGACTGGAGTGCTTCAAGTCACTCGGCTTTATACTTCATGTTTATCAGCACCAGCCAGTTCATTAAACTTCCCAGATAGTTCCAGATTTGTCCACTGGTGGGCAGCGTAGAGACAGGTGATGACTTCACATTCTCATTCTGGAACATGCACTGCCTCAACAGGCATTTTAAATTTAAATTATAATTTATTTATATTTATTGATATGTATTTATTTTTATTTAATAATTAGTGTAAGAGCCACAAGTTCTTTATTTCTTTATATAGATGGAGATTTAATCACTTTGAATGGAAACAGTATAATATTGAATTATTTGTAAATAAT
>RJVU01037189.1:3193562-3234176 GCA_003731715.1 Anabarilius grahami | reverse complement strand
GACTGGTGGAGGGCTGCAGTGATGGTTGACTTTCTACAACTTTCTCCCATCTCCCGACTGCATCTCTGGAGCTCAGCCACAGTGATCTTTGGGTTCTTCTTTACCTCTCTCACCAAGGCTCTTCTCCCCCGATAGCTTGTTTGGCCAGACGGCCAGCTCTAGGAAGGGTTCTGGTCGTCCCAAACATCTTCCATTTAAGGATTATGGAGGCCACTGTGCTCTTAGGAACCTTTAAGTGCAGCAGAAATTTTTTGCAACCTTGGCCAGATCTGTGCCTTGCCACAATTCTGTCTCTGAGCTCTTCAGGCAGTTCCTTTGACCTCATGATTCTCATTTGCTCTGACATGCACTGTGAGCTGTAAGGTCTTATATAGACAGGTGTGTGGCTTTCCTAATCAAGTCCAATCAGTATAATCAAACACAGCTGGACTCAAATGAAGGTGTAGAACCATCTCAAGGATGATCAGAAGAAATGGACAGCACCTGAGTTAAATATATGAGTGTCACAGCAAAGGGTCTGAATACTTAGGACCATGTGATATTTCAGTTTTTCTTTTTTAATAAATCTGCAAAAATGTCAACAATTCTGTGTTTTTCTGTCAATAGGGGGTGCTGTGTGTACATTAATGAGGAAAAAAAATGAACTTAAATGATTGTAGCAAATGGCTGCAATATAACAAAGAGTGAAAAATGTAAGGGGGTCTGAATACTTTCCGTACCCACTGTATACCCTATTCTGAACTCTAGCTATATTCATAAACTGAAGAAGGGCACTTTTCCTATATATAGGAAAACTATAAAGACAATAAACAGAAAATGATTTCATAATAGAAATAGGTTATCTTTTTAATAAAACAGTTTGGAATTATATTTTTTCAAAAACATTTAGATATACAGATGGGTGGCAAAAAAAATAAAAAATCAGTGGCTGTTATCCTGCAGAGGGCATTTTGCTGGCATGGTTTGTGTTACGGCAGACCAATACAAAGCTTATCAGCTTTATCCTTCGATGAAGCATTTCTATCCACACGGGAGTGTTATCTTCCACTAATTGGGGCCCAGAAAAAGAAATCTGATTGGATTTCAGCTATCGGATTGGATCAAATCTTGAAAATGTGTTGTTCACAAGAAAGAAAAAAATTCTGGTAACACTTTACAATAAGGTTAATTTGTTAACATTAATTAATGTATTAACTAACATGAACTAACCATGAGCAATACATTTGTTACTGTATTTGTTAATCTGTTAACGTTAGTTAATCAAAATACAGCTTTTCATTGTTTGTTAGGTCACAGTGTATTAACTGTTAACTAATACAACTCTTGATTTTAATAATGTATTAGTAAATGTTGAAATTGACATGCTGTATTAGTGCAGTTCATGTTAACTAATGAACTTGATTGTAAAGTGTTAGAAAGATTCTGATATCAGATTAGATCACAAAATCCAATCTTGGATCAAATAGTCAGTTTGGGTTTTTCAAAACGTTTTAGTAAGATTGGGATACCTCTGATCCAAAAAACCCAGGATTATTCTGATCCAGCAGAAGGTTGGATTTTTAGGAACAAAAATTTAATAAAACTCTAAAACTGGTCAAAAAAATACAACATTTGAATAATGTAATGTATGCACACATTTATATTTTATTTTGCTCTTGGTTAGTTTACCCTTTAACCATTAAAGGGATAGTTCACCCCCCAAAAAACTTTATAAAATATAATAACTAGTTAAATAACTAGTAAATCTGCTAATCCAGATTTGGTAAACTGAAAAAGTGTGTATCTGGATCAGGGTGATCCAATCCTATTTTGCTTTGAAAAACCACCACAAAAGTAAAATGGATTACCTAATCCTGGATAGCAAAACCTGGGATTTTCAAATTTGTTTACATCATTACTCCGCTCGCATCAGCTAATGAGTGATGCATAAGCATATCAATGCCCATTTTGTGAGTACACAACATTTATACATCAGATCCCAGATCTCAGGCCGAAGGAAGTTTTTGGACTCATGCAGACAGTGCTCCCCACTACCACCATCAAAAGACCAAGTGAGTGAATATCTTTTCGAAGTAAGGTGTTTCTTCTGGCAACGTGGTGACCCGACTCTATACTTCTTGTATGTTGGTTTTTCATTTAATTTGTCACCCATCTTTATACCAGCATTTCATTTTAAACAAATCCCTAAACAGAAAAATCAAAATACAGCATCCTACAATCATAACATGTAATCCTTGAAAAAAAAAGGAAAGTTGATTCAACTGATCAAGTTCAGGAGAATGTCAGTTACCAAAAACAGATTCTAGGAGTCCATTATGAACTCAAATTACATGGCAGAAAGACATGCTATCATGTGTTTACAGCATTATAAAGAATTGTAATCATTATTCTGTAGCATCCTACATGCGTCCAGTCCAGTAAAAATGAATACACTGTGTTACAGCGATGGATGTTATTCTGTCAAAAATACTGCACAGCCTTGTAATGGTTCACCTTTTGATAAGGGTTGAGAGAGTTCCCCGTTTCACCCCATAAGATCCAACCCACCAGTGAAGAAAGTAATTATGACACAACCCTACAGTGGTGTTTCAGGGGACTGCAGCACAGTCTTGAGACTTAAACAGCAGCTGCAGTAGGACGCTGGATTTGATGCAGCCCTCCAGCGCACGGCACAGTTTACCCACGGTGATGCCCAGCAGACCCTCCTTCATTTTCCAACGCTCCAGCGTCTGGTGCACTTTTTCTGCCAAGCCATCACGGTCATAGTCATGCTCGATGGTATCGACATCTATGTCGGTCAGCCCCAATTTACGAGCCACTTGCTTCCACTTGCCACCGACGTTCTGACGCACAAGCTCCAGGTGACCTTCAGTGACGGTGTGGTCCTCTGTTAATGACAACACAGTCAAATGGAGGCATTCATCAGATGTGGCAAAGTTGGGCCCTTTGAAATCTGTTTTATTTGTTTCCCAAAATCTGTGTTTTCCATTAAAATTTTTCTGGATTGTTTTTGATGGTTTAATTCAATTTTTATAATCAAAAATAATGTCTTATTGTTAAATCATTTATTAAAATTGTAACAAAGGCATGTAATCAGCTAAAGAAAAAAAAGAAAAACCTGACCCCTCCCCCCCAAAAAAAGTAAATATGACATATTTTTATTAAATTAATAACAAAATATCTTACTTTTGCAATAATACACTTAAGTACAGCTAAATTGAAAATATTTAGTAGCCACAATAACAATAATTTATTATATTATAATACTATATATATTATAGTGCGCAATTATAGATAACTATGTAGATATTATATAGATAACTAATTATAGTGGACTCCCTCAACACTGACTATGACAATTGGCCGTTTTGCACAACCCTAATAGTACTACATTTGACCAAAAACCATAAAACAAGATAAACTTACTTGAGAAGTAACACTAGACAATGTTCTTCATTTGTTTATACTTATTAAACAAAAAAAAATCTACCAGTTTTGGAGAAGTATTTTAAAGTACTTAGATTAAGTTACTCAAGTAATCTAATGAAATATGTTACAGATTACATTTTATAGCATGTATTCTGTAATCTGTAGTGGAATACATTTTAAAAGTAACCTCCCAACCCTGAACTTTATGTAGCAACTACCTAGGCATGAAAGTGAGAAAGTCTTACCATACTTCAACAGAAGCTCATTATATCTGGTTCTGCTGGCGGATCCAATGGATAATGAGCTGAAGGGGCTGTTATCAGATATTCGCAAATTCATTGTGTTCCAACTCCCGATTTGAATTGCACTAGCATTTGAGATGTTCACAGGCCACCCTAAGGGAAAAGCAAACAAAGCAGGAGAAAAGTTAGAGAATGGTCCCATTAAGGCCATCCCAAACAGAAACCAACTCAGCAGTTTCTCATACCTGCAAACTCCGAACCGGCAGAAAATGTGATGATTTAAACAACTTTACAGTTCAAATAATACAAGTTTTGAAAAAAATAAAATGATAAACCTCAGATTTCAGCCTAATAAATAATTATGTATGTTATATATTACTGGTCTGAACAAAAATGGAAGAGGTGTTGAATGAAAATGTGAATTCACTCTCTGACAGTAGATGGCGCTTATGGAAAAGCAGAAATACAGCAGTTACTCTTGTAAAAAAAAAAAAAAGGAACAGCGCTGTGCTTATAAACACTACTTTATTAGGCATCATATGGATGTAAGATGAAAAGAAAATGTAAGATGAAAAAATGTCCTTTTATTAAAATGACTGAAACATTAACTAAAATTAAAGTAAAAACAGAAAATATAAAAATAAAACTCAATCCTAAGTACTAACAAAAACTGTAATATTATATCAAAGATACTAAAATAACACTGCTTTGAATTTGACCGAATCACATGAAAACAATTTCAATGTCAGAATGGCGAATTTCATGCAATCTGATGAGTTTGCAGGTATGAGCTGTTAATTGTTAAATGTACCTGAGTCAGACGGAGGACATATGAGAGGTGAGCTAAAACGCAGGCCAGGGTTTGATTCCGGCATGAGAGACTCTGCTGCAGATACACTTTCTGGGCAGGACTTGAAACGATCGTATGGTGGATGATGAGGTTGATGAAGTCTGTCATACTCAGAATGCGGCACTGAAAGTTGACTCGCAAATTCTTGCCTGTGAAAATCATCAAACGAACTTGCAGCGGCAGGTCTCAGATTGAAATTGTCCTGTGGGGTTGGGTAAGTGGTGGGTTTTGTCCAAGACTTCACAGAAGACATCTGAGAAGAAACATCTCCAGCCAACCTGCTACTGGCAGGTTGCTGTGGGAGTGGATTATAGACGCTGTGTGATGCCATGTCAGGCTGATCGACTATACGACTACCATATTTGTGATAGTTGTACTCTTGTGCCAGTTTTAGCTCTAGATGGGGAGAGCTGGGAGGCGCTGCGTCAATCTCCAGGAGAGACTCTTCAGACGGCCTGAAGCTGAGGTCTTCAATGCTGGCCTCCACCGGCCCGATCTCTGAGCTCCTCAAGGACGCTGGAGAGTCTCTGGAAGATGGTGGAGGGTCTGCATAGAACAAACGTTACAAAAAAAAATACAGACTATGAAACAACTTAATCAAATTCAGTCAGTCTTGTTGCTCTTACGGACCATTTACACTGCAGGTCTTGATGCCCAATTCCGATTTGTTGACTATATCAGTTTTTTTTTTTTGTTAGGGCCCTGAGCACCGATGGTGTGAGGATCCTATTGTAATTGCTCAGTCAATTATTTTTCATTTCTCTCCGAAATGAATCGCATTTTTGAGGCCCTAAACATGCTCGAAAACTCACGAAACTTTGCACACGCGTCAGAAGTGGTGAAAATTTATGTCTGATATGGGTTTCAGAATCAGGTGTTGTAAAATGGCTCAATAGCGCCACCTACAAAATTTCAATTAAGGGACCTTCGCGCTACAGGTATGAAATTCGGTAGACACATGTAATAGCCCAATACCTACAAAAAAGTCCCTGGGTGCAAAATCTGTAAGTGAGATATTTTGAGTTTTCTCTGCAAAATTTTTACAGTTTTTGCCATTTACAGATGTTGTATTTTAACGAACTCCTCCTAGAGCTTTAATCAGATCAACATCATATTTGGTCAGTCTAATCTAAAGGCCTTTATGATGTTAAATTGCAAAGATATAGACTTTTCACTGAAGGCCATGTCCGTGGTGGCCTGACAAAGTTCGATGTTTCGATGTTAGTAATATTCAATACTATTTAGGGCGGATAGGGTGGATAGTATGCACATTGGGATGCAGGGATTGAATCTTTGACTCAACCGATTTGTTCAAAACGCTGAATCATTCAGTAGGCTAATGAAAACAAGGCTGCGCGAGCAACCTTATAACCGTCGGTCCATTATACAGCCTATTGTTATCGACTATCGATCGCCACTTACACTAATCAAATCTGTCATTCTTGCGTTTTGGTGATTCCCAAGGTTTTGTTTTTTTTGACGATTTAATCAAGGTCCTTGTCCGACCGGGCAAGTAAAATTCTCTTTCACTTGCCCCTTCAAAAAATCCACTTAACCCAGACTAACTGACAAGCGTTAGTGTCGAGCTCTGACATGTTATAATCCTGATTTGTAATCGAGACGTTGTCTGACAAAATCACCATACACATAAGATAAAGACAGTTGCTGTGATTGTGGCTATATGTACATGTAAACTGATCACTCAGGTTAGAAGCAATAGTATCTATTTTATTTGTTCTCTGACATAGCACACATCCTCAACTGAATGCGCTGATCCTCTCAGCCTCTCACTGAACAGAACAGACGCAGATAGAGCTGCGCCTGCGGCAGGAAAGCAAGATCTCGTGCTTGTGCGGCAGTACCGGGGAGTCTCGGAAGCTAGATAAGGTTTCAACGAGTTGCTATATTTGTCACAATGCGCTTTCTTGGAAAAAAGTCGCTAAGTTGGCAACACTGATGCAGCCTTCCGTCTCGAGGTCCAAGACGTTAAACCGCTATCAAAAACGGCGTTAATGTACATATTTCGTGACAGCAAATCAGTTATTAGTTATGAAGGCTATATTCAAAATATACTGGTAGTACTATTTTTCTTCAAAACTATCTAAAAAATGTAATGCCTGTAGGAATAAAATTTTATGCTTTTTAATGCCATTTAAGGCCTTAATATTCGCAAAATCCATTTAATGACTTTTAATGCTTTTTAATGCCCCGCGGATACCCTGATGTAGTACACTGGAATTTCATTCACACTACACTTATTCATACTATATAGATCGTATTTTTTAATGGCTGCGAAGTAAGTTTCAAAACCATGGCCCGGTTTCACAGACAGGGCTTAGACTAAACCAGGATTAGGCCTTAGTTCAATTAGGGCATTTAAGTAGCTTTTATAAACTTGCCCTAGAAAAAAAAACATCGCTGATATGCATCTTGAGACAAAACAATGGCACTGACATATTTTAAGATATGTCAGTGAAAATTGATTTCAGTTAAAACGGCTACAATATGCATTTTTGTTTAGGAATTTTAGCTTAAGCCTTGTCGGTTAAACCGGGGGCAAATGTAGTACCTACTATACAGTATGTGATTTCAGACGCAACGTTAAACTACTGCCTTGTGGGGAATGCGCTATACAAATAAACTTGGGCTCACAAATGTCTCTCATTCAGTGTGCCTTATATATATATATATATATATGCCTCAATGATTAACAAGAAAAATGGCACTTGATGTCAAATGGTTGCTGATCCCTGGTGTAAGTAAAATAACAAATTCACAACATGAATGTCATTTTATGAATACATTTGCTTACCTTCAGGAGTGAGTGAGTCTGTTGTTAGGCATTTCAGCTTTTCTACAAGCTCCTCAGGGCCCTCATACAATCTCTGTGAAAAAAAAAAAATAATTAATGAAATAATACTAGCACAACTGTCCTATATTTCACTTACAGGCATTCAGACTGCATCTCTAACAAAGTGTAGACATTATGTAAATAAGAGATTCATTGTGTAGTCAGCTTCTCTGATTAATATAACAGAACTTTATGAGATTGTGTTCACTGAAGTTCAGTGACAGCTTTTTAATGATTATAAAGGTAGCGCTCTTTGGGCGCTGTCTAGGCGATATAATTACTATGATATTACAAATCAGAAATTTAATAAAACTTTTGTTTTCCATGCTTGACAAGCGGCCACATACACACTTCAATACATAGGCCCATCCACATATAAATGCGGGATTCACTCTCGAAATTGTGATGACTGACACAGTGATAGGCTATAGCAAAGGATGAGAAATACCCTCACTAATTTCAGAAGCACCCTCTGTGATTTGATTTTGGAACCAGGCCTAGTCCAAACGCAGGATTTTGCTGCATTAGGGAAGGCAATTGTTATTTATTATTTGTATTGGCTGCCATGCAGGTTCATGCATACAGTATACTTGCTTTTACGTTAAAATTAGCAGTGGTTTATGAACATAGACTCTTGACTAACAAATAATGTATCTGGAGTGTTAATGTTGGGATGTGTAGGTTATTGCAAGCAACACGTAACTTGGAACTATTTCATGGAAATCTTGACTGTGTATTGACTGCGTTACTATAAAGCAGAAGGAAGCAAAAACATACAGAAAACAATATCATATGACAGTTTTGTCAGTGCACATAAAAATGAAAAGGAGTTTTAAATAAATAGACTTTAAATGAACATGTCTTACATCAGAGTATCGTAGGCCTATTTGTGATAAAAATGAGATGGGAGGAAAAATTATATGTTAATACTTTTGCGTTGAGCACATGCAAAGTTTCTCGGGGAAACGTAAAAGTATTGCGAGAAAATGCAAAAGCACTGAAATATATTTTTTCTTCCAGCCCATATTTTTCCACCACCATGTCCCTTCAGGGGCCCCGTAGATTTCCTTTAAGGATCATAAAACAAATATTGCACAGAATAGAATATAATACTATATTATTATATAAATGTCTCAGTATTTTATAATAGTTGTATTTTTAATGTGCAAGAAATCTATATGAAATAGTGACAGCTTAACGTGCAGTGTAAACAAATAAGAGCAGCAATATATCAAATGTGAAATGTCACAGGATGTCTGTGATGAGCAATGAGGTAAAAGAATCAATGAGTCAGTTTTTGGACTTCCCAACACTGACAGATCCACGTGACACACGAGCTGAGAGAAAACAAAAAACTCACCATCAGACTTTCCAAATCCTCTTTTACATTTGGTGCCAGCTTATCTTGGTAAAAAGGTAAAAACTTTTCAAAGCTATCTGTAAAAAAAGAAAGAAGAAAACAAACAAATTGATAATCAGTTCGGTAGCTTACATAGTTTTTGGATACAAAAAGATTCCAATTTGATCCAGGCACAAAATGAATGGTCAACAGGTGCCAAATGCAATTAAAAACCGACTTTGACAAGCAAATAAAACAGAATGATTAATTATAATGAGAACTATATTAGCATCCATAGAATGATCTGTCAACGTCAGTGCAGCGCGCACTTCTTTTAAAATATATTTTTCAGCCTTTATTTTTCCAGGACAGTTGAAACAGAGAGGAAAGTGGTGCACACGGGTTACTGCACATAATGAGCTGTGCTGTTTGTCACAAATATACCGAAACTGTCAATCAATTTAAAATTCAAAATCAAATGAATTATATGCTAAGCTAATTCATCGCAATTAATCCCATATATCAGCATTAGCATAACCGGTGTGTAAACAAAAGGTAATAATTATTGGCAGACCTTGCGTAGCCCCCGTGAATATAAAAGGCCCCAGATACATGCAGGCCTGGACTGGTAATCTGGCTTTGGGGCCGTTTTTTTTTTTTTTTGCCACATCGCTGCCACTGATGAACGTCCGCTGCGGTTCTGCCGCTCTATGAAGTGATAAAACAGCACAAGTCGCTTGATCCATTCAGATTTGACTCAGAATTTTGCTATACAGTCGTGTGATATGGGACATTACAGGTTCTGTAGTGAATTTAGCAAAAAAAAGGCGGTCATGTAAATACATGACGAGGTAAATTGGATAACGGCAAAACACACAAGCTTGTCAATCCAGCACCACCCTTATAGTAATTTACCTTGCAGCTACTAATAATGAAGAAATATGGTATTTTGGCAGAACTGTATTTATTAAAAATGTTGCTATTGTTACTTACATTAAAATGTTGTGGAATATAAATCACTTTTATAGAAGTTGTTTTCGTATTTTTGACATGTGTTTACAATATTTTTGTTACAAATTCTATAGTTTATTATTATTGATTTATTTTAGAAACAATATAGGCCTAACCATGGTAATGAGGAGGATGATTTTACCTGTGACTATACCATGATCTTACAGTTAAATAGAACTACATTTAAAAACTATGGTAAATTCCATTAGGGCAAGGATAATTTAACAAAACAGCTGGATCCCATGAATTAAGGACAAAGCTTTTTTTCTCTTTAAATATGTATTATGAACTTTTTAATAGTTCTAATGAATTTTAATTGAAGTAAAACGTTAATTCAATGAGTCAATTCAATGATCGATATCAGTGTCTTAGGTGTCTACAGATGTTATTGTTTTCAAAGGAATAGTTCAACCCAAAATGTAATTATTTACTCATTCTAATGTCATTCCAAGCATGAATGACTTTCTTTCTGTGGAACATAAAGATGAGTCTGTTTTTTTTTTTTTTTGGTAAATATAAGTCAAGGGTAGCCAAACCAAAATTGTTTGGTTACCAACATTCATCAAAATATTTTTGCATGTGTGTGTGTGTGTGTGTGTTTCACAGAGGACAGAAAGTCATACAGGTTTGGAATGACATGAGGTGAGTAAATGACAGAATTTAATAGCAGTAAATTTACTTGATGGCATCCTAACTCAAAATCGGTTCTTTACTGTCTAGTGCATTTCTTTGTGACAAAAATGCAATATTAAGTTTGTTAACTGCATTTGCAGTAAATGTAATAATATCTGTCATTATTTGTCCCTGTCCTAGTTTTATTTATTTATTTACTCCAATTTACCCATCCAGCGACGTGAGTGCTTTGTTTGTGCAAAACATAATTTACCACTTTATTTACAAAATAATACTATCCAAAGCGTGTTCACGCAACAATGTCAGCTCTCACGTGAACAAAATGCGCATGCGTCGTGAAGCTCTCATGTTTTTTTGCACAAACAAAGCACTCGTGTCGCTTCATAAAATTGAGGTTAAACCACTGGAGCCACATGGTGTACTTTAATGATGTCATTTCTAGCTTTCTGGACCTTGAAAGTGGTAGTTGCGTTGGATTTCTTATGAGGGTGAGTAATAAATGACAGAATTTTCATTTTTGGATGGACTAACCCTTTAAAGACTTTTAAAATCATTTAGCTCAAAACTCACTTTCAGACAGCAGCGAGTGTTTAAAATAACTTCTGTTTGTGATCCGATGTGGATTCTGATCACCGTATAAGGCAGAAATATTTATATGCGATACAAAAGACTATACACGCTAACCATTACCATAGTAAACATGGTAAATACGACTGCTTGAAGAAATCAGACAAATCATATAGGCTATCACAATTGTGTATTTATTTTATCTGTCAGTACGTCTCGTCTCTTATCGGACTGTCTGATATCTATTTTTAGCTCCGCATATGTTATAAAATAAACCAACTTCCTCTGTTTCTCTGACTGAAAATATAACTGTTGGGACTGTCACTGGAGTGTGCTAAAGCTCCTAAGGTCATATTTTTGGTGGAAAATATGTAGAAATGATAATTATTTCTAAATGTGGTAAACATACTGTCCTGTGACTCCAAATAAACAGAAACAGATGCGACTGAATAAGGATGTGTGCCATCTTTCTTTTGTGAAATAACGGAAAATACCACTTTATTTCTGTGACTAATGTGCAATCTTCACACAAATTAATTCATTATGATCAATGTATCACCTATTATTGTAAACCTGTGGTAAAACATTGATGCTTGGGTTTTAAATCTTTAGTAAACAACAAAAATGCCAACAAACGGCCGCTTTTATCATGTTCGTTTTGAGATATCGCTAGTTTCCAGTGATTTCTTTCTGATTAGTTTTCTGATAAAACTTCCATTTGTTGGTGAAATGATGGGTTTGTGTGAGAGAGGAGTGTAAACGCAGCATAGTTTTGGGCTCTGTGCTATAGGTTCGGGGTTATTAGCCCAGCCGGGCCCATTGAGAGCCCTGGCTCGTGCTTGCTCGACAGTGGAAAAGCGGCTATTGAATGCATTCAGCTCCCTCGAGAGCCGAACGCACTCAAGCACTAGATTCTTATCTCTTTAAAGAGAATCAAATCATAACAGAGCCTCTTACGGAAAATGCATCACCACGAGTGCCTTCAATTTCCTCGACAGTCATAAGAGGTATACAAACAAGTGGCTCCTGAAGACTAAAAAGCTGATGATGTGTAACTCAGGAGTGCTTTTATACTCATGCGATGTCATAGACTGCCCTCTGCCAATGATTATTGGCTTTTGTTTACACATGCCTCAGTTACGCTGATGGCGTTCCCCATAGTGTCAATAACAGATGCAGCGTCAAAGTTTCACTTCGAAAGGGAGCTTATTCTAGTAGAGCACAAAGTCAAGACTTTGAAAAAGCTCATTATAGATCCTCTTTAAAAATAAAAGTTCCATAATTATTTATTTTACAGTGATGCAATAGAAGAACCATTTTTGGCTCCCCAGTGAACCGTTCTTAAAAGAACCATTGTTTTCTTAGTGTAAAGAAAATTGTAATAAACTAAAGAACCCTTTTCCACTATAACCTCCTGACACCCAGCTATGGAGTTTGGTCCTCTGTAGAGGATGTTATATTTTAGCGAATTTCTCTGAGACCTTACATGTCACAGTTTTAAGTCTGGATATCTTGTAAAGAGCACATTCAGGGCTTTTCAGAGATACCAAATGATTGGAAGTTTCACCATGACCATTCCCTCTCCTTGGTTTTTAAAAATGGCTGACATTCATTTAGTGATCAAATTTAACACCCTTATGGAAATATGATAATATTTTGTAATTATCATTTAAATCTGACTAATTTTCAAATTATTTGTCATAAATCAACCTCTCAGGAAGATGTTATGGGGTTTCAAATCAAAATATGACTTTCTGTTACAAAACAGGACATTGATTTCATACATGTCCACTGTAGGACACCAGGACTTAAAGCATGTTTATTACGCATAAGAAATTATACATCAATATTCTTATTAAATATTAGATATTATTATAAAAATCTTGCAAATTGCTTTTTTCATTACATATTGGCTCAAAAACACATAAATATGCAAATTAGATACATTGTGTATAATGGGAAAACACGTTTATGACCATTTTACACACATATTGCATAAAGCAAAATGGATCATATCATTCTGTTATATCTTTCATAACATAGTTGAGAATTATCTTTACACAAAGTTTGTATAAAAAAATCCTGAAAACTAAATATTTATTGCCGATTGTCTATTCATGTCTTAAATTAATTTTTAAAAACTGAGTCCTGGTGTCCTCTACAGAGGACATAGCATAACATATGATTAAAATATAATTTTTCAATAATGTTATTTTCCCATTTTTTTTCTTATGCTCTTAACAATGTAATAACATGAAAAAAATACTAAATTCACAAAACTTTTTTTTCTGGTAGTCAGGAGGATAGAGAAATTTTTACTCAATGGAAAGGTTGCATAAAGGTTCACTGAACCATTGATGTTAATAATGAACCTTTATTTTTAAGATTGTAAATGAATGTCCTAAATTGACAGAAATACTGCAAAACATGTCTGGTGAGGAAGATTTGTGGTTGGTAAATATTCTCAGTTCACTCGCATTGGCACGTGTGACAAAACATTCATTTCAGGAAAAAACATCAGTGCTTCTACCTTTAAATGTGGGCCGGTACTGACTATCCTTATCCCAGCATGTCTTCATAAGGTCTATGATCTCTTGAGGTGTGTCACTTGGGATGAGTGCTTCACTGGGCCGTTCCCCCTGACACACACAGTGGCAGATATGGTCCTCACTTCTGGCATCTGACGTAACAGAAAAAACATTTTCTATTTAAATACTGGTCTTGAGAGGCACAATGGCAAAAAAGGACTAATTGTAGAAAATGGTTATGTTAAACTATATCATGGCTTTGGTGCAAATAAAATTGCAAGAGGCTAATAGAATTTTATTTTATTTTTTTACAGATATGACCCTTTTAATACTAAAATGTGTTATATCAAGGCCACCTTACGCAATTGTATTTTTCCTTTGAGAAAGAGGAACTGTGCCGTTTAAACTAACAGAAATAATGAAAAAACACACAGAAATTCCTCCTGGCACATTGGCTCAGTGGGTAGCACTGTCGCCACTGTCCCCGGTTCGAGTCCCGGCTGAGCCAGCAGGCCTTTCTGTGTGGAATTTGCATGTTCTCCCTGTATCTACGTGGGTTTCCTCCGGGTGCTCCGGTTTCCCCCACAATCCAAAAACATGCAGTATAGGTGAATTGGAGACGCTGAGAATGCGTGTGTGTGAGTTCCAAGCCATGTAATTGGGAGGGTTGGGAAAAGACCTGGCAACCTACCCGGAAAAATCATTGCTAAGAAAATTCACTAACAGTCTCTTGCATGGAAAAGAGAAGCGCTAACATTGTCCTTCAAAATCAAAATGAAGTGGTTCTGAAATGAGACTCACTTTCATACGGCTCGTGACCCGTGAGGATGACCCAAACTACAATGGCAAAACTGTAGACGTCAGATTTTTCAGTGGAGCGGGTGTGGATGCTCTCGAGGTGCTCCGGGGCCATATAGCACAGCGTACCAGCACCGCGCACACAGGACTTCTTGCCCAGGCGACTTTGTCGGCGAGATTCCTCTTTCGTCAGCTTGCTCCACGTCTCAGATGTGGCCAAACCGAGATCTGCTATCTGAAGCAAAACAAACAAAACCAGTGCAGAGGATGCATGAAAATTCTTCTGTCTTTGGGTACAGGTCGAGTCAAGACGAATTTGTTTAGTGCTATTCAGCTATATTTCCATCCAAAGCTTTGAATTTAACTTATGTGCAAAACTGGAATATCACACAAAATATTTGTGAATAAAGCACAGTTTCCATCCCATGAGTTCAAGAGAACAAAAACGTCACTTCTTGGGAAATCAGCGCAAAATATCTGTAATAAAAATGGAAGTTGCTGCAATCGGGAGAAACTTTGGCTCTGTTTTCCTACATCATAAATGACTTGTGTCGTAGAGCATTAAGTTCAAAATGACAAAAAGCTAAAGTTCATAGAGATACAAACTAGCAATTATGATTATGATACAAGTCATAATTTTGTCTTCTCTGGCTGAGGCTGGTGCCCAAGGATAAGACCATAATCTAAACTATTAATAATTATTTTCATTCAAGGTAAGACACCTCAGGTCAATAGGGTAAAAATAATAGTTCATATTTATAAACTAATAGTTATCACTACTTCTCACAGTGATTGATTACATTAAGAATTGCAATCAATTTTTGTATTACAAGTTTTCTGCACAAATAACTAATTTGCATACATTCCCAGAACAGAAATCTGAACATTGGATAAAGATTCAAAATTCTTGTTTCATTTTGTTGACATATTATAGTCAAAGGTTTTAGAGAACTGTCAACAGCCAGAAAAAAAAAGTTTTTAGGAATAAAATGTTGTATAAAATCAGGCAAATGATAAATGAACAAACTAGATAGGAATAAAACTGTAAAGTTTTGTAAGTGCTGTTGAAGCACTTACACATTATGAAATGCCAAATAGCCCAGAATTTCAAAATTGACCAGTGCATGAAAAAATATTTTTGTCTGTAGTGTCTTGCTTTAATATGAAACATGTCTAAATATTTAACTATTGCACAACTTTTACAAAAGGATGTTTTTTGGGGAATTTTTTTTTTTTTTTTTTACTTTTATATGGAAATGTTTGTCCACCAGGATGTTCTCAGGTTTTAGATCTTTGTGAATAACTTGGTTCTCCATGAGATAAACCATTCCCTCCAAAATTTCCAGAATGATCCTTCCTTTCACAGATATTGGAACGGTCACCTGGGGGGGAAAAAAGAGAAAAGAGGAAATTATTCAAGTGCCAATTTCAAAACTGAGAAGGAATTTTACTAAAATGAACTGCATTGACTGATGAGTTGTGTTTTCCTAGCACCCAGTTCACTAAAGGAGTTCAGGTAATGAAGCAAGCAATATTTGACTTGACTAAAATACGAGGACAGGGGTTTAGAAACAGAAATGTTTAAAGTCACCATGAAGCCAAAATAGACAATTCTTGTTTTTTTTGTTTTTTTTATGGAATAATGCAGTATTTATTATAAATGATTTATCTGTGCACATCATTATTTAATTTTCTTTTTATTCATGTGCCTCATAATCTTTAATCAAAATAACCTCCCCTCCATCTTGCAGTGACTTTTCTGATGATGTGTTTACTGGCGTGAGGGCGGGGCAACCTGTCACTCACATGAGATCCACCAATAGCAAACCACAACCATCCAATCAATTCTCTCCATGAACAAAATCAAACCCCTCCCTGCATTTGTTCTTGTTCAAGAAGCTATTTCACTCGGATATAAGTCACAATAGGGAAGAAAAGACCAGCATGATTTCCGTTTTTAAAGAATTCAACTCAGATAGTGATAATGTTCATTTTGCACATTAAAGATGGGGTATGTATTTTTTCAACAACACTTGTTTCGAAGTTAGTCGGGCCGACACCAACAACAAACGTCCAACCAATCAGAATTAGGGGGCGTATGACAGTCGTGGAGACAGAACGAGCAAGAGGGAGATTTAAAAAGAAAGAAAAAAAAAAAAAACGCAGAAAGAGAGATGATGAGACAGCTCAAAAGAATATCACTGGAATGAAGGTTTATGACTGGGCAAGCACTTTAGGACCAGCGTCAATATTAGAAAAGCTTTCCAGGGCTGGAGAGAGCTAAGCGGGAAGGCCTGAAAACATACACGGAGGCTGCTTTGATTCCACTTCACATGTGAGTAAAACTGGGTTTGAGTGTCATTAATTGTCTGGAGCTGCTGTGCTTTTGGCGGCTAACAATGATAAACAGACATCCACTCTCGCATTGTGTGTGTAATAGTAGCCAGATAGTGAGAGTTGAGCAGGTAAACCACTGCGCACTGATGACCGCTAGAGAATGCAGTGTTTGGCGTCATTCTCAGTGCACTCGCCTTGCCTGCCGACAGCGGATGGGCCGGGGTTCGAGACCGACTCGGAGCAGGGTGGTTAGGATTAGAGGGTGAGTTTTGGAGGTGGAGCAATGAAGAGAGGGGTGGGTTTGTTTGGGGTTTTTCAAATATCAGCAATGTCCAACAGCGTTGTTGAAAAAATACATACACCCCACCTTTAGTGGCACATTATCTGGTGCTGCATTTATTTTATATCAAGGTACCAATAACTTTACACATGTTGAGAGTCCTTGAAATGGATTTCCATCTCTTACCGTCTCCAGCATGGTGAGCAGGTTGCCTTTAGGAATGAGCTCCATTACTAAAGAATAGTCTCCGTCTTCCAGAATAACACCCAGCAGCTTGACCACTCGCTGATGGTTTAGTCTGCTCATCAGGCTGCCTTCATCCAGAAGAGATTGCTTCTGGCGGCTGACAAGTCAGTCATATTAAATGGAATTTAGTAAAGTAAACAAAACATAAAGAATCAAAGTCATGAACAGATAAGCCTCTTACTAACCCATTGCGTGGTGGTCCTGTGTAGACCGTCTTTAGCACCACCTGGCCTAGTGTTTTGTGGTAACAAAGGTAAACTTCCCCAAACCCTCCATAATCCAAAGGCTCTTTCTTGATCAGATCTGCTGACTTCATGAGACTCAGGCTCGATGCTGTAGCCATAGTTCCTCTATTCTTAAAGAACACTTCCCTAAGAGCAACAGAAATATACAACTTTAAAACTTTATGTGCACAGGTTGGAGACTGCAATTAAGTTAGTTTTATATTTGACATTTGCGAAAATGCCCATATCAGCGAAACCAAATATCAATTTTATTAACCCTATAAATCCATTAAAACATGTAACCCTTTCTTATTATGACATCACACCAAATGTGAAATGTTGCTAAAATATCTCTTTCATGACACAAGACTCTGTTAGACTCTCTTTTAAAATAAAGTATAGTGTAAAATTTATTAAATATTGTAATTCCATTAAACTCAATGATCGTTTGATCTATAGAGACATAAAAAACTGTAAAACATTCAGAATATTATTCTATATCACAAGACTTGTTTTTGGGAAGTACGCCTTCAGTATTTTTATTGGATATTTGTATTTTATTTTTAGTTGGTTAAAAATTAATATATATTTTTTAAATTGTACTTAAAGATCAAAAGTATTGATAGACGTTTGCATCATATTCAGGAATATGTCAGTACATAGAAACATGAGATCATTGAGTTTAATGGAATTAGAATATTATATACATTTACACTATACTTATTTTAAAAGAAAGAGAATGTAAATTCCACAAACAGAGCCCTTGTGTCACGAAAGGGGTATTAGCAACATTTCACTTCACATTTGGTGTGATGTCATAATGAGAAAGGGTTAAATTTGTTATGGATTTATCGGGTTAATAATTTTTTTTTATTCCGCTTTGTGCAAAGAAAACCTATTAACTGATTTCCAAGTTGGTTTCGCTTAAGTATGTGATAGAAACAGAGAATGTAATGGAAATTTTAGCGAATATCAAACGAATGTCAATATAACACTAACTTAAGTTCATACAGAATTGCGGAAGTGGCGAACATTATGTCTAACAAATTGCTATATCCCGACGCTCAAAAGTGAGAATCGAAATGAAAAGCCACAGAAAAAGTAGTTCAGAGAAACACATTACATACAAAATAATAATAATAAAACGTCAATACGCGAAATGTTGCATTTGGCTGCGCTGTGACATCTGCTCTGGCAAAACTTTTCCATCAATTAGTTACAGATAGGCTACAAGTCAGATACGACGCAACTTTACTCTATTCCTCTGTTGACTTTAACAATGAGACTTTACCTACTACTATCGAAAAAAAACACGTTTAAAACTGACCAGAAACGCAATAGTAAATTAGTATAACATACCGTGTGACATAACGTTTATTCTCTTCTCCTTCCGGGATATTGTTTTACAAAGTGAAAGTATTCAGGTAGACAAACATAATCAACAGCAGAAAACCAGATCACGAGGCCACACTTAGTGATGTCAGTTTATGAACTGCTCATGTAGGTAACGGTTTACCAATTGAACATTTATTATTGTTTTAATAAGTAGGCTAAATAAATAGCGAAGGGAAACTTTGAAAATGCTGCATCAATGTCAAAGTTAAAATTTTAAAATCAAAGGTGTGGGTGGAGCAAATGGATAGATAGATAGATAGATAGATAGATAGATAGATAGATAGATAGATAGATAGATAGATAGATAGATAGATAATTTGTTTATTTATTTAATAATTTACCCATTTTGCAGAGAAGGATCACATTGATGACACAAACCTTTAAACCAAATTTAAAAGACAACTAGTCTGTGAGTTTTTAAATTGACTATTTATTGATTGAAATCTGAAATACAGCTATTTCACTTTAAAACAGTCCTGACTACATGAAGCACTGCGAGTAAAGTAATTTGAGTACGAAGTACTTCTTGTCTGTTTTATGTGTACTGTGCCTTTAAGAGAAGCTCGTCCAGGAACTCAAGACAGTGTGTAGATACACGACAAGTTGAATGTGAGCGTTTATAGCGATTAACTGTTGATACAAGCCTCGTTCAAGCGGACCACTAAAAAAAAACTAGCCACTGCATACACCGTGGCATGGGAAACGGAATAAATAAGGTAGATGGATATGCTTCTCTTCTCCTTCTGTATTGCTTTAGGTCTGTAAATTTGAGAGGGATTATCGATGTGACACGAATCGATGCTCCTCCAACATAAACACGACGCTGCCTTCCAAGTGTTGGTGTTTATTAGTGGCGTTGGCTAAGAGAAGCGTCACTGTTGCTTATACTTTGGGCTAGTCATTTGAACAAACCACTGAGTATGAAACTTTGTGCAGGTTGTGCCACATGAATGATTCCTCAAACCAATGTGTTTTGTTGAGGAGATGTGCGGTTACTTTTGATTACGATTCAACGGATGAAAAAAAAAAATCACACAGAAATTACTTAGACTTGAAGTTGTTTTTACTTGGGCCAGTAAGCAACCACATATAAACCACCAACAACATCACCGCAACCACGCAACAGTCTGCCAAGAACCATGCTTAGAACAATTCAGCAACTGTATAGAAACGTGCAGACAACCATCCAGGGGTGCGTTTCCCAAAAACAACTATGGCAAGTTCTGTCGTTACCAATAGAGTTCAATGGAATGTACGACCATAGTTAGCTAACGATGCTTTTGGGAAACACACCCCAGAGCACCATAGCAACGCTCTGGCAACAGACCATAATCTCAGTAGCTCCTCGCTGCGGTACACGAGATCCAGGGGGTGGAGATGGGTATGTTTAGGGATCAGTGTTTGGTGTAGGCAATCAATACTGTGATTGACATGACCAATAAAATCTTAAGAATCGGCTGCAGGCCGGCATGGCCTGTCCTCTAATGCAGTGTTTCTCAACCAGGGGTCCATGGACCCCTAGTGGTCCTTGACATAATGCCAGGGGGTCCTTATAAAATATCTGAATATGATTTTTTTTGTATATTTTGACATTTGACATGTTCCCATAAAAGAAGATAATATATGTATAATATAACTGACTATATGAATATAGGACAAGTCGACTAATGTAGTAGTAAATTACACTTGATTGCATTTGTTCGTCACAAAGACATTAATGATACCAATGAGCCAATTTTATTCTGGGGTCCTTGTGAATGGTTCCAAATGTGACGGGGGTCCATTACTCAAAAAAGGTTGAGATTCACTGTTCTAATGTCACACTTGGATGTGGGCCGGGTTGGATGTCCACCACAGGCTGCAGCGAGATGCTTCTCATAGGTAAAGTGGGAGGAGTTGGACCTGGATCCAACCTCACCCCCGGATCTCCTGTTCTGCAGTGAGGACCATCTCTCAATCAAACTCCCAGCGAAGGGTCAATTGGTCATTTGTTGTTTATGACACATTTTATTTGAGAGTTTGGATAAAATCATGCACAGCTTCTATGAAGAATGTACTTCATCAAAAGTGTATTCATCAAAACAAGAAATCATTTTAAATAGTTTATGCATGTGATTTTCTCAAATTGTAAAATCTGAAAAGCAATCAGATTTATTTCTGGTCAAATTTATTAGCAAAATCAGAATCAGAATAGTTGAAAATTGTGACTGTTTTCGTCCCTGCTGTAACAAAAAATCTGAGTGAATGAGAAAAAAAGGGGGCAGGACTTGATTTTATCCATTGGGATTAGATAGTAGAAAATGTTACCTTGTTTCCATGGTTTCATGTGAGTGACAGGTTTTCATCAGAGATGTTGTAGTGAGGGGGTGGGGCACATTAAGGTTTTCGATTTCGTGGTGACTTTAATGGAAGCTCAGTATTTTTTCCCCCCCATCGTGACGTTTATCCAAGTGAAATGGCTTCTTGAACAATAAAAATTAATGTAGGGCAGGGCTTGATTTTATCCATGGGGAATTGACTGCATGGTTGTGGTTTGCTATTGGTCGATTTCATGTGAGTGACAGGTTGCCCCGCCCTCCCATCAGTAAACACATCATCAGAGAAGAGAAGAGCTGCAAGATGGAGCAGAGGTTATTTTGAATAAAGATTACGAGATGCATGAATAAAAAAAAAATAATGCTGTGCACGGATAATAAATACTGAAATATTCCTAATAAAAAAGCAAGAATTGTCCATTTTGATTTCATGACTTTAAACACATTAGTTATTTTTGGAGTGCTATAATATGTTGTTTTGTATTATTTTGGTTTGGTTGTGACTGAACAAACCTGCTTGTGTCATCCCAGGTTCTGTCAGACCTGTACTTGGGTAATTTCAAAGGTAAGAATGGACAACACCATTTTTAATAAGGTGCATGTTTAGGGAAGATAATAAATGTTTATTTATTTTCACAGATGCCAGAGACAGGGAGCAATTAGCGAGAAACAACATCACACACATCCTCTCCATCCATGATACCGCCGCTCCCATTTTACAGGTAGTTGGACTTATTATTTCATGTCTTCAAAATATATACAGTGGCAAGAAAAAGTATGTGAACCACTTGCAGAATCTGTGAAAATGTGAATAATTTTAATGAAATAAGAGAGATAATACAAAATGCATGATATTTTTTGTTTATTACTGTCCTGAGTAAGATATTTTTCATAAAAGATGTTTGCATTTAGTTCACAAGACAAAACAATAGCTGAATTTATTAAAATAACCCCATTCAAAAGTATGTGAACCATTGGTTCTCAATACTGTGTTTGGTTACCTGGATGATCTACGACTGTTTTTTTGTTTTGTGATGGTTCTTCATGAGTCTCTTGTTTGTCCTGAGCAGTTAAACTGAGCTCTGTTCTTCAGAAAAATCCTCCAGGTCCTGCAGATTCATCAGTTTTCAAGCATTTTTGCATATTTGAACCCTTTTCAGCAGTGACTGAATGATTTTGAGATCCATCTTTTCACACTGAAGACAATTGAGGGACTCAAACACAACTATTAAAAAAGGTTCAAACATTCCCTGATGCTCCACAACGAAACACGACACATTAAGAGTCGGGGTGTGAAAACTTTTGAACAGGATGAAGATGTCACAATTTTTCTTATTTTGTTTAAATATCGTTGTTTTTCATTTAGTACTGCCCTTCGGAAGCAACAGAAGATACTTGCATGTTTCCCAGAAAATAAATTAAGTACAATTTACCTTAATAGTTGAATTCAAAAGTTTTCACCCCCCGACTCTTAATGCACCGTGTTTCCTTCTGGAGCATCAGTGAACGTTTGAACCTTTTTTAATAGTTGAGTTTGAGTCCCTCAATTGTCTTCAGTGTGAAAAGACAGATCTCAAAATCATACAGTCACTGCTGGAAAGGGTTCAAATATGCAAAAATGCTTAAACTGAAGAATCTGCAGGACATGGAAGATTTTTCTAAAGAACAGAGTTCAGTTTAACTGCTCAGAACAAACAAGAGACTCATGAAGAACCATCACAAAACAAAAAAAACAGTTGTGGATCATCAGGTAACCACACACAGTATTAAGAATCAATGGTTCACATACTTATGAATGGGGTCATTTTAATAAATTCAGCTATTGTTTTGTCTTGTGAACTAAATGCAAACATCTTTTATGTAAAATATCTTACTCAGTACAGTACTAAACAAAAATTAACATGCATTTTGTATGATCCCTCTTATTTTATTAAAATAATTCTCATTTTCACAGATTCTGCAAGGGGTTCACATACTTTTTCTTGCCACTGTAGAAGCTTCTCTATACTAATGCACACATACAATCACAGTGTCATGTCAGCAGAATGACGACACGTCTCAGCATATTTCATTCTCAGTATTTTACACTTGCAGCTTGCTTCCCTATTTAGCAGCTGAAAGTGTATTGTAGCCTGTCTTGAGATGCAAGATTTATTTTGAGATTAAATGGGTTTATTCTGTAGTAATGTTGTCAGGATACCAAAATTATGACTTCGATATGATACCCGACTAAATATCTCGATACTGATACTGAATCGATACCACGGTAAAAAAAACAAACTAAAATAGTAAAAGTAACTGAATATTATGGCAGAACTTAAAATTCATTGTTTCATAAATTAATTTAAAAAACAAACAAACAAACAAACTAAAGACTCACTTGACCTGCCCTACTTTTTGACCATTCCCTCTCCTTTATTTTAACAAATTAATAATTACATGCCTCAGTGTGAATGTCCTTACAGAAATGTTTGTAACAATCACAATTAATCTTTCACAGTTCTGAACAGGATGGGATAGGGGTGGGTGATATGACCAAAATCTTATTTCATGATCATTTAATATTTTTTAAATTTAAATTTATAATCACAATATAGTTATTTAATTTATTTTTATCTTTGTTAATAAAATAAGCTAAGATGCAAATTACAGACAATATGACATACTGTATATGAAAGATACAAATGAAATAAACAGTGCTTTACATTTTTCAGGTAGGCTACAGTAGGTCTATTTAACAGTGGCAAGTAAGAAATTAAATAATCAAGTGGGTAGCACTCTTTTTTTTCTTTTTTTGATTAACATTCATTCATCACACAGACAGCAGCAGGTTTATTAGGCTGCTGTACCTTTTAAAGGGTTAGTTCACCCAAAAATGCCTTGAGGGTGAGTAAATTATGGGATAATTTTCATTTTTAGGTGAACTAACCCTTTAAAGTGGTCATGAACTGAGAAATCAAAATTACCTGGAGCTTTTGACACATAAGAGGTCATTGTACTATAAAGCATCCTGTAAGTTTCAGAACTCAAAATTTTCTCATTAGTCTAAAAACAGCTTATATTGAAGCCAATCTGCCAGAACAACAGGTCGTGGAATGTGTCACTTTATTACCTAATAGTGTGGCTAAACACCGCCACCACAGAAGATGATCACCGCCTGTTTCTACATCACTGCCTGTTTAGCCCCGCCCACCGAATCGCGATTACCATGTAGTAGGTAACAGAGAGACACTAACACTGGGTTACTAGAGCTAGCAAGAGATAAAAATGGCTTCGGGGATGGCAAGATGTGAATGTCTAAGTTGAGCATTATTTATTTGTATTCGGTACATTTCACTGTGGATTATTTGGTCAATTTGCAAACAGACTTTTACGATATGGACGTGACAGTAACGTGAGTAACTGTGTTAATTCTAATGCCTGATCTAGTGATTTCTGATATTAATGATATATGTGCAGTCTGATGTTCTTTGTCTATGTGTCAGTAATTCAAATCAGTGACTAAACGGTCAACTTCACATTGTTTCTGTAGGATGAAAATAATCTGTTATTTAAACTGTGCTTAAACTATATATTGAAAGCATTCAAAGAACGCTCCCTTTACAGTGGAGCTGTAAAACAGTGCAAGTTTATCATGACTTAGTTCTGGACTCGTGCCAAAACTGCTGTTAAAGTCAACGAATCTCTTATTTACATCGTGTTTGCACTTTTAGTTATGATGAAAGCATTCGTGAGAATGCAGAAATCGAGTTGCAACGATGAGATTGCTGCATTCATCGCTCAACAACATGTCGGTAATTGGCTACAATGTTCATCAATGCAACCTTTCATGCCACAGTATAATGCTATAGATCTAAATATAATGTTATAATCAACACATTTCACGATTAGTTAACCTTGAGAGCTGTAATAGTAGCTAAATATTTTCGAGAGAGTTCCACATAGAGAGTAATACTTAGCTATTTCATATGCAAAGATGTCAGCCAATCACAGCAGTGGGCGTTTACACTGAAGTCTGACAGCAGACACTTCAAACAGAGCATTCAAATCAGAGGGATAAAATCATGGTAGGAAAAATGCCTTTTATTTCTAAATTATGACCATTTTTAAAGTAAAAATGATTCTGACATTATAAGTGCACCCCATGAAACATAAAACAATAAAACATCGCATTTCATGACTTTAAGAACTGCACGGATTCAATATATTGGAACACATATGATTTCTTTCTATGCTGTTTACGTTCACTGAAGAAATACCTGATTGTGTTTACATGAATACTCTCCAGGACATGCATTTTGACATATTTTTGACAATTCAAGCCCAATAAGAGAACTGAAGTCGTGATCATCCTGTCGGAAAGGTGGCTTTCTGTGCGCGAGCTTCAGATCTGAGCCCAGCAACGCAAGTAGCGCTTAACTCGTTTAAAAAAAAAAAAAAAAAATGTTTCTTTGTTTCTTTTTTTGTCATGTACTGCTCGTATGTATATTTTTATTCCCTGCAGGGAGTGGAAGCAGAGCTCTGTACACACGTCCTGGCTCCTGATGTCACACATCGACATTAAGAAATACGGCTCTTATCTAAAATCTTATCTAAAAAAAATTTGTATAATCATTCCGTTTTTTATAATAGCAGGGTATCGCGTGCAACACTATTCTGTAGGGACATACGGTATTTATTTTATTTGTTCAGGTCCTAAAAAGGGTCTTAAATTCTCCAGATACACTTCCTGAGTGAGTGGCATCTCTAACAGGAAAATGAGACCTTCTGCACCCATTTACTTGTGCCGAAAGCATTGTACACTGTAAAAAATCTTTTTTGATTTTAGTAAACTAAACTTAATTTACTGCATTTGTCCAATTGATTTTTCCAGTGTATTTGAATTAACAAAAGTTTTAGGTGTAAGTAAAACTCAAAAAGCCCATGCAAAAAAATAAAAAATAAAAATTATAATAATAATAATGAGTTGAAATTTTGTACATTGTACAGTATTCTTGCATGAAGTTGCAAGTTCTTGCATGAAGTTGCAAATTGGATAGTGGTCAGTCTGAGGCCAGTAAAACGACTTGGGGTAAAACAATAAAATATTCTGCATTTATGCATGAACTATGAGAGTGCTATGTTTTGAATGTATTGTTGAAAATTAACACATTGTGGGCATGTGCAACAAAAAAGTCTGTATGTAACATGAAAAGGTTTACTTTCTGTCTTTCATACTTACATTTTGCTCTATCACATGTCATTTTCAGACATATTGAAGCACTTCTCATGTCTTTCCTTCATTTCTTTAGGAGATGACTTATCTTTGTATCCCAGCAGCAGATGCGCCCACACAAAACCTGTGAGTAGGCTTTATGCATTTCTGATGGGCATCTTTGCTAATAGCTAGTCGGCCGCCAGTGGGCAGCGCGAGTAACTGTGGCAACCTGAAAATGTAAATTTTTTTCATAAGCAAACCGTTTTATAAGTTCTGCATTTACACATGCTGTTCACTTTTGTCTTTTCCTCAGTCTTCATTACACTAAATCTGTGATGTTGGTTTTACATGTCATATCAAACTAGTTACATCCTTGAGTGCGCATGCATTTACACACGCACACACACACACAGAGACCCGCGCATACGCACACTTCCTCTTGTGGCCCTCTTGGTGCAGGAAGGAAGTTATGAGCTGAGTTCTGCAGTGATGCCTTGGTCTCACTACGCCTTTATTTTTATCCCCCCTTTACCATCAGCCCTCTTGTCACCCTTATGAGCCTGCGAAACCCGGCCATGCGTAATGTGAAACTGACCCTCTTTAACCAAACTGGACAAACCCAACCCTTTCTCATCCTGGTCCTGTCAAAAGGATGGATGTTCTGGAGGAAACTCTACTATACCTTACCGTGTTGTTTTTTCTTCGCATGTTTAAAAGAAACCACAGTCAGATTTCTGGATTTCTTGACAGCTGCTATCTGGACAGGTTCAAGCAAAACATGTCTGTATTTTGTTGCTGGTAGAGTATTCAAATAGAAAGGCAATGCTTAAAGGTTTTATTTCTTTGAACAATATATTCAGTGAATGTATGTATTCTTAAACACACATAAGGTTTTTGGAAGAAGGCACCCAACATGTCCTCTAAACCCCTCATATTAGGGCATGTCGTGAAGACTTGACCACCCTGGAATGCCCAGATCATGGAAAACCTGGAATTTTATTATTGAACAAGTCGTGAAAATATCTTGAATCTAATTTTTTCGTTTTGCTCTAAATTATCTTTGCAAGTGCTTTTGCAGAGCAAAATCCATCAGTTTCTCCACTGGGCTCATCTGGTGCAAAACAGTATCATTTAAATATATCAAATCAAAAGGTTAGTACCCTACATATAAATGGAATCCAGTGTCTTTTTTAAAAAACGTAATGGAATTTCATTGGTCAAACTGTGTGGGACCAAGAACAAGGAGAGCACAATGGTTGAAGTGTTAGTTCTGTCATCAGTTACTCGTTCCATTCTTCTTCAAAAACAAATGGAGAAATTTTTAATATTCTCTTACCGTTTTTTGCCCATACAACACAATTTTCATGCTTTAATTTTCAAGCGTTAAACACCAGTAATCTTTATAAGTACAAAAAGACATCGTGAAGGTAATCCATGTGAATTGAGCTGTTTAATCCAAGTCTTCTGAAGAGACATGATTGCTTGATATGATGAACAGATTTAATTTAGGCTTTTATTCACAAAACTACTAACTAAGAGTTCACAAGAGCACAAAAGCATTCAGAAAGTTGCCCTGATCATTCAAAGGCCTTTGTGTACAGCAGAGTTTTTTGTATGTCTGTCAGATGTACATGTACTGTAGTAATCATAGACATTTTTTGGTGTCAAACCTGCCTATGTTGAATGTTTTTTTTTTGTTGTTGTTTACTTGTTATTAGAAGTGTGCAGATAAGAGTATAAAATAAAGCAATAAGCCTAGTGAAGCTGTGGTTTACAGTGAATTTAGAACAGCTAAGTGCCGTTGTTAGGCACAATGTGGAGGGGTTACTCTATAAAAATATTTATTTTAATATTTAAAATATTTATACCAGAACAAATTTTATATTTAAGCCAGTTTTTTAACGCTGTTTCACACACAATACTGACTCAGCCTAAACACCTCACTGAAATGTTTTGAGCATTTCAATACATACTCGTTCGAGTATCAGTATCAAGCCTACATAAACTTTTGACAGGAACTGTGAAGGCTGTAAATATTAAAGTTGTTAAAAAAAAGATGTATTGTAGACCGGCCGGCCGCAGTGAGCAATCTGCATCTGGAAAATATCATGTATACAGGATGTCTCGTAATTCTCTGTTTACTGTTACGGTTATGACCTTCCCGCCACTGGAGGAACAGTGCTGTCAGCATCATACTGTGCTCATAGTCTGAACGCAAACCTCTACGACATGATAGTTCACCCAAAAATTAATATTCTGCTGTCATTTACTCACCCTCATGTCATTTCAAACCAGTTTTTTCCTTCTGTGGAGCACACAAGAAGATCATTTAAAAAAATGCAAAGTTGTTTTGAACCCCGTTGACTTTCATTGTTTAAAAAAACAAAACAGTTCTTCAAAATATCTTTTGGTGAACTATCCTTTAAGCCACAATTAGTGCCTCATTGCATTAGATAACAAAATGTCGAAACAAACCCATGACATTAAGTGTGTCTTCAGTGTCCAAAAATGACATCACTGCATTAAAATAGGCTATATTTCACTGCAAAATCCTTCACATTTGTGTCACTTCTGTATAGACCTACATGTGGTAAATTGGTCTCTTTCCCCTCCACAGCATTCAGCATTTTAAAAAGAGCATTATGTTCATGCACGAGTCCCGACTGAAAGGGGAGGGCTGTCTAGTTCACTGGTAAGTGAGGGGTTTGTATGTCCTCCAGCTATTGAAATCTACACTGTAAACTAACTGATGTTAGTAGATCCATATGGTTGCATGCAGGGCTTGACATCCGCCAAACCCGCCAGATGTGGGTGGATTTTTAGCAGTGGTGTGTAACGCAGTCACTCCTACTAGCCACTTTGGCATGTTATATAGCTATACATTTTTCAAATGAAGTCTTTTAAAAAGGTATCTGAAATAATAAACTAAGTGCAATGTAGTGTTGTAAAAAATATAGATTTTTCAGTACATATCAATACTGAAATATCTGAAATGTTACAATATTAATTTTCCTCAGAATAGATACACAATACCAGCTGCGGTTTCTCGCTCTCTCATCTCTCAGACAGCGAGTTGACACACAAACCCACCTCCCTTCACTCACTCATTTCATTTGCTCTGGATGAATATTGTTGGTGTTACAGGGCTTGAATTTAGGCATGGGATTGTGCGTATTGTGCATAATTTTACTCATTTCTACAGACTGTGTTCTCACACCCAAAGTGCGTGCACATAAAGACACCTCACAGTACCCTACTGTAACAGTATAATGGATTTGTGCGTCAGGTCTTAAAGTGACAGCAGCCTAATATACCTGCTGCCAATTTATGAGATAATATAAAAAATATCTATATATCAGTTTTCCCATGGTATTAATGTCAAAATTGTGGCCAGTGAAAATGCTAAGTGGCATAAACTTTGAAAAACCACTAGCCACAGTGGCTGGTGAGCAAAAAAAAAGTTAATGTCAAGCCCTGGTTGCATGCACCAAGATATAAGACCCTACCTTATGAGGAAGCAAAATCTGCACACCACCAAGATATCAGCACTAATCGAGCTCAGTGTGACAATGTGAACAGCTGATAACTAGGTGTCAGGGGGGCTATTTTTGAACTTCCCAAAAACAACAGTACAGTAAACACAAGCCTCTGTTTGATATGACAATATAATACAGCATATGGGTAGAGTGCTTTCTTCTGGAAAAGATAATGGGGTCTGTAGGATTTCTTCGAAATGTGAACGTTCGTCCTCTTGCAGTGTCAAAGTTGCAAGACGAAGTTGAATGCTTAAGGTTTGGGGCTCATTCTCATGTCTAACTTAAACAAACACCAGTACTTATTATATCGCATTGCCCTTATGTTAATATCAACCAAGCTTTTGTGAAAATTTAAGCTGCGTCTCATTTCGGAGGCTGCGTCCCCTGGAGGTCGCGTTTGTAGGCTGCATACGTCATCAAGGATGTCTTATTAAGGAAAAGTAACCATAATAAAATGGACTGTTATTCCTCGTGAGGTGTAAAATACTGTAATTTCTTTCTTAATTTGCAATCTAACAGTTACTTTTCTTAAATGAGACCACCTCGATGACATATGCTGCCTTCAAATGCAACCTCAGGAGGACGCAGCCTTCGAAATGAGACATCAAATTAGTAAAAGAAATTTAGTGAGTGGCTGAATTTTGATTTCATGTAATCCAGTCTTGCTGGCGTGTCACGCAGTGTGACACTGGTGGTGGCGTACATTATGACTGTGACTACTCTGGGATGGCAGGAGGCTCTGGCTGCGGTGAAGGTGGCGAGACCTTGTGCTTCACCCAATGCGGGCTTCCAGACCCAGCTGCAGGTGTTTGAGAGCACTGAACTACAGCAGGTGATTCCTTCACATTTGATGACTGAAATTACATTGTTAGCACCCAAATGCAATTACATGATATTGACGAAGATGTCAGTTCAACTTAAGCCAACAGGGCCATTTGAACCTCATGAATTAATGTTTCAAAAGAGTTTGTTGTTGTTGTGATTTTTATTTTATTTTTTCTGTGGCAGTATCTTTACAAACCTGACAACTTTACCATTGGCCTCGAATTATGTCAATGACCATGTTTACATGCACATTAAAGGGCTATTCACACTGTGCTTAACCCCGGGAAACGATGCAGTGTTAGAATGTTAGGTCACACTTTATATTAGGTGTCTTTAACTACTAGGTACTTCATCAAAAATTAAGTACAATGTACTTATTGTGTTCATGTTGTATTGTAAAACTCTTGTGGTGCTATGGAGGTATATACAGGTAAGTTTAGGATACAGATTTGGTAGTATTAGTTAGGTTCAAGCATGAGTTAAGGTGTATGGGAAAGGTCAACAGTGTAAATATAGACGGGTTAAATTGGGATTTGTTATGTGGGAGGGGGGGCACATTTGTACATACTCTGCTAAGAACGCTAAAATGCTGATCAAAATCATTAGATGCTGGCAGTGTGCAAAGCTACATCTGATGACAATAAAATCTTTCTGCTGTAAACTTAGTTTGGAACTATTTTCACTGCTGAAATAGAACAAAAACAGTCAATATTGCGTCTAAAAAGTGACTTTATTAACTACTTGTTTATTGAACTGTTGGATAAAAGTAGTGTCACATTTTCAATCGTAATTTTTACAGCAGCATGTTTTCTTTGTGCGTGCTGCACTCATTTGTTTCGAAGTCTCAACCTTGTTACTGTCAGCACATTATACATTATATATTATTATCCATTATCAATCACCACTTACACTAAATTTAATAGAATCATGCTTGCGTTTTGGTGATTCTCTAATTTTGTTATTGATGTTTTAATCAGGCTACTTTGTCCGGTCGAACAAGTAAAACTCTTTCACTTGCCCCTTCAAAAAATCAAGTGTTAATGTCGAGCCCTGGTAAACCTATTTAAAGGGTTAGTTCACCCAAAAATGAAAATTCTGTCATTATTCCTCCCCCTCATATCGTTCCACACCCGTAAGGCCTTCATTCATCTTCAGAACACAAATTAAGATATTTTTTGATGAAATCCGAGAGCTGTCTGACTCCTCCATAGACCGCAATATAACCACCACCAGAAAGGTCCTTGAAACATTGTTAAAATAGTCGACGTGGAACTTCCAGTTTAGCGTCTACCATGTGGAGTTGCAAGGTCAGGAGCTCTGCAAACCAATTGTTATATTTACTTTCTACATAAGTTACAACACTTAAATAGTTTTGTGGGATATTTTCTGAACTTCGCGCATCAATGTCGAAGGCTCCGCGACAGAAAAAGACTGATTCGGTGAGCTCTAACAGATCTGAGGGTCAGCCAAAGATGAAACTATGGTGCTACAATAATGGCAGGGATTAAGTCTTTGGAAACTGAAATTCACCAAAAGTTTGAGATGCATGCAGCCGAGTTCTTCCCTGCAAGAAGAGGTGCATAATTCCCTAACGGCGGTGACTTAAGAAGTGAAGGCGCACGAGGAGAGACTAACTAACCTGGAAAATGCAACATCAGAGTGGATGACTAGTCTGCAGGTACTTGAACCCACCGTGGCCTCCTTATAGAACGATATTTCCACTCTTCAGGCTAAGTGCACAGATTTGGAATGCTGTTCTCGACAAAGCAATTTGCGTCTTGTGGGTATTCCCTAGAGTATGGAGGGCACACAGCCCACAAATTTTCTTGCACAATCACTGCAAGAAATAGTCAGCCTCCGTGAACGCCTGCTTCTTGTCCGAGCCCATCGTACGCTGACAGCATGACCTGCAGAGAGTCAGCGGCCACGGGCGTTTGTCCGATGCTTTCACCAATTTGATGTCAAGGAGGACATTCTGTGGAGGGCCATTCAAGCCAATCAACTCAAATTCAAAGACAGAACATTTCCCCTGATTTCCCTCCTGAGATCACAAAAAAGAGGGCAGCGTATTATGACGTGAAACAAGTGCTGAGGTCCCAATCTGATGTGAAATATAGGCTGAGAGGTCTAACCAGCTTTCGAATCACGCATGATGGTATTGAGCACAAGTTTGATACACCAGCTGTAGTGATGGACTATGTGAAACCGCACATAATGACCCTAAAAGAAAAGTGGACACAAGCTGTTTGGCTAAGGTAACTGAAAAACTTTTATAGACTAACTGAAAGAAGGCTATATTATACCTATTACCTGCTTTGTTATATATTGATATATCACCTGCATTGTCATGCTGAGTTAAAGTGAATTAATCTTTTTGGGAGTTCTCGCTGTGGTGCAATAATAACGAATAGTTGAAAGTAATGTAGCGTTGAAAACCCCATTTTACTTTTCCCTCTTTTTTACTCTTTATAACAATATTTAAAATTCCAGTTTCTTGTTTTGGTTGTAACATGATTTGGTGGTTTGCAGTCACCTTCTAGTTTTGATTAAAAGTGACTCGCACGTATCATTGGATGTTAACCCAGGGAGTCGTACGCTCCGTTAAGGGTAGTGTTAGCTTGGTTCATAGGGTTAGAGTGGGTAAGGAGATTAGGGGTGGGCAAGGAGGGAATGGTTGTGTTGCTGTATTAAAGCTGAGTTCAACTCTAAGTTCATTCGTTCTTCATGGTGTTCATTTTAGGAGATCTTTTACATATTGATGTTTCTGTGTATTTTATGTTTCTGTTTGGGCATCTCTTTTTGTTTTTATGTATTTTGTTAGTTTGTTTTCTTTTGTTTTCATTCTTTCCCTAAATATGATGTCTCTTTCATTAAACACTTTCACATAGCAAACTCTTTGAGATATGTTAGCTGGAACTGCAAGGCTGTCATTAATCCGGTTAAGCGCAACCGAGTCTTAAAGGGCACCTATTATGCCCCTTTTTACAAGATTTAAAATAAGTTTCTGATGCCCCCAGAGTGTGTATGTGAAGTTTTAGCTCAGAATATCCCACAGATAATTTTTTATAGCATGGTAAAATTGCTACTTTCGGGAAGTGAGTAAAAATGCACCGTTTTAGTGTGTCCCTTTAAATGCAAATGAGCTGCTGCTACTGGCCTAAGAGGGAGGAAGAGCTCATTCTCCTGTGTCAGGTGTCAGGACGCACTAATAATCCGAACTGGATTCCGACAATAATGCCTACAAAGCCAGAGAATATATGCTGCATGGAGATAGAACAGGTATAGTTTCGTGTAATTACGGTTATATCTTATGTTGGTATCTTGTTTTTATCCATTATTAGTACAAGCCTGTTGTACCGGACCCCGTCCGAATGATGGCCAAAACTTTACTGAGTTTTATGTACTTCACACAAAAAATTATGCGTCTGTTTTCACACCAGAAAATCACTGTAAGAGCTTGATAAAACACAGTGCAAGAAGTGTGCATTGAAATACTATCCATAAACTCTCTCTCTCTTGCATTATCATCAACATACATAGCGAATTACACAGAAACACTTGTTACAATTAACAGTAAAAAAAAATAAAAATATATAGACCTTATGCCTTTTCGCATAACCTGATATTGCTGAGTTCAACATGTTCCTGGGTCAACATTTTTGTTGATCCTGGAACAACATTCAAATCAACCAATCAGATTTGAGGGACAAGTTTACAGATTATGTCAAGTTTAGGCTTAAAATCATGAATTGGTGCTTCTACATCAGTGTTATTCATCTATCATTTCCCTCTGATTTTTGGGATAACCTATGGGTAGGGTTAGGTTTAGAGGTAGGAATAGGGTTAAGACTAAATTCAGACTACAATGTTGTTCCAGGATCAACAAAATGTTGACCCAGGAACGCATCTAACTCAGCAATATCAGGACGTGCATGCCTTTTCGGGGTTGTGCATAATAAACTGGTAAGCTTTATATTCGTAAATCAACTCAGATGAACTGTAATAAAGTGCGTGCTCTCCCTTTCATTACTGCCGTATCCAGTATTGCTCCAAAGACTGCAAGCTGGATCACGAACAGCTGGTGGTGATCCATCCTTGAGTAACAACTTTTTTGCAAAACCTGTGTTTTGTATTGTCCCTTTGTATTGACATTTGTTCACAAAGCAGTAGTGTAAAATGATTCGCCCAGGCATAAACAAATTTAGGCATATGGGGGTGCATTCTCTTAAAAAAAAATAAAATAATAATCCACTGCGTCTTCAGCGGCTCTGTTGTCAGGAGTACATGGAGACTGTTATGTACAACTCACTCAGAGTGGGGTCTATGCTAATATGGCAGAGTCTGTTATAGCAGTCGTGGACATCTGCAAACGGTGTGTTCCAGACACTGCTTATGATTGATTTGGAAGTGGGTTGATTTTTATCATTATAAGGTGGTTGTGAAATGCATCTCTGTTCTGCTGACCACTTTAGATTAAAAAGGGATTGGGTAGGACAGGTTCTCTATTCAATATTTCATTCTAAATCTAGAGGCTGTGCAATTTTAGTGCATAAATCTGTCCCATTTGTAGCCTCTGAAACTATTGTAGATCATAAAGGAAGATGCATTATTGTATCATGCATACTTTTCTCGACCCCCTTGACTCTTGCAAATGTTTATGCACCCAATTATGATGATCCTACTTTTATTTATTCTTTTCGGTCTTGTATTCCTAATATTTATTCGCACCGACTTATGGCTGGGGACTTTAATTTCATTATGTCTCCCATTCTTGATAAATCTTCCAAAAAGATAATAGCTCTATCAAAATGTGCCTCAGTTATCCACACATTTATGCAAAAGTATGGTATATGTGATGCATTCCGTCACTTGCATCCTTCTGAAAGGAAGTATTCATTTTTTTCTCATGTTCACCTGACGTATTCTCCCCATTGTTATTTGCCATAGCCTTATATTTGCCTATATTAGCCATATTTGCAATTGCCCTACGGTCCAGTGCATAGGTTTGTGGTATCACCCACACAGGTATAGTGCATAAGGTTTCTTTATATGCAGATGACATCTTATTTCAATTCCTCATTTTTTTTTCTATTCTAGATACCTTTAATAGTTTCTCAGGATACAAACTAAATTTCTGTAAAAGTGAACTGTACCCACTGAACTCATCTTCCCTTCAGATTTCATATTCAGATTTTCAATTCAAGGTTGTCAGAAATCGTTTTTAAATACCTGGGATTCAGATAACCCGTAAATACTCTGACCTTTTCAAAGCCAACTTTAGTCCTCTCCATAATCATGTTAAGTCTCTCTTCGTGTCCTGGAAATGTCTCCCTCTATCTTTGAAGGGTGAATGTTATCAAAATGAATGTTCTTCCTAAATTTTTATATAATTTCTAGTGCCCTCCTATATTTAATCCAAAATGTTTTTTGTTTTTTTCATAGTTTTGCAGCAGAATATTTCTTCTTTCATATGGAATAAGTGAAAACGAATTAATCAAAGTCATCTTATGAAACCAAAGTGTTTGTGTGGCCTGGCTCTGCCAAATTTTCAAACCTATTATTGGGCAGCAAACATTAGGAATCTGTTATATTGTGTGTTCAGGATTTGCAATTAAAGAAGTCTCAGTGGGTACTGATAGAAGTACTCCAGCATCTTTAACATCCTTACTATGTGTATCAGTTCCCTTTAAATATACTACTTTAATAATAATAATAATAAAAAGTTAAGCATTCATTTAGGATTTGGTGTCAATTCCGTTTAGCATTGGGCCTTAAAGAGTCTTGGACTATAGCGCCTGTTTTTTGCAATATATAATTTCCACCCTCTTTGATGTATGGGGCTTTTAACTTTTGGAGGGAACATGGCCTAGCTACAGTTGGCCAACTATACATAGATAACAATTTGTATCCTTTACACAATTTAGAAAAAAATTCGACCTACCATTTATTTTGATACTTTAAGATATGGAACTTTATTCATAAACAGTTTTATAATTTTCCTTTTTTGCCAATTAAAAATATACTTGATGTATTATACCTTCATATATCTTTGAAAAGGGTTATTTCTAAAATCTTTACTATAATTAACACAAAACAGTCCCCCTCAGCGTGTCCACTGAAGGCGCTCTGGGAAGAGGAAATAAATTTTACGCTTGAGGAAAAACTGTCTGATTTTTGGGGAAAGTTTTCAGGTGCTTTTCTGTTATTATTTCTTTACAAATAGACCCCAATCCCTTAACAGTATTGTTTGATATTTTGCCAGAATCTGTTAATTTAAACACATTACAGGCTGACAGTGTAGCCTTTGCTGGCTAGGTGACTTATTCTTATGAACTAGAAGACAGCAATTCCCCCTCCTTATCGCAATGGGTTTTTGACCTTTGGACATGCTCTTAAGATGGAAAAGATTCGGTTCGCAATAAAACAAAAGCCAAACTTTTTCTGAAAGTCTGGAGCCCTTTTCTGGAATATTTTAAGGAGACAACTAAATCCAGTTTTTTTTTCATAAATTTTTCAATTTATTATTATTATTATCATTTACTGATTATTATTTATACTTGCCTGGTGTTTTCTTTTTTTCTTAATTTAAATTAATGTATGGTTGTATGTTATATGTGTACCTATATTATTTATACTATATTACTGAATTTATGTTATTGTACTTTCTGTCAGACCTAAGATGAACCAAATAAGAGGGAAAAAAATAAATAAAAAAATAGTCGACGTCGCCAATACTGAGCCGGCGTTCTGAAGCATAACCCGGAAGAGCTGAACGTAAACAGCGTAGGAGAATGACACAGAAGAGAAGATATTGATGAATAAATTTGTTATTTTTGTTTTGCTTTTGCACACAAAAAATATTCTCGTCACTTCATAAAATTAAGGTTGAACCACTATTTTAACAATGTCTTTAGTACCTTTCTGGACCTTGAAAGTGGTGGTTAAATTGCTGTCTATGGACAAGATATGCCTCTTGGATTTCATCAAAAATAATTTGTGTTATGTGTTATGTCTTAATTTGTGTTCTGAAGATGAACGAAGGTCTTGTGGGTGTGCAATAACATGAGGGAGAGTAATTAATGACAGAATTTTCATTTTTTGGTGAACTAACCCTTTAAATGTAAGTACATAGTAGTTAAAGACACCTAATATAAAGTGGGACAGGATCACGGAAACGCTGAAACACTGCATGCTGTATAAACAGTAGTTTCAGTGTCTGCGGGGGGAAAATGTAAAATGTTGACAGACACATTTATTGTAAAGAAGAAACTGTTTCATTCTTACCTTTTATAGTCCGAAAAGTCATTCAGGATAAACTTGATGGTACAGCAATATATAATATGAGGATGTGCAGTACTAGAGCTTTTATGTAAACATATCGCATGCGACATTCGTCCAGTAAGGACATTAACCCAGGTGAGATGTTATCTTGTAAATATTAATTGCTAACCCTGTGTAAATTATTAACTGTGTAAAACATGAAGCAAGATAACCCAGTATACCAGACTACTTAAATAAAATGCATGTAAATATCAGTCATCACTCTATATTTCTCAATAATAATCTTAGTAAGATGATATATAAATGTTTTGTTTTTTTTATGATGAAAGCTCTGTAGTTTTAATGCAATGCAATACAATAATGATTGAGAGATGAACAAATAAACCTAAAAATCCTGAAAAGCCTGATGATCATATTTGACAATCAACATTTGAACATAATTTTTCTAAAAAATAATATGGATAATCAACTAAACGTAAAGGATTAGTCCACTTTTAAATAAACTTTTCCTGATAATTTACTCACCCCCATGTCATCCAAGATGTTCATGTCTTTCTTTCGTCAGTCGAAAAGAAATTAAGGTTTTTGATGAAAACATTCTAGGATTTTTCTCCATATAGTGGACTTCAATGGCCTCCAGACGGTTGAAGGTCAAAATTACAGTTTCAGTGCAGCTTCAAAGGGCTTTAAACGATACCAGACGGGGAATAAGGGTCTTATCTAGCGAAACGATTGTTCATTTTCGAAAAAAATACAACCGTTTATGCTTTATAAACACAAAATATCGCCTTGAACGTACTTCCGGTTTCTGCATTCTTCAAAACACTTACGCTGTATGTCCTACGCCTTTCCTATTCTACTTGCGGAACGAACGCGGCGCCAGTTTAGTTTTTTTCCATAAGTAGAATAGGGAAGGCGTAGGACAAGACGATATTTTGTGTTTATGAAGCATAAATGGTTGTATTTTTTTTCCGAAAATGACCGATCGTTTCGCTAGATAAGAAACTTATTCCTCGTCTGGTATCGTTTAAAGCCCTTGAAGCTGCACTGAAACTGTAATTTTGACCTTCAACCGTCTTGAGGCCATTGAAGTCCACTATAAGGAGAATAATCCTGGAAAGTTTTCATCAAAAACCTTAATTTCTTTTCGACTGACGAAAGAAAGACATGAACATCTTGCATGACACGGGGTGAGTAAATTATCATGAAAAGTTTATTTAAAAGTGGACTAATCCTTTAAATTGCTTCAGTCCAGTCAGTGTTCATCTTGAAATATTACTACAATAGACCCTTTTCACATTTCCGGGTCTCGGAAGTCATCATAGTTGGGTTAACTTTTATAGTGGTGAATGAGAGACTTCATTAGATGTATTTTTTTGTTTCCATTTGCACAAACAGCAAAAGAAAAACTTCACAATATAGTGTTTTCACAACTTTCAAAAAGAGGAACAAAATAGAGAGCTATTGATAACGGCAGTCAGAAGAGAGAAAGAATTAATTTTTACAGTCATTCCAATAGCCGCTGTATTAGAAACATGCACAGCAGCGTTAGTTTTTTGTAATTTTGTGCAAAGGTAATATAATACAATGTATAGTGTTATAAATGTACAAAATTTTTTTTAAAATGAACTTTGCAGGATTTACGATATTGATTACCGTTAAAACGCGTCATCACAGTCTGTGAAAACGGTCTATTATAAAAGTTATTCTTATGTTTACTTCATAAAAAGTCTTCACAGCAACAAGACGTGAACGACGAGTTGAACATGGATATCTGTACAGCTATACTAAGTCTCCGTTTACACCTGGTATTAAGATGCATTTTGGTCGAGTAAATTAAGACTTTTACTTGCTAAAACAGTATGAACTATCAATCACATTAAAGAAGGCATGTTGATTTTGTGCAACGGGTTTTTACCAAAGATTTCATAATTTCATCAAATATTTGCATATCAAATATGATACAGTAGCTTCATAGGGTTAATTTGTGTCATGTAAATGCATGATCCAGATGACCAAATTCTGGTTTCTAGAAATCTGAATACACCTGGCATTGGTTGTATTAATAAGAATCAGAGTCAATGCCCACTAAACATTCTGTGCATGTCCATATGAAGCGCTGGATTATAATTGTTCATATTTGTTCAGTTCAGAGAGTGGCTGAAGGAGAAGTACAAGGAAAACCCCTTTAATGATGAGGAGGAAATCCGCAACCTGCTCACACAGGTGACCGGCACCTCGACACCGGAGGAGAACGATCTTCAGGACGCCTGAGAGATCGTCACGGGCCATTCCTCGAAGACTTGCGTTGTCAATGACTGTTATCTCCGATTAGAAACATGGGTTGACATCTTATTGCGACATAGTGATGGTGTTTATGGCATAGCACTGTTTATTAACTTGAGGACTGTTTTTGTAAATATGCAAGGTTTTAATGTTTACTACTGAATAGATGTTAATGGCAAATTTTGTTGTTCAGTATTTACAGTTATATTATAAAAAATTGATTTATACTATGGTCTCTAACTGACTGACTGTATTTTTCCTCTACACTTGCTGGAAATGTGAGAAGCTGAATTACTGTTACCAAAGCTTACTGAGGGGCTGTTTTAATGTCAAAGTCACATAAAGAAAGAGTAGAAATGTTTAGTTTTAAAAAATAATAACTGCACATGTTGTTTAATATCACCATACGGGTATTTTGTAGTGGTAGGGTAACATGCAAGATGA
>RJVU01037189.1:3166731-3193516 GCA_003731715.1 Anabarilius grahami | reverse complement strand
CTTCTGATGAATGCCTATGCTATTTTTAATTTTGTCATTTAATCTGAATATCAACATTTGTGAGATTCAGTCGAAACAGTTTCGGGGTTAATTGATCTAATTTTGTGTGTCTGGAAAATTGTGTTTGTTAATGAGGGATTTGTGGACATATCAATGTTTTTGGATTTGTGGAGTAAAAGTTAGTTTTTATTTTAAATTAAGATGGCATTGTGTTACTAGTGTAATTATTTTTAAATGTAATAATCATTGTAATTAATGGGGTTTTAATTTAATATTTCCATGAATTAGATGTACATTTCAGACATTTTCGCTTTCATTAAAACCTATAGGTTCAGTGAAATCAATCAATTTGATTTCATAATGTTGCTATTATCATATATCTTTAATTAAAATATGGGCACTTAAATATGTTAATATTCAAATGCCTGTACACAAGTTACAGAATAATTTTACCTTTCAGATGAATTTCTTTTACTGGGATTCTGCTTTGTCTGTCATTGGTTATTCAAATTGTCGAAATAACATTTTAAAATATAAACCTTTAAAATATTAATAAGAATTACATCAAAAGTAACATTCATTCTTTAAGAGTTTGTCCAGCTGCAGCTTCTTACCCCTGGTAGGGGGGGCCAACTTACCACTCTTAATATTTTGTGATATAACAACTAAATTAGAAAATGTTTATGTTTATTAGGCAGACGCATCATCATCCAGCACATGCTAAACTTGTATCTAAATATGTTACAGTTTAAAAGTAAATCCACATTGTTCTTAAGGGGGGCATCTTCCCCCATGTTACCCTAATGTTCTAATGATGATAAGATAGACGATAACTCAGCTGTTATATCGTGGGCAGACTGCAGATGGCAGCATGTTCAACACTTACACGTTGATAGCAGATTTGAAATGACTTGATATGAAATGCTTGATGAGTTTCATATTTAATATATGATTTAAGATATGATTATTTTGGGGCTTAAACTGACCCCGAACAGTGTACGGCTATGTGACATTTCAAAACAATCACAAAAAGACACAATTACTATTTATATAAGCATATTTTAATGGGACACTCACACACTCTCAGATAAGTCTTGTTCCGTGACTGCGACGGCTGTGAATTTCCTCAAAGCAAACCTACATAAACAAACATCAAACACCAGGATAACTGATGACGAGTGCTGGGAGATTTTCTGGCATATTTTATCGACAGATATTTGTTCCATCGTGTGTGTATGTGTGTCTCAGAGGGATTTCCCGTATGTTGGATGTTTATTCTTGCGGTTCTACCGTGTTTCTCTGAAGTCTTCAGCTTAATGCTGCTGGAGAAAGACTTCCACGTAACGCTCCACCCATCTCTCCACCTAGCGCACTTTACATTATTTAAGAATAGAAACACCTTCCTCTGACATGACTTGAGAAGTATCGGCTTTGTAAGTGAAGTCAAGCTGTCTGCATTCACTAAGGTAAGACTTGAGCCTTGATCCGTGTGACAGTCAGCCTCAAGTAGGCTAACTAATGAGCTGAATGTGACTTGATTTAAAAGAAAATAAACTTTGAGCAAGCTGTGCAACCACATGTAGCCTGTGTATTTATGATGCTTATGCTTCATGCTTTATAGGCTATTCTTTTCTTACTATATACAAAGTTTATTTGAAAATAATGGGACAGTGTATTATTAAACTACATTTATGTAACTTAGCCTATTGACTTGCATGTAAACTTTCAAAGTTGAAACTTCATTCTTTTAATACTCCTAGATGCTTTTTATAGCCTACAACATTTTCTGTTGGTTTCACCTGAACGCCTGCAGTAGACGTTATTATTTTGTTTGTTATTAAGGAATATGCATGCATGAACTCATTTGAAACACTCTTCTGCTCACTGCATGTGCACCTGCTCTCGCATGCCTCCCTGACAGACATGAACTTAGATGGGGACTGCAGCATGTCAGTCAGTTGTGGGAATGGCAAACTTAGACAGTGGCTCATCGATCAGATTGACAGCGGGGAGTATCCCGGCTTGGTTTGGGAAAATGACGAGAAAACCATTTTCAGGATTCCTTGGAAACACGCGGGGAAACAGGACTACAACCGCGATGAGGACGCGGCGCTCTTCAAGGTGATTGTTGAGGATGAGGGTGGACCGTGATGAAATGTCAGAAGATGTGCTTTATTCAGTTTTAGACCTTTTTTAAAATTGTACAGTTGCCCCCCCAAAAATGAGAAAATGTCTAAACGTCGTATTATCAAACCAAGTGTAATTTAGACACACTTTTCAAGCAAGACATTTGACCGACAGATGTTGGTTAAGCTAAATGATACAACAATAGATCTAGTGTTGAAAATGAAGAGAGAAGTGGTTGCAAAACATTAGATAATGGCCATAGTTCACACCTGTGTGAACATGAGGAGAACTTACTTCATACATCCACCAAAAACACCAAAATACCAGCTGATTCGAAGTCAACAAGCAAACATGATGAAGAAAAGTGCAGTTTGTTCTGAGAAAAACGCATTTGTTTGCAGCCACGTGGTTTGATATTTTGTTATCTGATGCGATGCATCAATGCACCTCTAAGTGACTTCAGTGTCCACATACGTTTTGGGGCAACTGTATGATGTATAGGCATTATTATTATAGGTACATATTTGACAGTGTGTGTAATAAATTTAATTTAAGCTGTGAAACACATGGATTATGAGGACTGTCAGTTAGAGAAGATCTGTGCAATGGAAGTTACACATGCTGAAAAAAGACCATTGAGTGGCTGGATTGGCACAGTGTATTTTTTTCTCTCTCAAATTTCCAATTCTGGTGTTGTAGAAACACCAGTATTGACAGTTTAATCAATCAAATATAAAGTATACAGCATTTTATTAATTACATATTATTATTATTATTATTATTATATTAATAGGAATCATAATGACTATCCATTCTGACATTCATTGTCCCTTATATAAATTATATGCAGGGTTCCTATCTGAGCATAATTGGCCATTTGGCCAATTTCCTTCTGCTTCCCCCTTTTCGTCTAACTCTTCCTCTCATCTCATCTACATGGTTGTAGGCTTGGGCCCTGTTCAAAGGCAAATACAGGGAAGGCTTGGACAAACCAGACCCTCCAACGTGGAAAACGAGACTCCGCTGTGCCCTGAACAAAAGTAATGACTTCGATGAACTAGTGGAGCGAAGCCAGTTGGACATATCGGATCCTTACAAGGTCTACAGGATAATACCAGAAGGAGCAAAGAGAGGTAATTTCCATATTTGGATGCTTGTTTCAAGAATAGCAATGAGTGAAATGTATTTAAAATAAATCATAGCATGTGTCAATTGAAGGTATTTTATTACCATTGTATTGTTGCCTTCTAATGCACAAATATATATTTTGGTAATAGGAACTCTCCTTTTTAAAATGTGCAGTTTTTGGTCTAAATTTGATGCATTGGACCTTTCCAGCTCTTGCTGAAAAATAAGCTCACAAAGGAGTTAATTTTGAGCAGAGCTAATTTGCCACACAAAGGTGAATGCATGCTATGCATTCACATTAAATATTGCTACTTGCCCTCAGTTTGTGTAGCAGGAAGCTAAGAGGAAGCCACTACATGTGCTAAAATCCCTCAAGCTTTTTATAGAGAGCTTCGGTTACCAAGTGCACAGCACTAAGCAACAAAATCACCCCTTGCATAATACGAGCTTGTGCTTTTGAGATGCTGGGTCAAGATCATGAAGACTTCTGGTATAGGACCCTAAAGTATCCAAGTATTTTGTGCAAGAACTAGAATTTCATTAAAAGTGACATAAAAATAGATTCGCACATTAATGTAGTTGCTATTCGTAAAGCTTGTGAAATACCTGTGAAGTGGAAGCAAGATTTGAACTGTAAGTGAAAGTGCATCTTTGAGTATGTGTTTTAGCAGATATACACATCCAAAAGATTTACAGATCTTCTCTTCCAGTGAAACAGAACAAAAATATTGATTGCTTATCTTGGACTGATTTTTGACCAATCAAATGCTCTCAGGAATGAAAATGTCCACCTGCCCCTGACTAGCAAGTAGCAGATCATGACTGTGGTGTAAACTAAAGGCTGTTGGCTATTTTTTTTTTAATGTCCAGTCCTAGCTTCTGTTTAAAAGAGAAATACATCAACACAGGAAGGAAAGCTGCACTTGTGATAATTCGTAACTATTTACATCTTGGCAAATTGGTGGTGAATTCAAATGAATTGTACATTTGCATGTTTTCGTACAATCGGCTGTCTAAAAACCACAAAAATAAATTGTTCAAATTCATACAAAATCCCTGACTTGTAAAATTGTAAGTTTTTCTCATAAGATCGGGTTGGCTGTTTAACAGCTTCCCGAAATTTATGCTTGCTTTCTATAAGCAACCAAAATAAAAGGCAAATTGAGAAAAAAAATCGACATGAAATGGAAGTGTTTTCTTCCCTATTGAGACGTATATCCCAGTGAAATGGTTTCTGGAACGAGAACAAATGTAGGTTGGGGCTTGGTTTTGTCCATGGGGAATTGATTGGATTGTTGTGGTTTGCTATTGGTTTATCACATGTTGCCCCGCCCTCACACCAGTAAACACATCATCAGAGAAATGATGTCGCTGCAAGAGGGAGGGGAAGTTATTTTGATTCAAGATAATGATGAGACATGAAAAAAAAAAAAAATGATGTGCAGCTAAAAATTCATAAACATTGGTGTGCAGTTATACTCTGCGAAGGGTATGAAGAGCTTTTATTTTTGCATTTTAGGCTCTAAGGCCAGTAGTATGGAGGACAACACAACGCACGTGACTCCTATTAGTTATCCCATGCATTCCCCTTATCCACCTCTACAGCCTCAGGTAAGATGCGATGATGTCACACTTTTCACAAAATATTAATATCCATGGGAGACGTCTCGTGTCCTGTTAGCATTGCATCTACTACATTTACTGCTTTTTAGCAGACGCTTTCAAAGTGAAAATGTTATTTCAGTATCATACTTTTTTTGTTTGTTTCTGTTTTAGTAAAAATTTTAGTAATTTTTTGTTTTGTCATTATTATTATTATTATGTTTTTGTCTATGGGCCTATGGTTTTTATTTTTATTTCAGTAGTTTTAGGTAACTTAGTATAAAACAAAGATTTATTTTTTATTTTTTATTTCAAGCAGTGAAAGTTATGGTTTTAGTTTTAGTTCTAGTTTTGGTTAACTATAATAACCCTGAAGTGAAAGTGCGCAATCAACTCTGCTGAAAAGACCAGCTGGTCCAGGGCTGCGTTTCTCAAAAGCATTGTGAGCTAATTTCATCGTAGAGACCATTAATAGTTATGATCTACTTAAGCTTTCAATGATTTTGGGAAACGCAGCCCTGGACCAGCATACCCATATGAAGCATGACTGGTGAAGCTGGTCATCCAAGTCAATCTCATTTGGTTAAGCTAGTTATGAACTCTAATAGCCATTCCTGCATACTGGCATCCCATGCTTTTTATCAGTAACCAAAATAAAACCTACACTGGAGACCAGCATCGCTGTTGTTTTTCTCAGGGACGTCAAGTGATAGTGATAAGACCTCAAAAACCTTCCCATTGTCTCCCTGCAGATGCCGGGATATATGCACCCCCAGGAGAGACGTGATTGGAGAGAATATAGCGCAGACCAGCCTCATGCCCAGACACCTCACGCTGAGTTACCGTACGGCCAGTGTCCATATCCACCAACGCGCTCTTTACCCTGGCATGCATCGCCCTGTGACAACGGTACCAGCTTCCAGCTTCTTGAATAGTACAAAATGAGTTGACAGCGTAATGGCATTTGCTCACTGGCAAACAACTATTTGTCTTAAGTAACCGAAAGTAGTTGTAGGCCATATTTAAAGGTTCTGTACCATATTAAGGTTTTTTTTTTTTCATAGAAGCTAGATGCTATTCTTGGAGCTACATGCTCTCATTTGTTCACTTGTTCCTGTAATAATTGAGAAGAGCGTTTATCAAAGGCGAGCAACATTAGTTGACTTTAAAAAAAGAAAGAGGAAATCCATATTTATGATACACTCTGTATTAAAGGTTGTTTATTAATGTCTCTTCTCACTCTGTAAAATGGTGAACTCAAAATGTACCAATGAATTTCTGTCGCAGACCGTACTTTGTGCTTAGCTGACATTTTGCTAAAAGCTTTATTAACTATAGCTAGAAATAAGTAAATAATAAACATTAAATACATATAGACTTTTGACTGCCGGCAACTCATTTTTTATCAGAGTCTTGGTCTTGTGGCCTCTCAAGATGACACAAGCAGTGCCTTGGTTAAAACTCAAAATGTAGAGTTGAGTCTTTGTCCAGATCTGGGTTTTATCATTGTTTATTTCAGGGATAAATTTGTACTAAAGTTGATAATTACCTCATGGTATTTTCACCGTTAGAGTATTTGCAAGAACTGCATGGTCCCGAAAGTCTACTTAACCACTATCTGATTTTAAAATGAAGGTAGCAGAAATAAGTTTGTTAAAAAGGAAAGCATGGTTCTTGGATTGACAAGTCTTGATCTGGGTTTCTGGTTTAGGCCTTGGTCTAGTCTTTATCTGGATCTTAGCACATCCTGTCATGGTCTGGGTCTGGTCTCCATACCGACTTTGATTGTTGAAGAATTGCAATGAGAGAGCCAAACATTCCCGCTAACAGGGAACATTCTTAGAACTTTAGCTAATGTTTTGGCAAGGATCTTTCAAACTTATGAACAAACGAAAAGTTCTTCCAGTAATGTTAATAGAACGTCCGTTAAGAGTTATCTGGTCTTTAATAATGTTCTCAAAATGTAAGCACAAAATACATTGTCCATGGCATGTTTTTTTTCCCCTTAAACGTTTAGTTCTACTATTTTTTTTTTAAATGTTTCAGAATGTTTAGAGAACATTCAAAAGTAACTTTCCCATAATGTTTGCAGAATGATGAAATAGAAAGCTGCCTTAAAGTTTGCATGAAAGTTTTGAACGTTCAGAGAACTTTCAGAAATAACGTTGTCATAACTTAATGGGAACTTTAAAAAAATGTTCTTAGAACAAATATTTGTTAGCTGGGATATTATTTTATATAGTTAACTTCTTAGGCATCTTTGTAATCACATTGCATAATTATTTTTGATGGCGCTTTGAAAATATTAGTGTCAGCTGTGGTTAAAAAATCAGCTATTTTAATGCTCGTACACTTTCCAGGATACCAGATATCTGGCTCCTTCTACACCTACTCACCTACAGAAACCCATCCAGTGGCAATGGACCCCAATATGAGATCCGCTGAAGCCATGGCCATTTCAGGTAAATGAACAACTCACACACAGAGCATTATATGACATGATTATATGATCAAAAGACTTTTGGGGATTTCAAAGGTCTTTGTTGGGTGAACTCTTTGGTATTGGGCCAATAAGCAACCACCTAGAAACCACCTAAATTGTGGCAGTGAGTTTTTCTTAAAAAATGTGAAAAACAGTCACCATGTCTAAACTCTAAAACGTTTTATGTTCTGTCTTCTGTAGACTGTCGTCTGCATGTCTCCCTGTACTACCGTGAGTCACTTGTTAAGGAAGTCACCACCAACAGCCCTGAAGGCTGTCGAATCTCCTCCTCTCCATCCCCGGGATCCCCTTCATCCCCTTCTTCTCCTTGCCCAGAGGAAAGGCTCTATGGTGGGGCAGAGCCCGTGCTCTTTCCCTTCCCATACCCCCAGTCCCAGCGGCGTGGGGCCGAGAAGCTGCCCAACATCTTGGAGCGTGGCGTTCTGCTATGGTTGGCACCGGACGGGCTGTACGCCAAGCGGCTGTGCCAAGGCAGAGTGTATTGGGAAGGTCCGCTGGCACCGTATGCAGACAAGCCAAACAAGCTGGAGAAAGAGCAGACCTGCAAGCTGATGGACACACAGCAGTTCCTCTCAGGTTAGAGGAGATTTCAATCTTCACTGCAACATTACTAGAGAAGTGCTTAGTTTAGATGTAACAGACCTGCCTCTGACTTGGGTTCATGGTATATTTTGAAGATCTCAGGCCAGTGGTGTTTTGTCTGTAGAATGAAGTCCAGTTTGACTAAAGTTCCTTTAATTAAGATGCAGCTTGATTAGACCTTTTGAACACAATTATGGGCTGTTAGATAAACATAGTGTGATTATTTGGGTTGGCGATGTGGCACACATGCTTCCACACATATCTGATTTATGAAACACGTGCAGGTGTGCAATTCGTTCGTAAAACCATTCTTACATAAGCTATCACATTCAGTTTAATGCAACCATTTAAGGAAGAACTACCGTATGAATGATTTGCAATGTAAAAATGTCTTTTTGAAGAGTCCATGCTCTTCTTACACTCTTTAAAATAAAGGTTCATGCACTCTTATGGCGCTTTTCCACTGCATGGGACGGCTTGGTACGGCAAGGTACGGCTCACTTAAATAGTACCACCTCGGTTGAGGTTCCAAGCGAGCCGTACCGATACTAAATGTGACGTGTAAACACTGCAGATCACTGATTGGTCAGAGAGAATCGTCACTACCAGCATCATTGGATTTGAAACACGAGACACCAAACCTGCTAGATTAGTAACTTTTTTAATCGACTTGCTTTAAACGACCATCGCACGCAAAAGAAATGGCTGTATCGTGGTCAGTAGATGAGGTGCAGACTTGTTGGTAGCCGAGGAGCAGATCCACGGCAGTAGAGGTGGTGCAACTATACGATCAGTCTATAATCCCAATTATAGTGTTGTATAGACCCTTTTTGGCATAAAGAGTTCTTTAAAATTGAGTCAATATCCCTAGGGTTCTATAAAGAACTATATGAGCCAATAGATCAGGGATGTCCAATCCAATGTTCAGCTCCAACCCTAACTAAACATACAACTGAATCAGCTAGTCAAGATCTTACTAGGCATACTAGAAACTTTCTAGCAGGTATGTTGAGGCAAGTTGGAGCTAAACTCTGCAGGACATCCTTGCAATAGACAAACTATTTTGGGTTCCTCAAAGAGCCTTTTCATAGTGTGGTGAACATTCTAATAATATGAAATAACTTTTTCCACTATAAAGAATCTTTTGTTCAGTGGAAAGCTTTAGTGGATTTTAAAGGTTCTTCATGGAACCATCAATGCCAGTAAAGAACCTTTATTTTTAAGAGTGAAGAGACTTTAGGACGATGGGAAACAGTGTTACATAAATAATCTTAATCGGATGGCACCCCCTTCAAAGCTGTTTGCTTATCTGTTGATATACTGAAGTACTGTTTTGATGTGTTTTTAACTTCAAGTGAGCATCTTTTCTAGCCCATATTCAGATCTTTTGTCAAATCAGGGGAAAGGCCTGTCATTTAACTTGTGGCAGTGAGCGGTGTGTACGTGAAACCATGTTCATTAACCTATGTGTGGTTTGCCACATGTCATGATTAGGTCTGTCTCTAATGTCACATGTTTCACTTGATGTTTGACACTGTGGGATTTTCCAGCGTGTCCATCGCACACATGTATAAAGACTCCATTTGCACCTGCTAAAGTTCATTTGCATTTCAGCTTTCTACTAGTCATCAGTTTATGTGAACACTCTTAGAGGGGGTCTTGTGTTCACATTATTGCTCATCAGGAGTTTTTTTAATCTTTGATGGGAAGAGTAATGACTGTAAAGAATGTCTATTGACATTAAAACCCATCAGTAATTTTAAACACTTTTGTACCACTTCATATTTTGTAAGGCATATTTAATGGTTTCTTAAATTACATTTGAATCATAACAATTTTAATCGATTTAAATCCATTCAATCTGTCAGTACTGTTATTGAAATCATATTTAACACAAAAAAATTTCACTTTTAATTTCACAATTAATTACAACAAAACACACTGATTCAGTTCTGAAATCTGAAATAGTAACAAACTTCTAAAAATATATCTATATATTTTTTTTACAGTGTTTTATCGTAATAAAATATAATGATAATTAACTACCATTGATAAATGATTACAAATGGTAAAACATGCATTTTGGTAATGAGAAATTAGGGGGGAAATGTGCTTAATTGTTAAGAAAAGAATGCGTAATGCAAAATGAGAAAAAAATCTCAATGGGGTTCATGTCCTTCATGCAATTATTATTTTTTTTAATAGTAGGGTGAACTTTTTTTGTGTGAGATTCACCCTTAAATAAAATTTGACTTTATTATCTGTTAAATGATGATGTGATCTGTTGTTCTTCTTAATGCAGAATTGCAGGGTTTCATTCACCACGGCCGCCCCATGCCACGCTCTCAGGTGGTGCTGTGCTTTGGAGACGAGTACCCCGACCCTCAGCGGCAGAGCAAAATGATCACAGCTCAGGTAATACCAGCCACCTTCATACTAATCATAGCCTGTCCGCAGCTTGATGTACCATGATTTATTTTAGATGTATTAGTGTGAACTCAGTAGATGCATATTCCTACAAACACTATTCAGATACGTATCACTGTGTTCAGTGCAATAAATATCTAGTTCAGTCATGAAACTCTAGAGGGCGCAGGCTGATTGGTCCTTTACATGAAATCTGCAAGCAGTCACATCATTACTGCATGGCACAAGCTGATTGGCCCCTGCTGATCCTGCAGCCAATGAGGTTGCTTGCTCAACATTTAAATAGTCTGGTTCATTGTTTGCTGTAAGCCAATCCACACTATTAGAGTTCCTCTGAAACCCTCCACTTCCCGCAGCTCCACTTGCCAAGATCTGCTACGGGATTTATGCATGTCTATTCATGCTGCAGCAGCATATCTTACATGCTCATATGCTCGTTTTTGGTCATACAGATAAGAGTAAGACATCATTTCAAAACTAAAATGTCTACTTTTATTCATGCTCTGTGTATCTATTGGCAGTAGCAGGTCCATACTTGCTTTGCAGCAGCAGCAAAAGCGTAGCAAATCTAGTCTGCCAAGACTAAATGCATTAACACTGCCCTATTAAATAACACGCTAAAACTATTCAGAGTTTTCATGATTGAAATAATCAGGGTGCGATTTGCCGGGGGTGATGGGGGGATTTCCCCCTGCTTCCGCTGAATTATTTTTATCCCCCCCTTAGCAGTAATCATTGCTACTTCACCAATAGACCATATAAAATATATAAAATCAATTTATACATTATCTTATCTAAGATATGCACGTTTAAAAACAATCAAATCAGAACTGTTAGCGCTTCTGCTCCTGTGATGAGAGATAACACATGCAGCGCATTTAAGTTACGATACTGGTTCCAGTGGCCGTAATGCATGCATGGCTTTTCAAAATGTCACAAAGCATTTTGTGATTGTTTTGTATGAAATATTGAAGTTTATAAATAAGTATTTTGGCACACCAGGCCAAGTGGCGCTACGCATTGTTCTAAAATCAGGTTTTATTCTGAACGCACCAGTTCGTTCACTCCTTTTTTTTTCTCATAACAGCGGAAAGAACTTAAAATATTAGTCGTTTTTGGTCATATAGATAAGAGTAAGACATCATTCGAAACTGTAAAAGGTCTTTTATTTATGCACACTCACAATAACAACAAAACGTTGTGCTTTTGAAAAATAAATAAAACAAACAGAAGGCACTTTCTGCTGTCTCTGTCTCTCTGAACTGCGTGTCACAAAAATAAACTGAAACTCTATAGGTTACTTGCCTCAGTCACGATAACACATAAAAAACAAAATTTCAAAAACATCCCACAAATCGCATCCTGGAATTAATCATAATTCACCAACAGCGCTTTGAAATTTCAGAGGAACATACTGATATTTAGAATGAAATGTCCGCATCATCTTGGTAACTAGAGAACAAAATTACTTCAAGATGCATAAGATGTACGGGATGTCTCAATTTGCACCCAGATGAGTAGTAAGATCCGCAATAGAGTGCAACTTTAGAGTGCAAGTCATCAACTTTTTGTTTTTTAACAGCAGAATTTGTGGTGAAAAACTACATGACCCATGATGCTTGTCAGAAATTTCCATCAATCAGTCATGCCAAGCAAATTGCGCCAAAAGAGCTCTCATGCTGTTTGCAGTGCATCATGGGATTGTAACTCTTTCCCTCACTAAAGACCCATTCATTCCAAGAGCGATAACTATAAAGATAACCATAACGATAGCTATATTCCCACACAAGCAGACGATAACGCTTTGTACATTCCAAGTATTCCAGTTTTGTCATCTGCTCAAGCTCTTTAAAGCAGAATGGATTCTGATTGACTGTCAGTGTTTTTATCATTCATCAGCTGGAAAAAAATCGTTCTGAATGTGATTCCAACTATATAGTTTCTCAATGCCATTGTGGTGTGAAGTCTGCTATTCTTTTAGTCTGGTATAGTCACAGTGTTTGTCCAATCTGATGAACATGTCTTGTTTCACAGGTGGAGCCCATGTTTGCCAGACAGCTCCTGTATTTTGCAGGCCAGACCAATGGTCACTACTTGCGCGGATATGAGCTTCAGAGTCAAGGTGCTTTACCTGTAGAAGAGTATCAGAGAAGCATCCAACACTTGCAAGAGTAACCGTCACATAAAACAGCTCATGTCTCCAGAGCCAGCAAAGATTATTGAAACCAAATGGAGGATCATTAACATGGTAATGAAGACTTGAAATCATATTGCGTTTGCCTAACCAAGTGCCCGCTTTCACATCCCAAAAGCTACAATGCGCATCTAAACATGTTTTGAAAGAAAACCCAGCTCTTCGGACACAATGATCACACAGTAATTTTCTATGAAATTGTTCTTGATGATCAAAGTTTCTGGTGAATTATGTCTCAATATACTGTGAGGTTGAGAAGTCTGAGAACACATGGAATATCTGAGATTCTTTTCTCAGCTTTAGGATTTTGAAAAGTGTAAAACAAAGTCAGGTTGTGACATCATATTTGGTAGATAATAGTACATGTATGTCATGGATCATGTGATTCTTTATACAGACGGTCAGATTTTTATGTTCACAAGATGTTTATCAGGTTTTGTTCATGTCAGATGTCATAAAACCAAACAAACAAATGCTAAGACAAGTTCAACTTTTCACTCATATCGTCATGCGGATAATATCATTTGTAATGAAATGTTGTATTAAATTAGAAAAAAATGCAAAGATGAAGCTAGTTTTAGTGGACTCAGACTTTTGGACCCCGCTGGACTTCTAAATATTGCATATGGACATTTCTGAAAGAAGCTAACAACTCAAATGAAAAGTAACAACTACAAATGTAACTATTTTCTCACAAAATATAGTAATAATTGTTTGTTAGTGGGCCAAATATCTTTTGATAAATTGCTGTATATTTGCATAGATTTTCTTTTTTCCAGTCTGTATTCCTCTGCCTTTCTAACACAATTCTTTATTTTTCTCATTGTTTTTAACTCGGCGACATGTGAGTATTTATATTGCATGCATGTAGGTGTCTATATGCAAAGCCGAATGTACTGTATAGGTGTATAGATATCTTGAATGTAATCAAAGTAATTATTTCTCTGAATGGCATTTGACAAGAAGTTATATAATGCTAAATACTAAGAAACAGTTTGTGGCTGTGTGTGTGCTTGTGTGTGCGTGCGTGTGTGTGTGTGTATGATTATGAGTAAAGATCTAAGTTGCAAATGTTATCATAAAATCTGCTTCTCCCCAGTGTGTGTGTGTGTATTTGTATGTGTGTGTGTGTGTGTCTCGCACGAGAGCAGGTAACTGCCCACAAAACTGTGATGATGTCAGAAGTGTGAATGAAAGTGGCATGAAGAGAAAGATCTTTTAAATTTTCTTGTTTCCAGCTGTTTTCATTGTCTCTTTGTTGTTGTTTTGTCTATTTTATTTCAAATCTGGAAGTTTTTTTTAAGTCAAATAAAAATATTTTCCTATTATCCTAGTTTTGCCCTGTACATTGTTTGCTTCCTCTTGGCTTAACAGATTGTGCAGATTTTTTTTCACATACAACTAACATAATTGTTAACAACAGAGCAGCATTAAGAATATCAGATTGAAGTGAATCTCTTATTTGTGTCTACAGTATATTGGCTATAATTACAGGATCGTGAAAGTGTAGAAACATCTTTAGAGCAGCAACTCATTTAAACTCCTCTGATTGGCCATTGCGTTCAACAGACATGTCTGTGATTGGCTACATTGCTCAACACTGCAAAAGCATGGTGTAAGTACCTTTGATACAAAGGGAGAAAATATAAATATAATGCTTTAATATGCACTTTTCACAATTTGGTAATCACGGCAGCTGTAATCGTATTCACAATTATTTTTCTGATTAATTGTTATGAGAAAGACAAGGTAACAAAACATTTAGGGCTTAAGGCCACTTAGCACCACCCCTGGGTTAAACTGAATCATTTTTAAAGTTCACATATTTGGGAAGTATTTTTAAAGGAGTCATGACATGAGAAATAAAATTAGCCTTGATCTTTTGACATATAAGAGATCTTTGTACCAATAAATCTTAATAAAGCTCCATTGGATATTGTGGGATTTGTGACGTCACATGGGCAAATACATTTGCATATGACTGCCTCCAGAGCAAGACATGAGGCTTGTTCGACTTCATCCAGCGCTGCACAGACCGATCGGCGGCTAACTTGAAGCAGTGCATGTCGGTTAGAAATTTTGTCCAAATTTGTGTATTAGTCAAATATTGCATTTATTTCACTTCAGCAGTTGTAAAGTACGCAAATGCAGCATGAGCATCACTGCGGGAAGCAGAAAGTGTTTTCAGCTCCTCCCCGCCTGCATACGGCTACTTTCGCCGATCGGTTGCATCCAGCTGCAGCCGATGTCGAACACACCTATGGACAAACAGTTTTACATCATCGCACAATAGGCCCCGCCAACTGCCGTTCAGTCACTTTAAGGAGCAATAGGTGATTCTCTACAGAAAGTTTTTTTGTTATACTGGTTGAAAGTCTCCTCATATCCTGATAGCAATCACTATGTTAAATGGTTTAAATGTATTTTTATAAATATATATACATCTGTGGAAGGCTTAAGACCATAAAATGTTCATCCAATTATTATATTCGGTCCGAATGAAATAATGCATACCCTGTTCGCACAGACATCATACATCATCAGCGTGTTTCATGCTATGTAGAGATTATACAGACAGACCTCAGTCACGGGGCACCGCAAACAAACCTTTTACAGTTCCTACTGAGTCAAAACAATGAGCTTATGCTGCGTTCACGCCATAACTACCGTAATTAAGATGTGGCAACCTGGAGCTGTTCAGTCAGACTCGTGTACAATTATGTGTATCCATGTCAACAGTATCAACACTGAAATTAATCTGCAGCTGTCAGGTACAAGCTCTCAAAGTTGTTTACTTTCATTATTATTGTAATGTTATGCTTTGAGATATGAGGTAGTTTAACGCCGTCTCTTGTGATGCTTTGCTGAGAGCAGGTGTGCGTGTGTGCATTCATGTGTTTTGGAGGAGGTGTGGCTTTGGTCGGAGATTTGCAGGGAGGGTGGGATCGTATGCTTACAATGCTTGCAGGCTAACATTAGCATTTCCCAGAACACCTACTGCACCTTTAATGGCTGACAATTGCCTAAACTGGATGTGAGCGTCAAAAGCAAATAGAACCCATTATAATCATTGATGCTGTCTACACTAGATACAGTATACAGATTCATTTTCTGACATAATTCAAGTGCTTGAGTCTGCCGACAACAGAACAAATAGAAGACTAAATGGAAGCATAAACAGGAATGTTCGCTTTGGTGCGTCTTCGAAAGGATACCAGCGTCAGGAACAAGTTGATGGTTTATGATGGAGGAGGAGGATTATACGTTTGTTGTGAGAATTTGTCTGCAGATGGTTTTTGTCAGTGAGGCACAGTGTAATGTTCGCAAAAAAAAACTAAAAAAAAAACCTGACAGACAGACAGATGAAGCAGCATCTGTTTTGGATCTGACAGCAGCTGCATCAAAAACCGTAAGTAAATTATTTCATAATGCTTTGTCAGTAAATTATGGTTTTAGATGGATAATTTTTTTCAAAACACTTACTCATTTGCAATAGCGAGTGACCATTGATACTGTTTCCTATGCAATAACATTAGCCATAGCCAATCATAACTATTTAATGGCAAGCCTTAAAGGAGCCGCCCCTTAAAAACAGATACTGAAGGTTGAAAATAATAATTTTTCCGCATATATATATATATAATTTTTTTTTTTTTTGTGCAATACTCACTCAAAAATAGCTCTTTGGCTGAACATGATTAAATCATGGAGAGTGGTTCCATGTGATTTAAGCAAGTAAGACCAAATAGAATCAACCATGTACAACTAACTAGAATCAATGGTGTTCATTTAACTTGAATGAATGGTTTTAGTTTAACTTAAATAAATGGTTTTCATTTAAATTGACATTCAAATAACCATACAAGTAATGCTTCCTGTTTAATCCTGTGATGTAACAAACAAATTAACAAACTTTTTTTTCACACATGTGATGTTTGGTGTTGGCAGTTCAGAAATGATACTGGTTTCATCCAGAGCTCTACCATAACAGTTGTTTTATTATTTAAACAATCTGGATTCTTATTAGCAAGTCCTCAACCCAAGCACAAGCTCCACACTTTACCACAATGGTAACCCCTAAAACCACTAACATAACAGAAACTTTTAAATACCAATATAATAGAACATGGAACATTAACAGGTCTCTCCATTTTCTCATCTTGCTTAAAAATGCATACAAAAACTTTTTATTTCAACATTTACTCTCCCAACTCAGCCCCTTTGCAAAGCATTGATGGGAAGTGAAAGTCCTGTTTGATTGAATTACTTGATTTAAAGTCGGCATGAAATCACAATCGACCCTATTTACTTTGTTAGTGCATATTACTAGTCTTGTGGTGAACAATTAATCCGTGCAAGTTAATACACAGAACAATTTGTCGTGGTAATCTTTAATCAAAATCTGAAAAGTTACTTCCGGTCTGGAATGGCGTTCCTTCTGAGATGACGTCAGTTTGACGGCTTGGGTTGAAAATGCTTAAACCACTCCCCTCCAACCGTTAGGCTACTATGAGCGAGAGATGGAGAGGAGGAGCGCTAAAGTAAAACCCTGCCCTCTATTCAATATTCCGTTTCACTTGGAAATACGTCACAACACTGGAGAAAAGTCGTTTGCAACTTCCGGTTCACGGGGACTTTAATAAAAAAAGGTAACTGCAAGTGTATATCTCACAATTCTGACTATGTAACTTGGAATTATGGAGCTTGGAAAAGTTAGAATTTTTTTATTTTTCATTACTAATTTTTTCATTGCGAAAACAATCTTCCATAGTTTCTGGTCCATCAGTGGCACCAAAAATAATTGCAAAAATTTGTTTTCAAACCAGTTTCCCAAACACTGTCATTGGTAAGCCCAGCAGATGTCCCGCCCCCAAACTCAAGCTATTGGCTGATTCATTATTGTTGTGGTCAGCATGCTCAAACACACAGGGCAATTATGAGTACGAGTGTGACTTGCTTAATTTCATGGACGAAATTCAGTTCTTGACACAAATGTGGTTACTTTTTGTACCCTGTGGCAGGCAGGACGAGGCCGATTCATGAGAGCGTGGGTAGGGCCGGTGGGACGAGTGCTAATGAGTGTCACCTGCACACCACACCGGTCTCATATCACTCTGAGAAGTTTGGAAGGATAAAAGGAGGAGCGACAACAGTGAAGGACGAGAGAGGACCAGGCCTGGACTTTAAATTATGTTTTGGTTATGTGTGTGTGGCAGTCGTCCGTGAGAGGCTGCCGTTTTTACTGAGGCTTTTGTTTTGTGTTTGTTTATTTTGATATATTAAACTGTGTTAAACGGTCACCGGTTCCCGCCTCCTTCTTTCCTTAACAACATACCTTGCCACAAACCCCAAGACAAAAGCCAGTTGCATATTGTGAAAAAAAAAGTCATCACATAAATTTGTGCACGAAATTGTAAACCATAAACTGATTACGTGTACAAAATTAATTCACTTTGTATACATAATGGTGAACAGCAGCACAAAACATTCATTATGTGATTTATGAATGTGATTTATTTTATCCACAAAAGGGGATCATGAAATGTATTTTTTATTTTTTTTGTAAACTAAACTTGCAGTTTGTGGTTTAGAATTTTGTACACAAAATGATGTGAGGACTTTACATTTCAGTAAACAAAAAGTAACTGGCTTTTGTATTCCTCCGTACAAAACGCATTAAAACGTAGCAGCATTTTGTCATGAATGCATTTCATGTCACCAAATGAATTTTTGTCCTCAAAATTAGGCAGGTCACACTTGGCGCCCCATGCAAAACCAAATTTGTATGGTTGTGTGTTGATATGATTGTAGGCATTTAACTGAAGTGCTGCTGTCTGTGTGCTCACACAACTAGTTGACGTTTTGTTATGCTTGAGTGATAGAAGTCGTGAGCAGAGTGGTTTTAGGGGACAGTGTGAGCGCAGAGAGAAAGACACAGGAAGCTTGATTCACAGGTGCACAGGAAGACTAGCCCACAAGAAAAACAATGAGACGAAGAGAAGCGGGCGGGGGGCTGCAGGGTGGAGGGAGGGCAACAGTTCAACCTGAAGGGGACTATTTCCCATTCTCAGATATCTGGATTACTATGTGAACAGACAAATTCATATTTACATTCTTGCTGTGTCCATTCACATGATTTTCTAAAAATTTTATTTTATTTTTTTTCCTGATATGGGCCATGTACTGTAAAAATGTCAAACCTTTCAAATTTCATTTTTTTAAGTTAACATGAAACCCAAATTTGAACTATTTACTTTCCTAATGTACTCTTACAATCACAACCTTATTGCGAATGATTAACACACTCTCCCCTTAATTAGTAGCAATTTTGTTTTGGTGCATATTTGTATGAATTTGTACAACCTCATTTGTATGTTTTTGTTTTAGTGATAGAACTCCATACTTACATTTTTTTCATACAAATCATAAATTTTTATATGAATCATAATCTTTGAAATTGTACTGAATTGCACACTAATTAAAACAGCTACGTTTTCTTGTGAGATTGTGTTGAAGCAATTAATCAGTGCACATTATATATTTAAAATTTGCTTGTTTCTGAAACTATTTTCCTTTTCAGCTGACATTATCAATCCCTCTTATCTTTCAAGAGAAACCTTTTTTAAAATCCAATGAATTCTTCATAGATAATTCATGAGTATAATTTAGAGAATTTAGAGATCTTAACAATGATACCCTGGTATAAAGATTATGAAGGTATTATATCATATATATTAACCTTCTGTTCAAACTGTAAATCAGTTTAAAGTGTTTAATCTCACACGTCTGATAAGTTTAAATGCCATTGACTGAGAAAATGTTAAAGGGCAGAAAGGGGAATCCTTATTTTATCTGCCTCTTTCTCTCTGTCAAGGTTGACTAAACTGAATGGTTACACTATAGTGAGACACAGCACTCGTGATCGCTCTTCAAGTCTGCAGCATCAACCCACATTTCAGTAGAAATAATCATCAGGAAACAAAGCATTTCAAAGAAACTTTCTGAGCACTACAAAATAGTTTCTCAAAAAAAAAATACTCTTTGGTCTTTCTCAGAAGAAAGTCTTTCAAATGTGAAATGAGATACATATATCTAATAAAAATACTTAAAGGCTACACTACCAAAGTATAATGATCAAAAATTGCATATTGTTGCATACAATGGAAGGGATTAACCCTATGGTAGCTGTTTTTTTTTTTCATCAAGTTTTTTTCATTTTTTCAAGTCAAGTCTCTCTAATTACATAATCATCCAGGGACATCCCCAAATATTGTAAAGACACGTGCAGGCGTTCTCGATGGTATATGTTCCTACTCTCCCAATGTTTAACCTTTTGCATGCATGTCAATTCCATGAGTCGAACATGCAAATGAGGTAGATTTTCAAAGTTACAACAGGACTTATTTTACACTACAAGTAAAATACTGATATGTCTTAAATTCTTCACTTTCCGATGTTTCACGTTCAAGCTTTTATTTTGGAGGAAAACTGCTTGAAGACCTTTAAGTCTGTGTTTAGTATAAAAACAAACATATAAAAAACATTGAAACATTTATCAAAATATCTTCTCTTATGTTCCACAGAAGAAACTAAATGTTGGTCACTAGAAGGAGCTCCTGCTGGATGCTCTAATGTAATTAGCGGGCTGCATAACTAGCGAAAGCTTTTAAAAACCTGATCACAAATGAGATGCGTTACAGAGATGGTCTTATAGTGTGGTGCAGGGATGACATTTTTATAGGCCAACCCGGAAGTTAGCATCACCATGGTTCCCTTGACAAAAACCCAATAGGATTTTTCCATTGGCTTTTGGATTATTGCAGAAAATAAGGTCTGTGAACAACAAAAGTTTATGATTCTTAAACATTTTGTTCATCGTGACAAACTTTTTTGAATTCTTGTAAGTGTAAATACAATCGGCAGAAGTCAAATGCTAAACGTAGGCTATTAATGAACTACAACACGATCGCATGACTTCAGCATCACCAGCATCACTGACAACTCTTTCAGTCTTTGTTTAAAAACATTTTTTTCCTGAAAGTTTGAATTATAATAGTTTGCAAAGCATGATTATAACCACAACAAGGCTGTGTAAGTGACTAGTGAGTAGATGAGTTTACCTGTTCAGCTGATGACATGTAATGACAACCTCTGTAGTCACATTTAGCCACACATTAGCAACTGCCTTTGCAAGACAAGTAAAAGGGGGGTATTAATGATGTGTTTTATATTGTAGAATTAAACGTGAAAATATCTTGAGCTTGTGTTTACCATAGACCTTAATTCAGGTATTTAACCAAAAACCCATTCAAAGAACCCATTGACTTCACGACAATGGAACCGTAAGTGCTAAAATGCTAACTCGTTCACAACTCATCCCTCCAGCACTCCAGCACTCTATTACAGTTTTTTTTTCCAGCTGCTTACACACAAAATCCTTACTTGTCTCACGATTTCTGAAACCTGACACTCAACCATTAGAACCACACACCAAATCTGCAAAATACATACACTTATTCGCGGCCTTTGACTCAGTTTTCAAACTCATAAAACAGTTTTTGCAAAACACAAAACATAATTCTCTATCGTCGCTGTCCGATGAAAACCACGTATGTCCATTTGCGATTTTGAGATTTTTCGACGGATTGAATGTCCAGGTTCATTTCCGTATACAGTATGCTTCACATAATCTAAATGGCCAATGAAAAGTTGTGAAATCATGTCATCTGATTTTCACGTATATCCATTTGGTGTCAAAGCTGTCAATCACGCCGCATATCTCCCGCCCTGTGGAAGCATCTCGCCGGTCTCGTGAAGTTTCATCGAAGCTCAGCACTGGATAGCCGAATAACACTGTGAGGTAAAGTATCAGCAAACGTTTGTTTTTGACAACTGTTCTCAAGTTTATTATATATTCACAACTATTATTTATCGGTAAATGGTCTAGACGAAGTAATTGTCACCGAATATTTTTATTTATTTTTATATTTGTGAACCTGGCTGACGAAAGTTAATTAATTTTAAATAAACTAAGCGTATTTAATAAACTAAGACGTAGGCTATTTAATAAACTGAGCATATTCATCTGTCAATATGAAACGCGACTTGGCCATTCTAATTAATGATCGGAAGAACGCGTATCGACCACCGTTACTGTAAAATATGCACGTATGTCCATTTAAACTCAATTTTGGTCAAATGTGGATTATATCATTACACTGGCAAGAATATGGTTACATGTAAAGATGCCGTACCAAGTATGACAACGCTACATTCAACTGCTTTTGAAATACGGTGTTTTTTTCACTTCCTGAAAAGTAACCGTTTTGGACATACGTGAGTTTCATCGGGCAGCGACGCTATGTAACACACAAAAATCTAACAGGAAGTATCTTGATTTCCTTTTTCAAACACAACCATTGTTTCTGTCCAACTACACATGGTTGATGTATTTCTTTTCTTTTGTATAGTGTAATACTGTATTCACAACCAAAAAAGCTTACAGTAAAAAAACAAAACATGTTTCTTGAATTTTTCAACATCTCTTTTCCAATTACTTTCAGTCTTGTACACAAATGTACATAGGAGCTAATGAAAGAAGAGCTTTAGGTTTTGAATANAGTATGACAACGCTACATTCAACTGCTTTTGAAATACGGTGTTTTTTTCACTTCCTGAAAAGTAACCGTTTTGGACATACGTGAGTTTCATCGGGCAGCGACGCTATGTAACACACAAAAATCTAACAGGAAGTATCTTGATTTCCTTTTTCAAACACAACCATTGTTTCTGTCCAACTACACACATGGTTGATGTATTTCTTTTCTTTTGTATAGTGTAATACTGTATTCACAACCAAAAAAGCTTACAGTAAAAAAAAAAAAACATGTTTCACAGGTTTTGAATAACTGTGTATTATAATATCCAAAAATAGAATATTATGGCAAAGGTGTTTGCAACGTAAGACAAATGTTTGCTTTTGAGATGTGTTTGTGATATTTTGAATGCAGTATTTCATTTTGCAATAAATGTGAGGCATTTTGCATTTTGCGTGTGCAATTCTTGGATTTGAGTGTAAAGTAAAAAAAAAAAAAAAGAGGCAAAGTTTTGAAAATGTGTGTAAGCAGGTGAAAAAAACTGAATTGGGAGATACAAGGGTCCGTGGCTCTAACATTGCAGAAACCGTAACCGCTAACTTGCATCAAGTGTGCCTTGATAACCAATCACAGGTGCCTTGACATCATTGAATTTCTGTCGAGTTTTGTGTCAATCAGTCAGCTGTTTTTTGGATACCATAGAAAAGAATGAGAAGTGCCGTAAACGGAATCCTACCTGATGCGCAATTGTCCGTGACTTCTCTTATAAAACTGTATTTTTTATTTTTTTGGTGTAAACTCTAAAAATAGATCAATCCAAAATGATTGTTTAATGGCAAACCTGGTTAAGATAAGCCAATGTCTATTAATTTAATGAAAAGTTGTTTATTAGTTTATTCACCATAGTAAGGCCTCTCCTCAATTGACATCCACTCAAAAAAAAAAAAAAAAGCGTCTGGTGGATATTCCAGAGAGCAAGGTTACCTTACCTCAAACATACCCTGAACTCTCGGTTGATTAACCCAAACCTTGCTTACTCGAGGTATGCTGGTTCCAAAAACCCGTCTGGGAGTAATAGGCTCAGTACATCCAGAGTATGTTCCCGGTTAACACACAAGACATCACGACGAGTCACCATGGAAATGGAAAAAGCATATCATGTACTTCTTTCCTGTAGCTCCTGTAGCTTTCCTGTAGCTCAGTGGTTAGAGCATGGCACTAGCAATGCCAAGGTCATGGGTTCGATCCCAGATACAAATGTATAGTATAAATCCAATGTAAGTCGCTTTGGATAAAAGCGTCTGCCAAATGCATAAATGTAAATGTAATGTAAATGTTCTTTCTTTTTCTTTTGTTTAATGGCTGTTTACCATATGCATATCACCACCTATTTGGTGGTTGTGCAATTGTTTTTTCAATCATTTCATTTAATAATCTTTAATCACTGTGAATAAAAACTTTATATTGCCATATATTTTGTCTGATTATCTAATTTTATAATAAATAATATACAGTTGCGGTCAGAATTATTGGCACCCTTTGTAAATATGAGCAAAGATGACTGTAAAAATAAATCTGCATTGTTTATCCTTTTGATCTTTAATTCATAAAATTAGCAAAAATCTAACCTTTCATTGAAGGAAAATAATTGAAAGTGGGGGGAAAATCACATTATGAAATAAATGTTTTTCTCCAAAACACATTGGCCACAATTATTGGCACTCTTTTATTCAATTGCAACCTCCTTTTGCCAAGATAACAGCTCTGAGTCATCTTCTATAATGCCTGATGAGTTTGGAGAACACCTGACAAGAGATCAGAGACCATTCCTTCATGCAGAATCTCTCCAGATCCCCAGATTCCCAGCTCCATGTTGGTGCTTCTTCTCTTCAGTTCACTCCACTCATTTTCTTTAGGGTTCAGGTCAGGGGACTGGAATGGTCATGGCGATTTTGTGCTCAGTGACACATTTTTGTGTTGGTTTTGGATCACTGTCCTGATGGAAGATCCAACCACGGCCCATTATTGGATTTCTAGCAGAAGTGGTCAGCTTTAGATTTTTTATCTGTTGGTATTTGATAGAATCCATGAAACCATGTATCTGAACAAGATGTCCAGGACCTCCAGCAGAAAAATAGGCCTACAACATTAAAGGTCTAACAGTATATTTAACCGTGGGCATGGGGTACTTTTTACCACTGTGTGCACCAAACCTATCTGGTGGGTTAGCTGCCAAAAAGCTCTTTTTTTTAGTTTCATCTGACCATATAGAAGCCGGTCCTGTTTGAAGTTTTAGTCGTGTCTGACAACTGAATATGCTGGAGATTGTTTCTGGATCTGAGCAGAGGATTTTTCTTAAAACCCTCCCGAACAACTTGTGGGGATGTAGGTGCTGTTTGATCATTTTTTTTAGGCTTTCTGAGACTCAAGACTCAACTAATCTCTGCAATTCTCCAGCTGTGATCCTTGGAGAGTCTTTGACCACTCAAACTTTCCTCCTCACCGTGCATTAGGGCGATTTAGATACACGTTCTCTTCCAGGCAGATTTGTAAAATTTTTAGTTGATTGGAACTTCTTAATTATTGCTCTGATAGTTGAAATTGGGATTTTCAATGCTTTAGCTATTTAATTATAGCCACTTTCTATTTTGGGAAGCTCAAATATTTTCGGCTGCACATCAGAACTATATTCTTTGGTTTTACTCATTGTGATGAATGATTAAGGGAATTTGGCCTTTGTCTTTCTTCATGTTTATACTCCTGTGGAACATGGCTGGACAATTTCATGTCCATGATCACCCTGGTGTGCTAAAAAAATGTAAATATGAATGGGAATATACATCAGAGATATTTTACTCAAAAAATTGTAGGGGTGCCAATAATTGTGACCAACGTGTTTTGGAGAAAAACATTTATTTCTTAATGTGATTTTCCCCCCTCTTTCAATTCTTTTCCTTCAATGAAAGGTTAGATTTTTGCTGATTTTATGAATTAAAGATCAAAAGGATTAACAATGCAGATTTATTTTTACAGTCATCTTTGATCATATTTACCAAGGGTGCCAATAACTCTGACCACAACTGTATATCTAATTATATAATAAAAAGAGAGACTTATTAAACTAAATAACCACGGTGGCCCAGTAGTGCACATTACAACGAAATTAAAAAAGCAAACATAAGTTCACAACACAACGAAATAAAGCCACAACACATAGAAATCAAGCCGCAACACAACGGAAACAAGCCACAACACAACAAAATAAAGCCACAACACAACGGGGCTCTCAGAGCTCGGTAATATTAGTATTCCTTGCCACTGTTCTATAAAGTCGACAGTCTTACAAATATATCAGTACCATGATTAGTTTTAAGTATTTAAACATTGTACATCGACATGAAATATTAATTAAAAATCAACTACGTGCACAATAGATTGATATTTATACCTGTGAATGATTTGACGCGCTACCACGACGCATGATGAAGGGAACGTCTGCCAATTCCACCAACTGGTTAAAACGTATAATTTGTATTCATTACAATGACTTTGTTTAACATTTAAAAACAGACGTGTTCAAATTCCAAAGCTTGTTAGTTCCTGTTGGTAAGACTGACAAGCTTTGGAATTTGAATATGTCTGTTTTTAAATGTTAAAAATAATTTTAATGAATACAAATTATACGTTTTAACCACTTGGTGGAATTGGCAGACGTTCCCTTCATCATTCGCCGTGGTATCGCGTCAAATCATTCACAAGTATAAATATCAATCTATTGTGCACGTAGGTGATTTTGAATTAATATTTCATGTCGATATAAGGTGGTTACATACTGTTAAAACTAATCGTGGTATTGATATTACTGCCGAATCTATAGAACATTGGCATGGAAAACTAACTTTACCGAGCTCTGAGAGCACCCTAGTGGTCGGGGGCATTTCCGTTGTGTTGTGGCTTTATTCCGTTGTGTTGTGGCTTTATTCCGTTGTTTTGTGGCTTTATTCCATTGTGTTGTGGCTCGATTTCGTTGTGTTGTTGTGGCTCGATTTCGTTGTGTTGTGGCTTTATTCCGTTGCGCTGTGGCTCGATTTCGTTGTGTTGTGAACTTATGTTTGCTTTTTTAATTTCGTTGTGTTGTGCACTACTGGGCCACCACAAATAACAGTCTGTGATTGCAAAGATAACATGGTTGTATAAGTATATAGCTACTATTTTATGTTTAGTCATTTTCCTTCCACATTGCTTGTATGGTAAGAACATATATGTTTTTTATTATATAAATACATTATAGCATAGAAAACTAAAATTTAAAAAAAGGCTCCAGAGCAGGTTATGTTCAGAGAGTAGGTTGCTATGGCTACTTACATACCTTAAAAGTTACCTCCGTTTTGGAACCGAAAGTTGAGGTTATCCACATACTTATCCTTAAACATTCCTGGTTATGTCACATATCCTGCTTTTTGGAATACCTCCCGGTCTCGTTCCCTGCCTACCACATAGTCACACTATTTTTATTTATTTATTTTTTGCTAACCTTGGAGGCTTGCCTTAAAGTGGCTTTGTGGATTACTGCTAAAAATAATGTCTTATTTTTATTTATTTATTTTTTTACAATAAATTAATAAT
>RJVU01037189.1:3142894-3166720 GCA_003731715.1 Anabarilius grahami | reverse complement strand
TTGCTAATATATATATATATTACACCAATCAGCCATAACATTATGACAACCTTCCTAATATTGTGTTGGTCTCCCTTTAGCTGCCAAAACAGCCCTGACCCGTCTAAGCATGGACTCCACTAGACCCCTGAAGGTGTGCTGTGGCACCAAGATGTTAGCAGCAGATCCTTTAAGTCCTGTAAGTTGTGAGGTGGGGTCCCCATGGATCGGACTTGTTTGTTCAGTACATCCCACAGATGCTCGATTGGATTGAGATCTGGGGAATTTGGAGACCAAGTCAACAACTTAAACTCGTTGTTGTGCTCCTCAAACCATTCCTGAACCATTTTTGCTTTTTGCTTGAAAGAGGCCACAGGGCACCAGGGAATACGTTTCCATGAAAGGGGTGTACATGGTCTGCTACAATGCTTAGGTAAGTGGTACGTGTCAAAGTAACATCCACATGGATGGCAGGAAGGTTTCCCAGCAGAACATTGCCCCAAATACCACACTGCCTCCGCCGGCTTATCTTCTTCCCATAGTGCATCCTGGTGCCATGTATTCCCCAGTAAGTGACACACACGCACCCAGCCATCCACGTGACGTAAAAGAAAACATGATTCATCAGACCAGGCCACCTTCTTCCATTGCTCCGAGTTCTATGCAGCCCCATACACAACAAGCTGCAATGTCATGTGTATTCTGACACCTTTCTATCAGAACCAGCATTAACTTCTTGAGCAATTTGAGCTACAGTTGCTTGCCTGTTGGATCGGACCACACGGGCCAGCCTTCGCTCCCCACATGCATCAATGAGCCTTGGCCGCCCATGACCCTGTCCATTTTCCATTACCATTTTGCCTGTGTCTTATCTAATCTTAATTAGTTAACACCTGTTCTGTTTCAGTCAATCATCCTCTGTGTTGATTTAAGCCCTCTGTTTCCTGTGTTTTGTTGTCTGGTATCATCTTAGTTTAACGTGGTTGTGTGTATTTCTCCTGCAATCTTTTGTGGATTAAATAAAGAGTTTATTTTTGATACTCCTTTCATCATGTTTATTTCTACACCTAAGTGTGACAAGGATATTGTCAAAGTGTATTTATTAAATATAGATTCAAAAACATGGATTCCTATATAACACAAAGCTTGTTAAAGAGAATGTTGAGAAATAATTTAAGGATTATTTATCTAAAGCTGGGCTCATACTGGGCTCAGGAGTTTTTAAATCCTAACTGATTATGAAATCTGGTTGCATCACACACAAAAGGAGAATCTTTACAGATTGTCTTCTCTCAAATTTCAAACATGCACACACTACAAGTTTTGAAAATTGTGGTGCATTACATACAAGATATTAAGATTATCTTGCCAGAGGGAGCACTTCATGTGATCTTGTGTGAAAGTGGATGTAAACAAAATGGATATTGTCTGCCAGTTTTAATATCTGTTAGTTTTTTTTTTTTCATTTGCTAACACACTTTTGTCCAATCTGTAGTCATTTTCAAAACTCTAAACACAATTAGCACAACATATGTCTGTTGTGACCTTACCATTAACACAATTCATGTCGTTTTCACACAAAATGCAGTCAATCAACACGTTTCTAATGCTTAAACTTTCCTTTCACATAAGCTTACCCAATACCAAAATTATGGATTTCCCTAGTCTTATTTGGACAGCATGTCAGAAATGAAGACCCAATGTTCCAATCTTTAAACATAGTATAAAGCCTCTACTTCTACAACAACAGCAGCTCAGACGTACTGAAAAAATATATATTAAAAATATTGAAACAACTGAGAAAGCATTTTTAGGTTACAGATCACACTGATTCCAGTCTCAGTCAGGTGTTGAAGTTCTTTCCATTACTCTGTTCAATGTGGATGCTAAACAACTCAGAGAAGCAGAGAGAGAGAAAAATAATGTCTGGACGAGGGTGAGGAAGAGTTGAAGGAGAAGAGGAGTAGTTGGATCAGGACAAGGGAGAAGAAAAGGTAGGGGAGAGGAGGAAGAATGTGTGCTGAACTGTGAGTGTGCATCTTTATGTTTTCCCCCTTACACTTGTGGAACCTTTGAAAGCTTATTTCTGCCATGGAATAGAAAACTTTTTTCTCTAAATCCCTAGTTTACATCTTAATTTTAAGAGGAAAAAAGTCAGAATTGTGAGATGTAAGCTCACAAGTTCAAGAAAAAAATTCACAATTAACTTTTATACTTAATTCCGTGGTGGAAAAAGCTTCCATAGTAACTAAAGACCATGTATGTTGGATTTGTTGTTTATCAATGGCAGCAATTTCATGTTTTCATTTCAGTAAAAGCTTCATGTAAAGCTTTTACTACAACAATTCCATAATACATCTGTTCCATACAGAACATGTGGTCTGCGTAGGGCACCAACTACCAAGGAGGCACCATCCTACCCTCTACTGGGGCACCATCAACAACTCACCCCACCTCCAGAAAGCAATTTCAATGGAGGAGGCAACTGGAATTCTGCATAGGGGACCCATTTGACCAGTGGCTGCCCTGAGCAATTCTGTTACTTTCTTCTACTTCTTTTTTTCTACTGTACATTTTATAATGTACTGATAATTTACTTTTACTATAGATAGTATGTTGCTATGTTGCCAAGAATGCACACATTCCATACTCAAACATACATTTAGAAATGCTTACATGTAAGCATTCTACTTTTACTGCAGTAAAAGGAAATTTAATTATACAACAATAGATTTCATATTGTCTGCAGGTAGAACTGAAACATGACAAGTAATACAGTTTCGTAATGCCATCAACTGTTAGTCATTGTGCTTGATTGACTATATGTTCATGTTAGATAGAAAACTAGTGCTAGTGTTTTGACAAAATTACTCAATTTTCAATCAGGTTTGTTGTGTTTTGATAGAGTTAGTATATGTAGAATAGGATTTTTAGCATTTTGAAATATATAGAGTTTGTATTTATTTAACAAAATGGTTTTGGGCAGAAAATTAACTATTTGACTAATTGTGTGATGTGGGTATGTTGCTGTGTTAAGAGTTTAGAAAAAGTACTTTAAGTATTGGTAAACGCTTGTTAGCAATTGTAAAAAAAAAACTGGTATGCTAGCTAACGTTAGCCTCAAGAGCTAAAATGTTTACCATTGCTTGGCAACACCATCAGCATGTTAAAGGCCCACTGAAGTGCCTTGGAATGCACAGCATTATTCAATGTGTTGACGTAATATCCACTGAAACAGGAAGACAGGGTGGGACATATTGAACAGTCCTCCCCTTTTTAAAAAATAGCCAATAGTGTTTCATTAATCACAGCTCACCCAGAGCCATTGAGCTTGGTAAAGCCTCAGTTTCCTTCTAATCTTTAACCGTTTCTCCTCCTAATCTCCTCCATTTCACATTAAAAAGCATATTTACCCTGTCTTAATCATTATCTATCCCCTATATAGTGCAATATGTGCCATTCACCATGTAGAAAACAGTAAATGTGTGAACAAGTGACTGATTTTAGCTGCAGCTTCAGCATCTATTTATAATGTAGAAGGCGGGATAATTTAGATTCTAGAGAGCATTTGATTGTACAGAAATGAAAGGTGATGCATGATGTCATCAAAATCGTTGATCCATATGGGTGGAGAGACTGTTAGTTTTGAACACTTATGTCTTCTAAATACAAATTTTGCCATTGTTTTGGAGCACACTAGCTTATAGATAAGAGTAAGTCATATTAAAAGCCAAAAAACAATTTTGATTTCATGGCGACTTTATGCTTATAGCACTAGCAGCTTTTCTACCCTCATCTGGTGGTTTCCTTTGTTTCCATCAGCTGCTTAAAGCCGTGCAGTGCTGTAACTACCGAGCAAGTTTACAGAAATACCAAATATATGGAGCTGCTTATGTGATACAAACATCAAAATGTACAAGTTTACAGATCATGCACTATGGTAAGTATTTTGAGGTAATAACATATTATTGTGCAAGAAACCCTGTGAAAGTAATTATAGTTATTATAGTTTTTTACAATCACTAGGACACATTTCTCAATACTTAGGCCACTTTTTCAAAACTCTTCACTCAGTTCTCCTAACCAACTTTAATCTTGGCACAGCAGTTCATTTCAATTTCAAAATTCACTAAATCTACCAAAACACTTCATTCATGTCTCAAATCAACTCATTCTTCCAAAACACTAGCAAAGGTTTTCACCCAGCAAACACACTTTGTCAGTCATAAAACACAGATCTAAAAAAACACTAACGTCAGGTAGCATTATACGTTTTCTTTTGTAATTTTTTTTTTTAACAAAACAAGAATCACACTCTCTATTGTTTATAATTCACTGCAGTTTGTTACATGAACCATGTTTACATTACAGTACAAAATTATTCAGAAGTTTTCCCCTTTGAATGGATGATAATGAAATTGAAAGACTGATGCTTGTGTAGGTGTTCAGTTTCATCTAATTGCTTTGGTAGTATTTGATTTTTTAGATTCAGAATATATTTCATTACAATATTGTAGCATATTTCTGTCTTATTCAGTTTTGTATTATGTTATTGGTTTGAGCTTAAGTTTAACAGTTTTGAAAAAAGCATGTAAGCATGTGCAAATTGGCCTGTAGGTACACTGAGTTTTGGCATTTGTTGTGTTGAAGTGAGAAAATAATTAATGTAATTTGAAAGATGTAGTCATTGAATACATTTTGTGTCAAAGCAATGATAAATGATCCAGTTTATCCAACATAGATTTTTGTTGTGCTCACTCTGTGAAGAGTTTTGAAAAAGTGACCAAGTATTGAGAAATGGGTCCTAGCGATTGTTAAAAACTGAAATCAATATTTTGCGACTGTGAGCATAATTTGTGTGTAAATGGGTAAAGGTTGTTGGTGTTTTACTGCCCCTAGTAGTTATTTCAGCTGGAAACTGCAGTGAATTGTATATAGATGCTTTTTTTTGAGTTTTGCAAAAATGTTATAGAGGCACGTTTTTTCAATGAGCCTAGGTTGCAAATGGAGATGGTCATAACAGTATTGTGCAGAGATCCATGTGAAAGTCTTTACTAATAATCTGCCCCTGTAATCATAATTTGTTTGATAAATGAAAAAAAGTTGTGGCATTTTACTGCATAGTGTTTATTTGGAAACTGTAGTGAATTATATATGTAGGTATGTTTTGGGGGTTTTGCAGGGCATGTTTTTCCAATGAGCCTATGTTGACTAAACATGGCTTCTTCAGATCAGGATGAAGTAACATAGCTGACAAAAATATTGGTTTACAAATTACTGTTTCTTCCTGAGGCAGGTAGAACTTTAAAATATCAACCTAGCCTCATGTCATAACAGATTATGACAAATATGTCAACTGATAATACCCTATTTAAGGAACATGAGACACCATCTGTAGTAGGAGGATTTTGTGTGATCTGTCATACTAACGGTAAAGCCTGCAAATGTGAAACTACAAATCCGTGCTTGTACTGGTGAACCTGATTTACCAGGTGTTTCACATCCACTTTCCCACAACCTCTTTCTGAATCTCCATAGAGACTCAATGTACCACAAACCTTCTACCATTGGATGTCCTGTTGACTCTTGTCATGTTATATGCAGCTTGTAAATGGTTGAGGTGAGATCCTGTCTCTGAACAACAGAACAATACCTGTGTAGTGAGAGACACTGCCAGATCAACATCACAATGGTTCAATGCTAGTGATGTATGCATATCACTTGTAGATTGCCTGACAGTCAGTGAAACAAAGACATTTCAAAGTTATGAATGTTGTCAATGGACTAAATGCAAGCATCAAAAGAACTCAAAAGACAGGAAAGCATGGCTAGATGTCATGTTTTAAATATGAACACATAATTTTTCACCCCCAAAACAAACAATAACGTTTTGCACGAAGTAAATGAAGACACATTTTAAGGGCCATTTGAAGGATTTGCTTTGGTATACCCACTTGTATCGGTCTTGGAAGATTGCTTACATGGTTATTCATTTTTTCTTTGATGTAAATTATAGTTTTGATTTTGTGGTGAAATATGACCTGGACATATTCCTGACAGATTCCTAAATAAATTAAACTCAGTGCAATGTAGACACGAGTAGAACTGCAGCATAAACCTAGTCCAATAAAATGTCCAGTGTCTGGTAAATAGCAGAAACGCCAGTCTCTTGCGGTCCATATTCAGAACTGTTTACTCAAAACACACTTCCCCAGACACAAACAGAAACCTGAAGCACTCATGTGCCATTTTTAGAGCTTCTTACTGATTTACAGATTGTTGTGGGATACGTAATGCCATATATTCACATAAGTGATTCTACATTTCACCCGTTTCTATAGGTCCTGTTGTTAAGATGCATCAAGAGGTCATTGGATGATGCCACAAGAGCAATGGAGTTTCATTGTCCTTCATTAAAGTGCCAAACATTTCGAGTTCAAAAAAAGATTATGAATGAAATAGTTAATATGGAATAAATCCAAACAAATCAATTATGTCTACAAACTGTGGTTTGAAAACTCTTTGGATTGTTAAAATTGGCCTTAATAAGGGAGAAGTGACTTTACCAGGTTTCACTTCATTCACTGAATTATTGTTAAGTGTGTTGAGTCTCTCTTCTCTCTCTCTCTCTCTCTCTCTCTCTCTCTCTCTCTCACAGACACACACACGCACACGCACACACTTGTATATATGGTTTATGGGGACTCTCCATAGGCGTAATGGTTTTTATACTGTACAAACTGTACATTCTATCCCCCTATACTACCCCTACCCCTAAACCTACCCATCACAGAAAACTGTCTGCATTTTTGGAATTTAAAAAAACCCCACTGTTTAGTATGTTTTTTAAGCCATTTGGTTTAAGAGGGCACAGGAAGTGTTTACGTTGTAATACCCATGTTATTATACACATTTGTGTCCTCATAAACAACGTATACAAGAACACACACACACGTTGGGTTTCCATGTTTTATGGGGACTTTCCATAGACATAATGATTTTATACTGTACAACCTGTATATTCTATCCCCTATCCCTAAACCTACCCATCACAGAAAACTGCATTTTTACATTTTCAAAAAACACAATTCTGTATGATTATATATAAGCTGATTTCCTAATGAGGACCAAAAATGTCCCCACAAAGACAAAGATTTCAGATATTGCCATCTTTATGGGGACATTTTGTCCCCATAGAATAGGGTTTACCAAGATCACATGCAATATTTGGTTTTTGTACAAGATCTGACCGTAGACAGTCTATAAAACTTGATGCACATTTTAGAAACCAATAAGTTACATTTATTAATGTTACTGTAATTCTTCATAATTAACCTTGCCAGAACGTTAGCTAAAGTTCTGAGAATGTTCCCTGTTAGCTGGGTTACTTTATATTAACATAAAAGGAAACAACTTACACATGCAACAAAAAAGAAATAACTGATGCCAATGAATACTTTCTGAATGAAGTCTGGAATCAAAATCAGATTTTTTTCTGTCTAGACACAATGAGAGAAGATATCAGGTAAGGCTTTACTGTGACCTGAACTCTACATCTCAGTTTCATTCTTTACCATTTAAAGAAGTTCACAACTTTAGTTTTTTTTTTGTACATCTCTGTCCACAGCATTGTTTAAATGTTTAAACCACAAAACTTTCACTCTGTCCTCCAACAAAACCAAATGTGTGTGTGTGTGTGTCTGTGTGTGTTTCTACAAGCTCATAGTTCAACCACTTACTCACTCTAAAGCCTGACTAAGAAACATGAACCTGGTTTACTGTTAAAGTAAAGACTTTGAGTCATCGTCTGAGATGCATGTGTATACGTTCATGTGTCTCCATTCATGTGAGGCAATGAGAGACTGATAAATGAAGGATATTGACAGAGAGAGAGAGAGAGAGAAGAAGAAGAAAAGAATGTAGTGTATATGTTGACTGGGCTTTATTGACATTTGAGAAGACATGTGCCTCCCCCACCCACATGCCTGATAACCCGGTTAGCTGCCTAGTTCTCTGACTAATGAGCTGTCTCTCAAATGCACACATTCACATTTACTGAAAATGATTCATCGTTCACCAATTAGTACCTTTACTTTTCTGTAACAACAGCTACTTATCAACAACAAGAGACCACAAAATAACCTGCTGCATAATTACAAGATAATCCACATCACTAAATCTGCAAGCCTGAACTTTGTGTAGAAAGCAGATGTTTTATTGACACTGACTTACTAGAATAGAATAGAATATGAAAAGGTATTTTATCAGGTTACATATGTTTCATGTGGTAACATCTAAATTCCAAAACTCACAAAAACTTACCACGACTAAATCAGCCAGATTACATTAAAGAGATAATTCACCCCAAATTGAAAATTCTGTAATTAATTCCTCACCATCATGTTGTTCCAAACCTGTAAGGCTTTTGTTCAAGATATTTTTTAATGAAATCTTTCTGTCCGTCCTTTGACAGCCTATGACACTACCACTTTCAAGCCCTAGATATTTAGTAAAGACATCATTAAAGTAATCCATGTGACTCTAATTTGGAATATCATGAGGGTGAGTAAATTATGACAGAATTTTCATTTTTGGGTGAACACTTCGATCTTCTCTGTAACTGGTAAAGGGTCATATCTGGTAGAAATAGCAACTGTACATTTTTAAGTTTTACAAGTTTTACTGATTTGCAAAACATCATATGTGGGGAGTGATAAATGGAAATTTACCAGTGCTGTTACAGAAAGATCTTTACACTATTATCTTGAAGACAAATTCACCATTTACATTTATGCTCTTGATAGACTCTTATCCAAAGCGACAATCTGTTATTCCCAGGGCCCAGTTGTTTAAAAAGTTATTCTGGATCAGAATGATCCAATTTATCTAACATTTGTGCTGGTTTTTCAAAGCATTATTGGATTGAATCACCCGGATCCAGAAACAAACTTTTCCAGATTACCAAATCTGATTAGCAGTGCTTGAAATGGGACTACTGTACATCAAATTACATAGGTTATGTAAAAACAAGACAGAAAACAGTCTGATAATTAACTGATAAATAACTGATTGTAACGGTTGCTCTGCTGATGAAGGCACAAAGACAAGGATGAAATGTTTGAGTTGAGTTTAATAATATTCTACAGGGTAGTATTACATTAGACAGGCAAAGCAAACACAACCACACATATACGAGACCGAACAATGAACATAAGAAAAGCAGGACAATTAATAATTAACAATACACAATTGATACGCATAAATTAATAATGACGGTGACCATGGTAAGTAAGGAGTGGCGGGAAAGTCAAACAAAGGAACACATGAGAATGAATGAAAACAAACTAAAAGTCCATGAAAACTATAATAAACCAAACATGTGACTCTGATAAATAACAGAGATAAGATTACATGTATTATTTTAGTAGTATTGAAAGGCAGATAGCGAACTTCTTTATTTTATCTATAACAGTTAAACAAATCAGGCAAAAAATATAAATGCGTATATATACTGCATGATAGAAATGTTTTCATATTTGATCAATTTTAAAGTTTTAAAAGATTATGTTCCAGAAATCTACCCTAAATCTACCCTTCTGCTGGGATCAGGATATTCCTGATAATCCTGTTTTGAACAACACATAGGCCTACTCAAGATTTGATCCAGATCAAAACCAAGACTGGATTACATGAGCTAATCCAATTTCAGAATTCCTGAACAATCTTTTTTGACGGGTTTATCCAGTCTGATCATTTGAGCTGAAATCTGATTTCAGATTGCATTTATTTGATCAAAAAAACAGTAATTAAAAAACAGTAATACTGTGAAATAATGTGAATTTTATTTTTATTTTTACAAATTATACAATACAGTATATTGTGATCAATAGATTGTGATCAAAGCTGAATTTTTAGCAGTCTTCAGTGTCACATGATGCTTAAAAAAACATTCTAATATGCTGATTTGCTGCTTAAGATCTTATTATAATCAATGTTGAAAAGAAGGTTCAAAAGAAGAGTATTTATTTTGAATTAGAACTATTTTGTAACATTATGTCTTTACTGTCTCTTTTGATCAATTTTAAGCATTAAAAATATATATAAATTTCATACTGACACTAATTATAATCTATGACTGTAAATCACTACATTTATATTTGTCCTGTGGTTAATGAGTGATCCCATCATTTGCAGTGCTTCATGGGTCATTCAGTCACATTCAGAATCATGTTATGAATGAAATTATTACATGCTATTCCATGTGTTATAGAGATGTAATAACAAAGGCCAAGCAAAAGAATGACAGTAAGGTTCAGTCATTCCAGCAGAAGAGTCTTGTGGCTTGATCTGCTTTCCAAAACAGGGTGCACCATTCTGTATTTGACTTGCAATTTATGATAAGTCTATTTATAGGTGTGAATGAAGATCCATTGTCAGGTTATTCCCCACACGGCCTCCCTGCGGCCTGGAGACAACCTACTGCCGCAGCCAGGCTGGCACATCAGAGAGCAACCAAAGGCCAGAGAACCAACCGCAGATCTGCAGCGCACCTCGTCTCTTGCTTTCATTCAGCAAAGCAGTATACAAACTCAAAGGGACAAAACAAGCGATTGATAAACAGGGCCGGACCTCTTTGAAATGGTAGGCGAAGACCGTGAGCGGGAAGAGGTGCGCAACCGCCTGCGCGCTGGTGCTTTCCCCCAACAGGAAGCCGAGGTGACGGGTAAAATCTTTCCGTGAGCTTTCTCTCTCGCGCTCACTCACTGTGTCAGCGAGGACGTGTTTTGGGTAGACATGGAGGGAAAGTGTCGTCTGTCTCTGCCAATGTAAACAAACGATGTTATCGTCGCCTTCAAAGAAATGAAACCTTCAAAACGCGTGGGCAGCGCTGGGATAATGATTTCCACTCCATTATTAATTCTACTTAGTCATTTTCCAGTTTTTCAACCACAAGTGCTGCTATAACAGGATGTAAACATGACTAGCTCATGTATTTGTAACATAGCGCCAAGACGAGCGAGGCCTTAGAAGAAATATCCACTGAATCATTTTGTATGAAATATGTTGAGTGAAGACCTTTATTTATAGCCTATCTGTGACATAAACTACACTCATTTCACTACATGTTTTTGTTCTGTATTGCTTCACTATGAAATCCACTGTCATTGTGTATTCTAGAACTTTTAAAAAAAAAATTTAATTTCTCAATTCTTTTAAAAAATATATTTATATTGATATTGTGCCAAAGATCTGGGGCTGTATTCACAAAACATTTTATCTTACCACTAAGAGTTCTCTTAAATAGCAGTAAAAGTTCTTAGCTAAGAGTTTTCTCTTAAAAAATATTCACAAAGCTGCTGAGACAAACTTTTATTAAGGAAAAGACGGAAGTCTTAAGCTAAGAGTAAGGGCGGGGTTGACCTGATGTGGGAGGAGTCAGCGATTTAATCATAGAAATTGTAGAATGAGGTGTCATGTTTCCATAGTAAAATAAAGGTTTTAAAATACTAATGTTGCAATATTCAAATAAAGGTTTTAAAATGTAGGCTAAGTGTCACTAATTAAACTAGTATATACAGTTAATTGTCCGCCTCTTGGATGTCTGCATCTCAAGAGAATAAAGAATTCAAGCGACAAATTAGGTTTTATAAACAAAGTCTGGGAGGAACACATTCAAACGGTCTTTCTAATCAGCACGAGAAGAGGAATAAATACACAGACGAGAGCTGACTCGCCTAGTTACTTTGACAGTTTTCTGCATCCCTCCGCCACCCCGTCCCTCACTCTCGGTTGGGGATATGGGGAGAACTTTGGGTTTGGGCTAAATTCCAAGCTCGGAGCCCTCGATCCCCTGAGGCAGCACACCAAATACGCTTATACATTTTTTTTTACTATTCAATCATTTGTAGGCCTAAGTGTGAACTCATGAAAACCACTGGCACAGGTAATCGGACAATATTTATTTATTTGTTAAAGATTTATTTTTGGAGCCTCATCATAGATTCAAATCTATAAAACAAATTGTATTGCATTTATGAAGAAAAAGTTCAGCACCTTAAGCACTATCGCTATTGCCTCAATGGTGTACAGTGTCTTTGGGTGGATAAGGACTGTTTGTGATTGGGTTTAGTGACTTAGGAGTCCTCTTGACTACTCCTAACGTTTCACAGATTTAGGAGCTAGTTTTAGTGCTAAAATGCTTTGTGAGATACTCGTAGAGCAAAAATTTAGGTCACCTAAAATTAGGACTGACACGCCCATAATTTTAAGGGTTTATCCTAAATCGGCGATTTAGGATCTACTTTTAGCCTTAAGATATTTTGTGAATACGGCCCCTGATGTATATTTCCCAAACTCGTGCTGTCTGTTTTTGTCAAAATTCAAAATTATTAGTATGTTCTCATAGTGTTCAGCAACACCATAAAAAGATTCAGAAAACTCAAAATAATATGGCGACAAGTTCACACAACTAAAATGTTCAGTTCTATGCAAGTTATCACATTAAACCCACAATACTAGACGGAAATGTAGCTCTTTAGATGTATGCTTTAGTTAGTGACTCATTCGGGAAAGGAACCCAGGGATAAAATCTCTCTTAAGGTCATGACCTACAGATGAAATGTATTGAATCATCATCGAAACAGAGAATGTTTTCTCTCAACTGAACCTGTTCAATTCAATGTAATGACAATGTGACAACTGCTACACACAGGATGCTTCTGCTCACTGATAAGAAATTGTGTAAATTCTTTTGAATTTCTGCTCCAAAATGATTTGAATTAACTATTTCCATGTGTAATAGAAATTCATTGACACCATGTGTATGTAAAATGTGTCTAATGGCATGAATTATGGAAAATGTATATGTGTTTTTTATTGTATATTTAGTGTTAAGCTGATATTTGTAGTTTTCTGAGTAAGTGATAATATGGTTAACTGATCGTGTAATGATCTAATTATGTTTCATGAAATGCATTAAATTTAAATATGCAAGGTGCATAAAAGGCTATTTCTAAGGGGGGATACAGTATTTTATTTAAGTCCAATCTGTTAGCAAAAAGAGCAATAAAGGTAACGTAAAAAAAAAAGTTGTTGACTCTTTCCTGAATGTATACTTGTTCTCACTTAGCCAACAGATGTTACAAAAATATGTTACATTTTAAATTTAAAAGACACAATTTACAAAATGACTGATTTCAAACTATTTGAAGTTTTCTCTCCTTCAAACAAGCATTTATGCAATTGAACTTTTGACTCAAAACCTTCTAGTTTCTAATACAAACCTTGTGACAACGAGCCCCAGATTCCCTTAAATAGCCGATATATCAACATATTTAATCTAGGTAAGGTTATTCTCTTTGTTTAAGAGTATAACTGTGCTGCAATATTGCATTTCTGCAGACTAATAAGTGATGTCAACATTTTTTCTGAGCAAAAGACATGAAGGATCATGTATTCATCGCCCATTCAGAAGGAACATTTGCAGATATGTTTCTACATACCGTTACATGGAGCATTACAGTTACCGTTCAAAGATACAAAACTTATGCTTTTGTTTCAAACACACGAGCCGCTGGCACAGAAGGAGAAAATCACTTCAGCCGAGGGGGGTTACACTGTTCTTTTAAATCATGCACATGTACAGTAAACTGTTGTGTCACAAAGGCAATATACACCCTCACATGCTGTGCTAAAATTATATGACTATAGAGCGCACTGTCTCTGGGAAATCAAGAAGAAAATTCCCCCTGGTTAATATAGACCAGCGCTGGTTTGGTGGTGAGACAGGGGACTGAAATCATGTGTTATTGTGAGTATATTGAGTGTGGGGGTGTTTGAGTAGTGGGCAGATTGGAGAAAGACGAGGTGTGTGTATACCGTATGTGCCTTCAAAGAATCTTGAGCCATTTTTCTAAAGCCACGCTTTACAAACTAGCATCAGAGAAATCATCCAGTGCTTTATGTCTAAAGACTCAACGGGCCAGAATAGAGGCTCACATCCCTCAGTCCTAGTAAACAGGGTAGGGTTGCACCAGCTGTTCGTAAGTTCATTTTTAAATTGGAACGTAAAGTCCACACTAGAGGCTTAGTAACTACTAGCTAGTTTGTAACTAACTGTGTACTTTATTCGGTTGCATTATTTGAAGACTTCAGATGCAAAAGCTTTTAAGTGCTGTCTGAAATTTTCTTCTAAAATGAGCATTTTTATCAAGCTTGTATGTTTGGGTTCAGTAATTATACTTTAATGGCAATTAATAGGTCCTTGTCATTGCCATTAATGTGAAATAACTGAACATAAACATACAAGCTTGATAAAAATGCTCATTTTAGAAGAAAATTTCAGACGGCACTTAGAGGCTTTTGCATCTGAAGTCTTCATTTGTTCTTAAGGCAGAACGTAGATAGTAGTTCGTAAACTCTTCGTAAAGTAACGCGTAGTCGCATAATATGACGTTTACCTACAGTGATCCAATGGCAGCCTTCATGAGCAGAGGTTGTGTTGAAATGCAGTGAATTTCAGTTTATCCTTCATTCTAACTTCTTTTGCCTCATGTAACTAATGGTAAAAATAAGTTTCTATTAAATACGATACTACTCAATCATGAATAAGTGTAAATAACATTCAGAAACTCTTTGAAATTAAATGAGTACGAATACTGAAGCAAAAAAAACCAAACAAAAAACATAAGAAATGACTTATTAATTCAATTCCCTGATATACTCACGGCGAAGTTATTTTTCGTTCTTCGCTTAGAAGTACAGTAAAGTTGGAAATACCTTAACAGCGATATACTGTTTGTGAAGATCCACACTGCTGAGTGCGACATATAGATGAACGTAAATATGTGCTGCGCGCTTTCCTCTCAATAAACACTCAATAAAAATGACAGCGGTGAGAAAACAACAGTTAAGAAGCAGATCTGATCATAGCGATGTGAATATGTTTGCACCAGCTCTGCAATTCAATGAGTTAATTCAAATTACACTGTTATGACAGTTTGATAGTATATTTGAGACTATAGCTGATAGCACGTGTGCATCGCGGAGATGTCTAGTGTGTTTTCATCTGGAAGATAGAGTGTTTTAGAGTGTTTGCTCATCTGCAATACATCTCTGAGACGTTTCCTGTCAGATGTTCTAGACATTTCGAAAATGTCTTTAAGATGTTTATGATTTAGAATGTATGTAAACGATGTTTATCAGATGTTTGTACACAACAGATGTTTTCCAGATGAGGTGCTCTCTAAAAGACATCTTGGAGATGTACATGTGCTATCTGGCTATTTGAGACAATATGTTAGTTTGAATTCATCCCTTTTTTCTGTACAGAATAGCTCTTTCAGAATCCTGAACATTGTATAAGCATTAGTTTCATGTGTTATTGAACAGAAGACAAGCCTGTGATTTTTCACATAAAAATCACAGGCTTTCACAGACAGCATAGGAAGTCTGGTATGGTCTCGTTTTTTAAGCTTCGTTACAAGCTGTTCACACATTGGCAATAAAAAAGGCCTTTTAACACAACCTTGCAAACACCCAGAACATATTAACAACAGCATGTGAACATGCTCTGAATACCTTAGCAACCGAATAATGATGCCCTGGCAACTAACCGAAACACCCCAGCACTGTGGCGATGACTTTTGCACCGACACGCTCTTTCTTCAGACAGTCCATTTGTGTTATTTGACTTGTTCAACATCTACTTCATGACTTGATTTTACTCTTACATTCTGGAGTTGGGAAAGTGAAGAGTTTTAAAAATAGACTTCATATAAACTTTGAAGAGACGCAGGGCTACAAGTTATGCTAAGCTTTGATGACCTGCGAGTGGAGGCGTTTGGACTGATTTCCATCGGGTTTTGTTTCCCATAGAAGAGGGGCCACAAACTGTCCTGCTTCTTATTTTTGGAGGTAAAAATAGCAGGAGGCAGAAGTGTGGACAGGAACCTCCTGAAAGGAGTGTCACTTTCGCTTGGGTTAGAGCTGTGATCACGTCTCACCTGGTAAGCAGAAGTGCTACCTGAGGAGAACGAAGATAGTTTGAAAACTTATTTTACATTATGATCAGTCAGATGAGAACTCTGAACTATCGAGATGTACCTTGCAAAATGCAGTTATTCTGTGCCAGAAATGTCCTAAAATAAGGTAAAGATCAATACTATCATTACTTGTTTGGAGAAAACAAGCTTCAGTTTCACTGATAGAACCTGATTTTTACTTCAAATCCACATTTTTTGTTTGTTTGTTGATAAAAAGTGCAGATGGACTTTAAAGCCTGATGGTCAAATTCAGTTAATCATATTTAACATATTTAATCTATATTGTAAAAAAAAAACAAAAAAACAAAAAAAAATTAATGCACATTAATGCAATCCATTACTCTCTTGAATCTGGTTGTTATGAATATTTGAATCTGACCTTCTAAATAAATAAATAAAAACTCTATAAGATTCTATATAGAAGCTTAAAGGATTCTGTCCGGTTCTTTTAGGGGTTCCAATGGGTTCATTTTACGAATGTAGCTTTATTTAATTTATTTTTAAATTTAAATTTAATTTTATGAATTAAACAGCTCGTTAACATACTTTATCACTAGAAAAAAACTGAAACAAACAACCCGTTAAACATTAAAGTATCAAGACATTTCTCGTTATATAGAACCTTTGTAGCATAAAGGGTTCTTTAAAATCGAGTCAAAAACCCTAAGGTTGTATAAAGAATCCCACTGAACCTTTTTTCTAAGAGTGTTATTCAGTATTGGCCTACTTATTTAAGTACTTAGATCTATAAAAGATTAAATTAGATTCTTTATCAATATGCACTTCTCAATTTGCATATCGATATCCAGACGGAATATGGACAGAAGTCGTGCGGATGCTCTGATGAATGCGAGGGGAAAGGAAAGAAGAAGTGAGAAGAAGTGTTTTCTGCTGCCTTCCTCTGGTCGCTGTACAAACTGCATCCTTATAACACGACCGCTTGTCTGAGACAACGTGTCAAATATCCTAAACACAGGCAAATGTGTTTTAAATCTTTAGCAATGTTTTGACAAGAAATAAATATTAGAATTCTATTACATTGGTAATGTTGCACTTGAGCGTCATTAATAATGTTCTTAGTGTTTTAAAGTAGGCCTACATTAGCCTATAGGCAAGCTATCACACAATACTGTAAGGATTTATAACACACAAGAGTCAGTTACCGAGTTATCTTTTAAAATGCTTTATTAATCAGTAATTTGACAGCGAGCAGGACAATGATGTGTTAATTTTTACTCTAGGTTATCTGAGGCTGGAGTCATTGAAACCCGATTTTCAGATATAGGCCTAAAGAATTACTTTATTTCATTGATAACCCACTAAAATAAACAACAACAACAACAAAAATAAATTAAGTGAACCGGACCACACTGTAAAAAAATTGTAACCTGCAATTGTTACTTTAGGGAGCCATCTCTACCTGATTCAACCCATAAAAATTTGTTTTGTTGGTTTAACTTGATGGATATGGTTCAATGATGTGTTAAATAATATTTTTGACTTGAATAAAACTTGTTAGGCTAATTTAGATGTTACCATTTTCAGGTTACCATTTTATTCAGTGTAACATTTAAAAACAATCAGTTGATATGCACTTATTGTGTACATAGGCTACATGTTCTTACATTGTACTTTAAAAAATGAATACTTAAAAAATATATATATATTTTACAGTCCTGTTCCCCATGTACATACCATGTACTTATTATAGCAATTACAATAACTGGGTAATAACTAGGTATTAACCCCTAAACCTAACCTTAACCCATGTAGTTACCTCATGTTAACCGGTAAGTACGCTGTAAGAACTAAGTGCAATTACTGTAAAATGAAGTGCAACCAAAAATACTGCTTACAGCTGTAATTAATTTAATTTAAACCTGTCCTAACCTTACCCGTATCACACTCAATAGCAGCACAAGTGTTTTGCAATGCAACATAAACACAGGAATATATTGTTCTTAATAATTATTATGGTTACACTTTATTTTAAGATGTCTTTGTTACACTGTAATCATACATTTGAGTATTGAGTAATATTACTGTAAGTAACTACATGTACTTACTATAGGTTTAGGATTAGGGTTTGGTTTAGGGTTAGTTGCATGTAATTATGCATAATTTATAGTTATTACATGTAACATATGTAACAATGACACGGTAAAATAAAGTGTTACCATTATTATTAATATTATTATTATTATTACTTGTAAATAACATTGTAGTTAAAGACACCTAATAAAACGTGAGACCAATTAAGTTACATTCATCTTATAGAGCAAACATAGACCAAACATATTTCTCTGTCAATAACTCTTTCAAAATAAACACAACTCTTTTCCAGTGTAGAGTGAGCCTTTCATAAGATCAAATTTATATATTGAGTATATGATTACAAGATTGATTATACATTTACTCAGTGTCGTAGTACTTGAGACTGATCTCGAGACCATTTTTGAAGGTCTGGGACTTGAGTACATTTGTACTCGGTCATGTCTCGGTCTCAGACTAAGAGGAATTGGATTTTATTTCAAGACTGGTAAGGACCACAACTGCGGGGAAATCACTGAATTACTGGTGTACTTGTATGATTTATTTTTAAAACCAAATCATTACTGTGATTGGATGTAAAACTGCCTGCTTCACATGCAATCAATAATTTATTATAATTTGATTTCTTTTGTTTCTGTTGTGCTGGGTCAGAAATCAACGAGGGCTTGTGTCAAAAATGAATACAAATGACCACAATATTCAAGATATAATTGCAAAAAAAGTACTTGTATGAGATCTTGATTTTTATATTATAACATATGATATATTTAGGCATTATCAAAAGAGTAAGAGAGCTGATTTCACAAACACGAGCACAACTTCAAATGCGATACTGATTTTATACAAACGTTCAATAAACAAAGTTTTATTTTTAAAACATTAATCTCAACAATATTTTTCCAGTTGTAATTTTAAGAATTCAGATGCAGCTTCTGTAACACCTCTGCAGTGTAAAGACGAATTGGTTACACTTTTTTTTTAAGGTGTCCTTGTTACAGTGTAATTACACATTAAGTACTAAGTAATATTAATTAACTACATGTACTTACTATAGGGTTAGGATTAGGGTTTGGTTTAGGGTTAGTTGCATGTGATTAAGCACAATTACTACAGTAAGTGCATATAACAAGTTACAGGACACTGTGAAATATTGTTATCGATTTATTTTATTGTTAGTGATTTGATTGGTAACAGCTCTATATAGTGTCTTATTATTCTAGTTGTATTTCTTGATTAAACATAAGACATTTCTCAGGCAGTAAATGTGAATCTTAGATTAATTTAAGGAGTGTTGGTCTGGTCTTGGTCTTGACACACACTGGTCTTGGTCTCAGTTCAGGTGGTCTTGACTACAACTATGTTTACTAAATAGAAATGTTTTGATCATTTCACTGTAAAAAAAAAAAAAGAAAAAGAAAAAAGGAAGCCTCCAAGAGTCATTATTTATTTCTTATATTACCATTATAAATGACCTTCATTGTAGCCTGATATATTCATGTAGATTCAATCGGATTAAATCATTTTCTTTTTTACAGCAGTTTATTTAGTTGCTGACTCGAAACACATATTTAGATTACTCGGAAAATGTATTTTTAAGCTGCATCGAGTGTTTCATGTGGTAACATATACATTAATTGATTTTATTCAAATAAAAATGTTACATTCCTGAATAAATCTAAATTACACCAAGAAAACCAAATTTAATGGTAATATCAGGTAGAAATAGCTCTTAACAGTTGCAGGTTACTACTTTTTACAATGTCCTGAGACGGTTCGTTTAGGTAAATCAATGCATGCAAATAAAATCCAACATAAAACAGGCAAAAACACAATATAGGAATAAAAAAAAAAAATGTTTGTTTGTTTTTGGTGCAATCAGTACTTCGCGTTTTGGGTTAAAGCATGTTTGTGACTGCATGCGTGTGATTTTGTGTGAGTAAGAGAGGTTGGCATTGGCCTTGCTGGGTGGTTTGTGTCTGATTTTCAGATGACAGCTCAATGGGTGGTCCCAGTGGTGCTAAAGCCCCCGGCAAATTAAGAAACATTGTACACTCTCTTCCCTTTTAAAACTCGACAGCTGCCCATGCGTCTCAGATGTTTAACTTTTAGGTTAAGTAAATCAAACACCAAGATCAAGGCGAATGAATACATCATCTATAAAAGTGGTCAGACTCTCAATGAGGGAAAAGCTATTTTCCAAAGAGCGTGAACAGAGATCATATTAGTTCACTGAAATCAGCATTATATTTAAGAAGAAAAAAAAATGGCCATGCAGTCTTTCCAAGTGAAAAGATAATGCTTAGAGAAAGACATCCGTTTGTGGGTCAGTGACTGTAGTGGATGGGGTGGAAGATCTATTTTAAGATGTAGGTGGCAGTTCGCTGTCACTCAGCATGACTGGCAGCGGTCCAGGACATTTTCAGTTTCAGGAACTGGAGGTAAAACAATAAACAAGGCCCCTTCATTCTTGGATCCCTGATGGGAGATAAAAAAGGGAAGGCAGAACATACACAGAACAACTAGAACATGCAACCTCCCGCGTCGCTTTCTCTTCCTCTGCCTATTTCTCTCCTTCTCTACTTCTCTGGCACACACACACACACACACACACACCAGTAATTCATGCTCGTAAACACCTTTTGATGAAGTGGATTGAATGCAAAAATCTGGTATTAAGTATTGAAATTAATTTGTGTCCATTCAAACTTCATAAAAAACTTCATAAAAAATTGTATTGAAACATTATTAAATGTGATAATGCTGTATTTTTATAATAAATAATTTAATATATGTTTTTAGCAAGTCTGTTTTAAATATTGGTCACACTTTATATTTGTCTTCATCTACTTTGTACTTACATCAACAAATAAGTACAGTGTACTTTTTGTGTTGATGTTGTATTGCAAAACACTTGTGCTGCTATTGAGGAGGGATACCAGTAAGTTTAGGGACAGATTTGAGTGGTATGGGTAGGTTTAAGGGTGGGTAAATGTGCAAGGGAAGGCTGCAATTATAGATGTAATTACTGAAATTACAGGTATTTCTTAAATATAAGTAAAAACATGTATGTGCACAATAAGTGCATTGTATAAAATGATTAATGTAATAGTAGTATATGGTAGTTAAAGACACTTAATATAAAGTGGGACCAAAATATTTCTAGACCAATTGTTTTAACACAAAAAATTTGCCATGATCAAATGTGCACTGGTCTTCCAAGTCACATTATCAATCAGATTAATTTGAAACATTCATTTTAACTGAAAACGATATTTTCAGAGGTTTTCAGAGGAATTCATAATTAGATTTTTTCGAGTATAGTAATAAAAATGCCATCTCCGCATTGCTTATACAACATTACATATCTCAAATTTCTTGCCATCTCTGAAAAGCCAAGCTAATGTTGATTCTTGTTTTATTACGAGCTCTGTCGCGTTCTCTTTTTTTGCCAGCAGACTCTCCACTGTTTGGTGCTTGTTTACAACAGGTGATTCCACGGAGGTTAAAGATTCAGGTGCTCCATGTTATCCTTCCTCACTCACACACCATACACACATCAAAGTAGCCTTTCTCTATTTATGGATATGACGAGACACACACAAGCAAGTGATGTATACGTTATTTCCCACAAAAACCATCCAGACAGGTCTAAATTATAGCCTAAATACTTATAATAGGCTTACCATAGTGAAACAGGGTAAGACAAAAACAAAAAAAGTTACATATTGCACCTTTAATTGTCTGAGGTTAACCCCCTAAGCCAGAAGTAAACCCCCCTCCCCCCATTCATAATCATTTGATAATTCATAATCAAATAAGCAAACACTAAATTGAATAACGCAAAATAGGTATCATTTTAAAGCTTTTTAATGCATCTAACCATTTTGATCAACTCTTAACGAGTGCTGAGTATTCCCTCTAAAAAAAGAAGCGTACCAGTTGCCACCTAGCTACGAAAAGAATAAAAATCATATTTTTTAAAACTACTGCCTTGATCAACACAAAATAGGTGTCATTTGAAAGCTTTTTTAAGCCCCGCAAGACCCATATGTATGGATAGGCTACGGCAATTATGCCTCAGTTTCGCTAACTTCATGTTCTGATCTTGGAAAATGGCATTTTTATTTACAGCAAATTCTCAGATTCTCGATCACCAGGTATTCCTCATGTAGTTACATAAAACTCCACAGGCGCACAAGTAAAATCAAATATAGCTTTCACGTGTGCCGTTTTATCTAACTTCATAGATAGTAGAAAATGGTACATATTAACTTGCAGTGGATGCTCCCGATTAAAATGAGTCCAAAATCAACATAATCTATTGCGTCGATCACAAGATATTCCTCATGGAGGAAAAATGTAAAAATGCCCATGCTCAAATGCTTTAACTTTTGATTACTTTATGCTATCACCACAAAATTTGATCCAGATGCAGCTCACATGTAGAGGAACTTCACCAAAAAAGTATTGTCCTCTTACCTTATTGCATGCCAAATAAAAAAGATATGTAAAATGATCAGCAGTTTCTTAGCATGAGATTGTCCAAATGTAATGACATTTTTTTCCCCAAAAAAAACTTTAAAAAGTTTTCTATCAAACGATACGTACCTTATGACTCTCCTTAGTATAGTTTTGGAATTATGAGTCTTTACTTTTGTGTATGTCACTCAGAAAAAAAAAACAACTTTAAAAATTCCTTCAGGGCTTAAAGGTTTAATTTAATAACTATCATATAGTTTCCACAGCCGAAGCACAAAAGTATTCAGCACAATGGTAATCACAAATTTCAAAAAAAAAATTAATGTCCAACATAACTGAACTTTAAACACTAACATGCCTTTCCATAACTTGATAAACACATAAAATAACACCTGGTTCTCTAAATTTACTCTCCTAATGCACTCCCCTTGCAAAGGGGAGCTACAGATCCACTGCCCAGTTAGTTATGTCAACAAAAGTGATTCATGTAGTCCCAACACAAAAGGATTAATTAAACTTCAGTTTTAAATATATTAGGTGGATTGAACACAACGAAATAAAATTCTGACAAAATGTTCAAAAAGGTGTTACTTCAACTCATTTTAATTAAGTAAACTGAACAAGAGGCACAAATCATTTTATGAGTGTTGATAGAATGTTTAAAGTCTTATAAAAATTACTTTTAAAAAATAATCATCTTTCAAAAATGAAATGGACATTCATGACTCATACATTTCTACTGTGCAACAGAAATAAACCTACTTGAATGCTAATAAAAGCAATATCTAACGCATATAAAACATTAATATATCAATATCATAAACCTTTTCATCTTATAGCTTCATAACACATGAACACATATGAATGGGGTCCTGTGGTGGGAAAGGGTTGTGTGATGTAACTGTCACTTTGCATGAACAGGGTCTGAAACTTGTAAAAAATGAACACTTCTTTCAGTATGTCAAACTAAACTATTTTTGTTGTATTATTTTATAATTATTTGATAAAAGGTTTTCTATTTTTGCAAACTTGTTACTGTTATTTCTGCAATGCAATATTGTCAAAAATGCTTTTTAGGAAATAATAGGATATCAAAGTGCACTCTATTTGTGGAAATTAACAATTATAATTGTCAAAAAGTGAAATTTTAAATAATCATCATGATTTTAAGGATTGAAATGTTGTCTCTGCTCAATGACGCCTCAAATGCTCTTTCACAATTTCTTCATGAACTGTTTGATTAGGACTGAGAATTTACACACCAGTCCTCTAC
>RJVU01037189.1:3089175-3142797 GCA_003731715.1 Anabarilius grahami | reverse complement strand
CTGGAGAGGTCTGCTTTTCATCAGCGTAGGCCAGCACCAGCTGGAAGCTCTCTCACTGTCTATAATCCATTATCGGAGCAAATGGATGTACTCCCAAAGAGATCCTTCAGAGCTAAACATGGACAAAAGACTCGACCTGAATCCCTCCAACAGTGACTCAGCACCAGAGAAACAAATCTAGCATTGTTTCAAAACCCAGTGTGTGGCAGTCAGAAGATTTTGAGATCGTATTTAGGAGCAATTGAAGATTTTTCAGACTGGACAAGTTGAGAGGTCTTTTGGTGAAGATCCTACAAACATCTCTGAATCTCAAATCACTCTCTGTATGTTGGTGAAGGTTTGTGCTGGACCTCCCCGAAGAGAGTCAGGAGATATCATCTGTTTGGTTCAATTTAATTTAGTCCTACAATGAAGTTTTTGTTCATTAATTAAAGTATTTATCCGTATAGCAAAAAGACAGACAGTTTTAATAACTGAGTTTCTGGTCAAAATACATCATGCATACATGTTATTTTACTCACTACTTTCATACATGTTAATTTTAATGAATTAAAGTTCCATTTCAAGCAAATTCAAGAAGGAATAGCACTGTTTACATTTTTTTCCAAACAAAAGGTACATCCTTTTCATTAGTTTTACTTTTTAAAATATAGTTACATTGTAACATGAACATGTAATGTTAGTGTAGCCATAAGTGTGACTTTCTGGTAACTGTATTTTAAGGTTAAGGTGATGTTTAAGGTCACACGTTATGTATTTACCATAATAATAAACATAAATGATGCCTAATTACAAGCAACTAATCCTAAACCAAACCCTAATTCTAACCTCTATTAATATTACTCGGCAGTAACACTTTCTTTTAGTGTCCTTGTTACACATGTAACATGTAGTTACTGTAGCAATAACTATAAATTATGCATAATTACATGCAACTAACGCTGAACCAAACCACAATCCTAACCTTATAATAATAAATACATCTAGTTAATTATTATTACACAATACTTAAATAAGTAATAACATTGTAATTACATTGTAACATTGCACACTTTAAAATCAAGTGTGACTTATTTTTGTTACTTTATTTTAGGATGATGTTGTTACAGTGTAATTACACTAAGTGCAGAGTAATATTAATTAATTACATGTCCATTGGGTTAGGATTTGGTTTAGGGTTAGTTGCTTATACTGTTATTACTATAATTTTTGACTGTTATTATCATAGTAAGCAGCCTACATGTGTAACTAAAAAAAAGTTTTACTATTATTTTTTATTTATTTCCTGTTCAAACTCTTTAATAAGCTTTTACCCTCTTGTCAACACCTCATAGAGAAAAACATATGGGTCGCTGGCCCACCGTGACCTTTGCTTGTCCTTTCATGACCTCGGTGTTTGTCAGCCTGTTTTGTGAACCGCTTCGAGCTTTTCTAACAGAATGAGACCGTCGGCTGTCTCTCTCTTCCCGTTTTCTGCAGTGACACACGACGATATCCTGTGTTAAAGGAGAGCCGTGGCTTTTCTGTTACTCATTACTTGCATTATTTGACATTATTATTATATTTAATATGATTATATTAATATAGATTAAGTTTTAGGATTTATGTATTCATTTATGCTTTAAAAAGGAGCAGCAATGTATTTTCAAAAAGAAGACACAACTCAGCCTAAATTAATAACAATGATAACAATAATGATTGCAGCTTAACATTTATGGATAATAATTCTGAGGTTAGTTTTATTTACACTATAATAAGTGGTAACCTGCAATTGTTCCCTTAAAGAGCTTTTACTTGATTTAACCCATAAAAATGTTTTATTGGTTAACAATTTTATTGGTAGCCTCTAAACTAATGTAGGACTACTTAGGTTGATTAAAAAAACTATTACATAATATTTTTGAACCAGTTCATTTAGATTTCATCATTTTTAGTTTACCATTTTCTTCAGTGTAGTTTATTTTATTTTATCGCAGTAGCCTACACATGTCAACAAGTTCTCTCGGATCATCCCAAAATTGCGACTTGAATCAGAGCAACAAGACAACCGGTCTGAGATCCGTAAAAAATCAGATCCCATCGGCCAATACAAACGCAGGAAAATCCACGCACATCCCAAGACTTATTGTTCTTTCAGAAACAGCAGTGCAAAATGAAATATTGGCGATAACAGTATTTGTATACTTGTGTTTATTTGAACGATGAAAACAATGAGTCTGCGTCCGTATCAGGAAAGCAATAACTGATGTACGATTGTAATAAAATTGTAAGAATGGCGATTGTAAGCAACTGATTGGCACGGGCTGTCTGGATAAACAGATGAGGAGATAGAGAAATTATTTGGACTACCTGGTAGAGGTGCAAGCCAGTGTGTGTGTGTGTGTGTGTGTGTGTGCGTGCGTGTGTTATGGCGTGAATCTGTGAGAACTCAGCAGAGGACGCGTTCTCTCAAAACACTGGACACGCGCCCAAACTCCAGACGGGGAATCGTACAAACTGTCTGCTTACAAAGCAAACTTTTAACCCATTCTGAGTTTTGTATGGTTACGTCAAACTGCAAGCAATGAACTTAATGTACGCCTAAGTAGACTAATGTACGATTTTCATGAAGTCATTTTTACTTAACCATGAAATTCTGTAAAATTATTACTCTATTACTAAAATTTAAAATGTAGTTTTCTGGACACAAAGGATTTTTGTGTGTGTTTTGTGTCCCTCTAATGTTTCTGTATAGGCTGGCTCTAGGTAGCAGAGAAGCATTCGGACCAGCTAATGATAACATCTCAAAACAAGAAACCAATCCAGCCAGTCTGCTGTTTATTTTCATAGCATTTATAACTTGAAGTAAAGCAGTCTCTTGTGATCTTATGGGTTAAAAAGAGATCGAGAGGGGGTAAAATGAGACAAATAGAATTATAAGCACTCCAACTTTTTTTTCTTCGATCTTTAGAACAGGGAGCTGATTGTCACAGTGCCCCCCTTTCTCTCTCCCCATAAGATATATAAGATGTATATATATATAGTCAAAGCAAAAATTATTCAGACGTTTTTGATATTTTTGATATATTTTTACTAGTTTTTACTCGTGGGTGCAGGACACTATAGTTCATTGATGTAAATGAGGATAGCAAAATAAATTAAACGTAAATTTAACATGACATATTATACCCAAAAATTCTTCATACAGTGGACTACCAGTAAAATTGATAAAAATTTGGAACCAAAAATGATTCAGACACTTTGACCTGAAGTGTTATCTGACATAATTAAGATTTTTTTTCTGACACAGTTTAACTCTGAGATCTTGTCATATTTTATTACCATTTTTTAAAACTATAATGAATAAACTGTACTAATGAATGAAATGTTCAAGGTGTCTGAATACACACACACACACACACACACACACAGGTTTGTTTTGCTATCTTAGCGGGGACTCTCCATAGGCGTAATGGTTTTTATACTGTACAAACTGTATATTCTATCCCCCTACACTACCCCTACCCCTAAACCTAACCATCACAGGAAACATTCTGCATTTTTACATTTTCAAAAAAACATAATTTAGTATGTTTATTAATCCATTTCCCTCGTGGGGACCGCTGGCTGGGCCCCACGATGTAGGTGAACTCAGGTTTTTATTACATCGTNTCACAATGGTAATTTGCTGTTTATTGAAACTGCACAAAATATGTTCGTTTGCTAAGGTTCCCATTAAGTTATGAAGTTAAGGGAACATTACATTTGATAATTCTCTAAGCATTATGTGAACGCAACTTTTCAATGTTCTCTAAACAGGCTGAAACGGTTTCTTCAACTGTAAAAGAGTCATCTTCAACAGCTGTAACAATTTTCATTTTGGACAATAGAAACTGTAATTATAATCAGTATAAAAGCACCCAGACCTTACAATTAGCTATAGGCCTATACAATTCCCTTTCAGTATATAAATCTACCTTCGTTACACGCTGAGTCTTGGCTAAATGGATGCCAGTGTGTTTGTACTCATCAGATTTCAGAAAATATGGTGATGATGAAGTTTTAGTTTACATATGTGTAGTATCCGTCATCTCCAGTAGGGGGCGGTGGTTGTTGTGCAGTAGATTAGCAGGATGAGCTTTTCTCCAGCGGGAGTCTATGTGCTGTGACTGCAGTGTTTACATGCACTCTGATCTCTGCTAATGACCCATGACTCGCCTCTTCTGACGTCACTGATCTCGCTTCAGCTCTGCTTTATGCTTAGATGAGACACGAGGGCATGAATCACCGCTGAGACACGAGGATCTGTGCTTCCCACTTCATTCTTTTTTTGGGGGTCATTTTTACTTTTCGGATTTGCTTCCCATCTGATTACATTCCTTGATAGTCACTTAAGGATAGTAAACTATTCATGTCTACATAATAACTCTTAAAGTAAGGAGCCATCTCACAAAACAAAATTAATGTCAGGAGATTGTGGTATTTGTATAAATGTTAATTTCTTTTTTATAACTGAATTATGCCACAACAAAGTTTTAGAATATTTTCTATTTGACTAATTATCACATTTCTCACATTAGATTTTCTGTTCATGTCAGTGATAGCAGTTGCTTGGCTGCATGCGTGTAAAGGACATGAAACATATCAGAAGAAAATATTCCATAAGTGTGAAGCTAGCAGTAACAAAATTGAATTATACAAATAATAATTAATTAAATAATATAAGAAATTTTTTTTCATTCATTTTTATTTCATTGATGGAGAAAACATGTACAGAGATTTTATTATTCAATTTGGTTACACTTTATTTTGATGGTCCACTTTCGACATTCTAAAGTGTCTAAAGTGTAACTTTGCAACTACATATCAACTAATTGGCAAAGTTAGTCAGTAGAATGTCTGTTGAGGAGCATCAAAATAAAGTGTTGGCATACAGTATATTAAGCAGACAGTCTACTAATACTCTAATGAGAGTTAGTTGACATGTAGTTGCAAAGTTACTTATAAGAATGTCTAAAGTGGACCATCGAAAAAAGTGTTATCATCCAAGTGGTCTAAAAAATGTTCATATTCTCATTGCTCCAGAAAAGACTTACTCTACACTTACTCCACATTTCAGTGAATCGGCTGTATATTTGTTCTAGATTCACAAGTTAAATACAAGCATTCACACGTGACCCCGGGGGCACAATGTGGAGGGTAAAGGGTCAGAAGGTGCCGGACGAGGTGAAACAAACCATCAGTCAGCAAACAGTGTCTGGACGTCCTGCATCTGAACCACTGGAAAATGAAAGCACCACTTTCATCGCTTCAGGACCGGCAATCTTAGACGACTAAATTGTTAGTCTCTTGACTTCACAATGAAGCAACGCATAAACTAACCTTTCAGCGTGCAATCCTGTTGATTTTGTGTGCGTATGTGTAGGTGTGTGTGTATTTATCCAGTTTACCACTAACACATCATGTGAAACAAAGCTAAAAACGCTGCCTCTTACCATTTTAAATTGAATGTGACACCAAATACAAACTTAATACAAAATATAAGGAATACAATTAGGAATACATTTTCCCAATCTTGCTGGTAATTTCATGAATTCAGACTGTAACTGATGTACAAATATTCACTTTATTAAAGAAAATCAGTAAGAAATAAACAGCCGTGTCCACTGATACTGCAATATGAGCATATTACACGTCTTTGGGTCAGTATTTTTAGCTGTGAGACTGAACACACACACACAAATATGCAACCAAGACAAGTATGAATCACAGAATAAAACAGTTGTCTGTGGCCAATATTTCAGAATCATTTTTACTGTGCTATTTTCATAAACACAGCTGTTTGGTAGTTCCCTTTAGCCATCTAGGATAGAAAACAACTAAAAATAGAAAAGTGTCCCTTTTTGAAAATCAGTAGAAACACCTTGTGAGCAAATGAATAAGTCATGTTTAGTATGCGCTCTCATGAGAAATCCATTAGAAGCTCTTTGAACTGCAATTCTTTTAATGTACATCTCAACAAAATACAATTCACTCAGTATTTTATGTAAACACGCATTCATGGAAAACACCAGTGCGGGTGCGCGTAATGAAACATGCCCTGTGCGGTGAGTGTGCTAGTCGGGGTTGTATTGCGTGCGAGGGGCCGGGGCCGACACAGACTCTGTGTGGTCTGACTGTGTGGTCTCCAGCTGACAGACTGAGAGAATGAGAAAAGTCAAGGGAGAGAGCGAGAAAGAGAGAGAGAGTGTGTGTTTACTTTAAGGAGGCCTGAATCTGACATCCTACAGCCGCTCCTGAGAGCCCAGATAGAGCGAGAGCAGCCTCATACATCACACACGCGCACATGCACACACACACACACACACATACACACACACAGTGTGTGTAAACAAATATCTGCACAGAGGCACAAGGAAATATGTTCATTCACTTAAGCAAGCATTTAATTTGTAAAGATACTCTGGTAACACTTTACAGTAAGGTATCATGTGTTAACATTAACAAATGCATTAGTGAACTAATAGTGTTGGGTAGTAACTGATTACTTGGAATCTCGATTACGTAATCAGATTCTAAAAATCAAGTACTTGATTGTAATTTGAGTAGATTACATTTTAAAATACCTGTAATCAGACTACATTACTTTTTATTGATTACGATTACATGTTATTCCCATAATGGCAGTAAATTAATAGTTAATTGATTCTCCCTACTACTTTTGTTATCTTTTTTTTGTTACCTTCCTAAAAGAAGCCTATAAACGTTCAGAAGGTCTTCCAGGTTTATGGAATTGCTGAGATCCACAGCATTTGTTCGCTGGCTTTACACAAATCATTTCACTTTTAAGAAGTGCTTTCTCAACATTGCAACATTGCATATCTAATCAGCTCCTGAGAACACATTAATTATTATTTGACTTATCTCTTAGTGAGTGATTTAACAATGTATTACTATCTTTAGAAGGATTTCAAACACATTAAAATGTACAAATTCACATAATTTTCCCTACTTTTTTGGGTCAGCTGAACCTCTTTGACCTAATATATTTTACCCCCTGAGATTTTAAGTTAACAAGTTAGGTCAATAATAAAATTTAGTAAATAAAAGTTCACAGTTCCCTGATGTCGGTTAATGGTCACATGACATGCAGGTAAACAAATAAAATATTTTAATGATTTAATTAGTAGCTTTTCTTTAAACAGTTTCTTCACAAACCCCAGTCTGGGAAACCCTTACGTAACGTAATACTTCATGCGCTTCATGTTGTTGATAACGAAGAATGGAATATATTTTCATTCTCTTTGTTTTGTTATATCAATATATTAGATTATCCTATTCAAATTAATGTGATAAACAATTTGTCAAAAGTAATCTAAAAGTAATCAAAAAGTAGTCAGATTCACTGTGTAATGTATGGATTACCTTACTAGCTACAATTTTTGTCATGTAATTTGGAATCAGTAACCAACTACAATTTGTAAGTAATCTACCCAGCACTGGCAATATATTTTTTAAAGCATTTATTAATCATTGTTAATGTTAGTTGGTAAAAATATAATTGTTCATTGTTTGTTCATGTTTGTTCACAGTGCATAGACTAATGTTAACAAATTCAACTTTTGAATTAAATAATGTATTAGTAAATGTTGTTATTAACATGAACTAAGATGAATAAATGCTGTAAAGTATTGTTCATTCTTAATTCATGCTAACCAATGTTGTGAAATTAAACCTATTGTAAAGTGTTACCGATACTCTCTTGCCTTCAATGTATAGTAGTTACATGAATATTTATAGTTTTGGTAACAGTTTATTTGATGGTCCCGCAACAGAAATTCTATTGACTAAAAGTAACTTTGCAAGTACGTCAACTTATTCTACCCTAACCCTACCAGTTTACTAATACTCTACTAACACGCTAATGAGAGTTAGTAGACATGTAGGTGCAATGTTACTTATAGCAGAATGTGTTAAAGGGACCATCAAAATTAAGTGAAACCACAGTTTTAATATATATTCACTTTAAACAACAACACAAAGAACAATATATACCTCCAAAATACTACAACAAGCTATTTGTTAATATTGCAGTTTCTCATGGTTCTCCACATTCACATTAACATGTTACACACACTTTACAGGTCTCTTAAAAATAAAAGTTTCAAAAGGGTGTTTCACAGCGATGCCGTGAAGAGCTATTTTTTGTTTCCCCAAAGAATCTTTCAGTGAACAGTTCTTAAAGAACCATCTGTTCTTATTGTGAAGAACATGTTAATAATCTAAAGAAACTTTTTCCACTAATAAGAAACTTTTTTGAATTGGAAAGGTTCAGTGGATGTTAAAGGTTCTTCACCGAACCTTTAAAGTGTTGAACCCTCCCAATAAGGTGTGTATGTATTTATATCCTCCATCGTATAAACTGTACTTGGTAATATGGGTATACTGTATTTTGAAAATGCATATCGCAGTGTGTATTCTGTAATGTGTATGTGCCAGTGAATAACAGAGTTTGTGTGTCTGAAAGAATCCTTACACCAAACACTGGCTTTTTTGCTAGCTTCAGGCTGTGCACTACATCTGTATCTTGTTTATATTTCAAAAACAGTGTTAGCAATGCTGTTTGGAATGATGAACTGTCCAATCACAACATTCAACAGTGAATTGTTCAAATATAGGTGCGTTTAGACAGATTAACTGTCCAGTGATGGAAGAAAACATGGTGTGCACTGTAAAAAATAAAAACGGAAAATGTACTGGTAATTTTCTGCCAGGACATTATCCTGTAACTTTACTGAAATTTCCGTTAACCCTCAGAACACATTCTAATGCAATGCGTAATTCAAAATACAGTTAAAACACCTGAAAAAAACCAATATGGAAAATTCCTTATTCCATATTTATACAGTACACTGTACCTATTTTTACGGACTTTACAGTGTGGAACGTTACAAAAACAAAGACATATACAAACAAACACACAAAAGCAAAGATAGTGCAAAATGTGTTATATAGAGGCACTATTTCTATTCCCATTACTTGCATTTAAAATTTAATATAATTTGCTTTACTAATGCAATAATGGTTATTATAGATCAGTTTTATTTTAAACATTTAAGATATATATATATTAGATTATTTCTAAATATATATATATATAATTTACATATAATTTATATATCATTGCTGATCTGGAAAATATTGAAATCTTGAGTCCACATAATATAATCTCGAGTACACATAATATATAAATGTAATTGAAATCGTTATGCTCTGCAGGCTTATTGAACGATAGACTCATTTTCTTATTTCATGAGGAACAAAATATGACATGCCATACTTTAAAATCTATAGTTTTTGTGTGTACAAATGTTATCTGTGGTTACCATAGATTGACATATGAATACATTAGTTTATAAGTGTTGCTATCGTATTTGCTCCTTAAATACAGATTAATTTGTCATTGTTTAAGTCAGTTTGCTGTGCACAGTACGTGTGAAGTTCCTGATAAACTGTTAAGATCACATTTACAAAGTGCATGACATCATTAAAAACATACTAATAAGTGGGACCTTAGTGGAATAGTAATTTAAACATAATATTGAGGCAGATTTACAGTGACATATTTGTGTTTATTGTAAATAATTAAGCATTGCCTGTAGTAAAATTTTAGACTTGATAAGATCCCATGCAGATTTCTTTTTAAGTTTGAGGAAATAAATGGTACAGACATCTTTGTAACATAATGTTGAATTTCATCTTCAAACTTAATTCAGCCATCATAAGAGAAATTATCTAATTTGGCAGACAAATTAATTTTATTATAAATATTTTTATCAACTCAACTTTTTTGTTTTTGTAATATGCAAATTCAAAGACACTAAATGTACAATATGATGCATTCATAATGTATTATTTAATCAAATACAGTAATTCATAATTTCTTGTGGCAGTGTTGACAATGTTTATTCAATTTCCTTCATTTTTAACCACTTTATTGATTCTATTTTAAAGAGGTTACTTCCCAACTGATGAATATCCACATAAACTGAGAAACAGTATGTTTTCAATTTCGTGCAATACTGACCACTTTAAAAGAATAGTAATAAATGTTACCTGCTATTTGTCTTTTTAGGGAAGAAAACGAAATTATACAATGATACATCTCCAATTGTAGTTGTTTGTTTCTAAGCACATAAATCTCCATTTTCTTTGTGTGTTATGACGTGCTATTGAAGAAACGGGACACTGTGATATTTTGGTGTACAGACGGTCAGAGCAGAGCAAAGCGGCGGCCGTGGCTGGCAGGACTGGAGGCAGAACGGCTTGTTTCCCTTCCTTCCCAATCACATCGCTCCCTCCCGTCTCCAACAGCTCTCTTGGGACGGGCCCAGTAATGCTGCACTGCTGAGAAAGCGGTGTGCAAATGTTAATATAATCCACCGTTCTTCAGCAAAGTCAATAAACAGGGCCACCCAAATATCTAATTAGTGTGGGTGTGGAGGACAGGAAATGGATTTGCAAGAACAACCCCTTCACCATCACCACCACCCCAAAGGCAAAGGCCTTCCTCTGCTAGGAATGAAGGAACATGGGACAGTGACAGCGTCAAGCATCTTTGTGTGTCTGAACCAATCCAAACAGTCTGAATTTAAGCTTCTCATGACCCTAAAAACATTTGATTCTGAAGCTTCTGCTTAAATGCTTGAAATAAGTTTTGCAGGCAAATATATTTTGTGCCAAGTTTGAATTTCTTTACAAAACTACATTTTTTTTTTTAAATTCTTGACATGGAGTGGATAGTAAAGAAAATGCATGCAAACTCTTTCAGCAGTTTTTAAAAGCATCCCAGGATGCAGTTCGTGAAGATGCTTGAGAATGTCCAGATTGAGCAGAGCAGCAACTATAAGAATGTTTTTTTGTTGTTTGTTTAAAGCCACCATGAAATCATAATGAACAAGTCTTATTTTTATGGAATATTGCAGTGTTTATTATAAATGATTTATCCGTGCATATCATTATTTCATGTGCCTCATAATCTTGAATCAAAATAACTTTTCTTCCTCTTGCAGTGACTTCTCTTCTCCAATGATGTGTTTACTGGCGTGAGGGCGGGGCAAGCTGTCACTCACATAAGATCCACCAATAGCAAACCACAACCATTTGATCAATTTCCCACCGACAAAATCAAGCCCGCCCCACATTTGTTCTTGCTCCAGAAGCTGTTTCACTCTGATATATGTCACAATAGGGAAGAAAAGACTATTGCAACTTCTGTTTCATGTCGACTTTTTACTGTTTGGTCACCAAGGATTGATGACTGAATTTTCTACTGTAAAATAGTTTGCAAATGAGACTTAACTTGCTGATTCCTATGATGATGATGATGATGGACTATCATAAGTTTGTAATATTACATTCAACAACTGCATTATTTTTTGTACAGAACAGATAGAATATGGCAAATAAAATGAAAGATGACTTTCCTTTTTTTCATGTTCAGATTGAGGCGATCTGTATATAGTAACTGCGGCTGGCTTACGGCAGCTTAATGGATTCCTATAGCGTTGAGCTTCACAAGCACATGTGAATGAATCTCTGGCCCCGTCCTGAACAGACTGCTGATCCTCAGCTGAAACAGCAACCTAATAACCATCTTGATCAACACAGCACACAAATACATGTGACACAAACATATATCAGTCTTTCAGTGGTACTATTCTGTCAGGGAAGACACTTTCAAACTGTACATCATTTGAAGTAGTTAAAGGAAGTTAAACTTAAAAACGAAAAAAAAAAAACGAAAAAAAAACAAAAAAAAAAACATATTTTGCAGTTTACGGGACCATTTGAGTCACAAATGCTAAGCAATGTGAATTATTTGAAACTACATAAAACTGTTGTTCCCCCAAATGTTGGCCCAACAGGTCAAGCACAGTTCAAAATGAACAATATTGCTGAAATGTTATAGGCGGAATAAATTATGCAGTTGCTGTTATAGTATTATTGTTTCATTGTCTGCTGAATTTTGTCTAAACTTTTGTTGGTGTTTTGTCATTATTGTTGGTTATTTGCCATGTTGTGACATTAGGAACTCATCTTTTTCTATTTGTTTGTCACTGTTTTTGAGGTTTGAGTGTCAAGTGTAAAAACTATATCCCAGATATCCTTGCTTTGTAAAGTGACTGTGCCTTCAGAAACAAAGATGTTGACTTATTTTAATAAGTATCTTACAGTATAAGTGTATATATGGCTAAAATGATAGATCAATTTGTTGCTAATTAAACATTAATTGAACAAGAATGTATTTTCCTCATTAAATTTATTGGCTGAATGAGACATTGGGCAATTAGGAAACAAACACATTTAACAAAGTATTGTTACCTAGGACAATTTTTAAGACAATAGTTGAGAGAACCTGAAAATCTGAATGCATCAAGTTGCGTTGAATTCAACTGATTTTTACAATTTCTCAATTCCTTTTTAACAGTGTAAGCAAAAAAGGGAAGGTGGAAACATAGAATTATTTTGTAAACAGATTAGTATTTATCAGTCACAAAAACAACGAGGATCTCAATTAAGGTGACAGCATTACACCTGAATAAACTCAACTAAGAAAACTAATCAAACACATTTTTATAAATGAATCAAAATAGCTAAATAGTATTTATAGCCTATTCTAAACATTTCAGTACAAAACAGACACATGGTACAAAGCAAAATGACTCATTCTATACCTTCAGAATCTAGAATAAATGTGACTTCTTACACTATCAAAAATAAAGGTAAAAATGTAAAAAAGGGGGTTTTCACAGCGATGCCGTAAGAACCATTTTGGTTCACCAGAGAATTTTTTTCATTTTTTTTTTTCTTAGTGTGTCAACATATTAATAATCTAAAGAACTTTTTTCCACAATATAGAACTTTTTGTGGAAAGGGAAGATTGCATTTTTAAATGGATGTTAATGGCTCTTCATGGAACAATCAATGCAAAGTAATTTGTGTTTATATTACTGCATTGCCACATAGGCCTACTGTATTGAGAGAAAGGCCACTTTGATTATGGCTCTAGTTGGAAAAAGTATTGCTTGTTTCTGGATAATCTACATTATTTTGATCTGAAGAATGTAAATATAGCGTCATTTCTTTGAGTTCCCCGACAGTGGCGCTATCTTTTGGTATGCACTTATAATACGACTGCCGTTGCTTTTTAATTCCCTTGACGCAATGTGTTCGTTCTTTTTAAATGAAGCATTCGCGTTGCGTTTCCACTTGTTCTGGGAACGACATATCGTAGATAACGTGGCCACACTTGGGACCACCCAGGCTCACAGTGGATGTTTAGCGCGAACACTCGCAAGTTCAAGACAAGGGCCGTTCAGATAAGCAAAAGGAGTTTGTTAGGCTACCTGGGAACTGGAGTACTTTCGTGGTGTGAAGGGCTTGGTCTGATAACTTGATGAAAGTTATACAGGACTTGATTGGTGCTTACCTTGAAAGACTAGTCGATTCATGACTGCAGTAAGTGGCTGTACATCAAGGGGCTAGTTAGTTAGCATAAACACTGCACTTAGCAAAATTACCTCAGGGACCCACAAGGGTATTTGGGGGAAGATGTTCTGTGGTGACGCTCAATAAACAACGCAACTAATGACCTCATGGTTTTCTGGGAGCCGGGAGTGAGGTTTTAGCTCTCTTGTTGCGAGTTAAAGCTCATGTGAACGTGGCCTTGATAGTCTGATGGTGGCATGCGGCGGTACACCTGAACAAATATTTGCACGGTGTCGAGATCCTTGTATTCTTTCCTCTTACCTGTCTGGTCTCTATAGATTCAGACTATAATGGATTGTTTTCAGAATCATGTTGGCTATGATAGTGTTGTACAACATTTACCTGTGACTTATTATAATCACAAGGTTAAATTCCTGAGAATCTAGAAAGCTAATCTCGCAAAAACACTCAGATTACAGCTGTTACTGTGCTAAATTGCTTCGGCTCATGTTTAAAGCTAGAGCCTTCAAAATTAAAGTCTACAGCATTTTCAACATTCCATTGCTTTTTTCTGCATAACATTCCTTTTTAGCTCTCCATCCTAACACTCCACAAACATGGAATAATTTTTTGCAAACGTCTTTGGTTTTTTCAAGCTAAATCCAGCAGACATTTTAAACAGCTTCAGGTTATAGGCTATTTACTGTGGTATGTTCCTTTAATTCTGCATGAGCCCGTATGTCCCTGTAAATGACTCTGTGCTGCAGGTAATGACATTTTCCAACTAAAAGATAACTAAAAAGATTACTTAGCTATATACTGTAGTAAATGGAGACATTCTATAGACTTGCATAGCTTTTAAAATAATCTAACCCTAACAGAAAACATTCTGCACACAAATGAAGATATTTTTAATTAAATCCGAGAGGTTTCTGTCTTGTCCATAGAGGTCCAAATCAACTACCACTTTCAAGGTCCAGAAAGGTAGGAAAGACATCATTAAAGTACTCCGCGTGACTCCAGTAGTTTAACCTCAATTTTATGAAGCGGCGCGAGTGCTTTGTTTGTGCAAAAAACATAATTTACCACTTTATTTACAAAATAATATTATCCAAAGCGTGTTCAAGCAACAATGTCACCTCTCGTGTAAACAAAAAATGCATGCGTCATGGTACTCTCGTGAACATGATGTGCGAGTCTGAACACAACACAGATGCATCGTGATGCTCTCGTGAACGCGTGTTACAGATCAATATTTTCGTAAATAAAGTGGTAAATTATGGGTTTTTTCCCTCCGCAAACAAAACATTCACATTGCTTCATAAAACTGAGGTTAAACCACTGAAGTCACATGGCGTACTTTAATGATACCTTTCTGGACCTTGAAAGTGGTAGTTTCGTTGGATCTCTGGACAGAAAGCTCTCAGATTTTATTAAAAATATCTTCATTTGTGTTCCAAAGATGAATGAAGGTCTTACGGATGTGGAACAACATGAGGGTGAGTAATTAATGACAGTTTTCATTTTTGGGTGAACGTACTCGGTTACTGACGTAACCTCGGTTCCCTGAGATACGGAACGAGTACTGCGTATGGGGAAAAGTCTCCCTTTTTCCCCGTTACTGAAGNTCATTGGTTCAACGACTTGTCTATGAGTGAACCAATGACGGTGCAGTTGCACTGCGTTATTGAAAAAGGCTTCAGTAACGGGGAAAAAGGGAGACTTTTCCCCATACGCAGTACGAAGTGGAGTATCGAAAGGGAACTAACCCTTTAAGCTTGCTTTAAAGGATTAGTTCACTTTCAAATAAAATTTTCCTGATAATTTACTCACCCCCATGTCATCCAAGATGTTCATGTCTTTCTTTCTTCAGTCGAAAAGAAATTAAGGTTTTTGATGAAAACATTCCAGGATTATTCTCCTTAAAAAAAAAATGGAACTGGCGCTGCGTTCGTTCTGTAAGTAGAATAGGGAAGGCGTAGGACATACAGCGTAAGCTTTTTGAAGAATACGAAAGTGCGGTTTTGGCGGAAGCATTTGGAAGGCGATCATTTGTTTATATAAAGCATATACATTTAAAATATTTTCAAAAATGACCGATCGTTTCGCTAGATAAGACCCTTATTCCTCGTCTGGTATCGTTTAAAGCCCTTTGAACTGCACTGAAACTATAATTTTGACCTTCAACTGTTTGGAGGCCATTGAAGTCCATTATAAGGAGAATAATCCTGGAATGTTTTCATCAAAAACCTTAATTTCTTTTCGACTGAAGAAAGAAAGACATGAACATCTTGGATGACATGGGGGTGAGTAAATTATCAGGAACATTTTATTTGAAAGTGAACTAATCCTTTAATGCAACTCACTGGCTACCAGTTATGGTATCTAGAAATAATTGGTAATTATAAACAACGGCTGAGGTCTAAATCCCTAGTAATTCCTGGACAAATTTTAAATACAGGGCTTTTATCTGTAGAAAAGCCAGCCTTATTGATCCCATACTTCTTTAAAGGCTGGTGTGTCTTAAGAGGCTGAGATTGAGATTGTACAATTTAAGTGTTTTATAGGCTATGTTGTGTACCTTAAGCTATGAATGAAAGATGAAACATTCAAAAGGAAACATGTGAAACCACACAAACATTTTTTCTTTCTTTTTGAACGTCCAATGACATTAAACGTGCTACATTAAATGTTTACAAGACAGTCTTGCACAATAGGCTTGAGAAACTTCATATCATATTTCATATTGTCCTTTAAAGTCCCCCTGAAATCAAAATTTAAAGTCTCTGTAAAGCAATATTAAAATATGTGTTCTGAGTTAGTCACACCACAGAAAAATGTGTTATTAACCACCCAGCCAAATTTGAATGATTAAAAAAACGGCAAGTAAATGAAATGTTATCAAAATCTTGAAAAAATAAGCAGTATTCTCAAGCGCTAGGGGCGTGTCCGCTGTCTGCACTGAAACCACACCCACTCACGGGAGCTGCCATCTCTCTCAACTTACTTGTCTAATGAGTCAAACATACTGATGTATATAAACAAAATAATCATGTTAGAGGGTTGCAAAAATTAGTAGCATTACTGTGGACTACCTACTAATTATAAGCACACAAGGCAACTTATACTCATTGGTGAGCACATACTGCCGACTATGGCACCAGATGTCTGCCCCGCGAGATGGAGGATGAAGGCCAGGACAGAAGATAGTCGGTTCAGCTCCATTCACCAATAACAGCAGATTATCAGTGAATTCCAGTTGTCTCTGATGAAAGTTTGTAAAACTCTCCAGTGTTAAATTATCACTGCAGAGTCGGATGTTGGTGGTGATTGTCAGCTCTCCATCAAGATGTCTCTTCATAAAATTAATCTACCTCTTCTTCAAACCATTGTTTTTAGAAAATTTAAATAAGGAGACCAAGCTGTTTTGTATATTATTGCAACCAGGTAATATGCATTTGCGTGATCAAGCTAGATAGCAAAATGTAGGCTTTAGTAACTAACGGTAATGACAGTAAATCACAATTGAGCGGGCGAGCCACTGATGCTAATAACCTACGCTGTAGTTATTATTGTGTTAGGGGCGGAGCCATGCTCGGTGGCTCCAGTGCGTCATCGAGCCACCGTTTTAGCCTGCCCAAAAAATCCTGAACACAGAATTGGTGAAAAACTGTTTAACAGTCTAACTACACAATTAAGTATTACATAGTTCACAGTCTTTGTTATGTGTTTCAGCAATACATTTGTAACTTATATAACGTGTTCAGAAACAATTCTCAGAATTGACTTTACTGGGACTTTAAGTTTTTTAGCTTTTAGTATGAATATTTTAGCCTTAAAGGATTAGTTCACTTTTAAATACACTTTTCCTGATAAATTTACTCCCCACCATGTCATCCAAGATGTTCATGTCTTTCTTTCGTCAGTCGAAAAGAAATTAAGGTTTTTAAGGAAAACATTCCAGGATTTTTCTCCTTATAGTGCATTTCAATGGCTACCAACAGATTGAAGGTCCAAACTGCAGTTTTAGTGCAGCTTCAAGGGCTTTAAACGATACCAGATGAGTAATAAGGGTCTTATCTAGCGAATCCATCGGTAATTTTCGAAAAAAATACAACCGTTTATGATTTATAAACAAAATATCGCCTTGAACGTACTTTCCGCTTCCGCATTCTTCATAACGCTTACGCTGAATGTCCTACGCCTTCCCTATTCTACTTACGTAACGAACACGGCGGCAGTTTCGTTTTTTTCCGTAAGTAGAATAGGGAAGGTGTAGGACATTAGATGGTTAGACATTAGATGTTAGACGGTTCCAAAACAATGACAAAATTTGCATTTACGAGATATAAGCATTCAAAACATACAGTCTCTCACTTCCGCTAAAATGGATCACAGATTTTCAGGACATCACCGCGCACACCAACTTCTCATCAGAATTTCTGTCCAATCAAATGCTCTCTAAAATCTAAAGCGTCCTTCCCCCTACATTATAAATAGACGCTGAAGCTGCGGCTGAAATCGGTCACTTGTTACATGGTTAATGGCACATAGTCCACTATATAGGGGATATGGAACGATTGAGACAGTGTAAATATGCTTTCCACTGAGGCGAATGAAGTCTAGTTTCACATGAACCGCAACGCACACAGTCTGCTCCGGTTCAGAGACACGATAGCACTGAGTAGATCATATCTGCGAGTCGGCGCAGACCACAAAACGTATCAGACCCATTTGAATTCTGCACAGAATGCTATATTTTAAAGCGAGATTTGGAGGAGAAACGGTTAGAGATTAGCAGGGGTGGATCTAGAAAATTATTTATAGGGTGGCAAAGAGGTGGCAACTTCAAAGCAAGCACCCATGCATAGTTTTTGGAGTTTTATGCCTCGACATACACACTTAAGTAAGACATACACCACAAAGTAATCATCTATAAAATTAAAAATAAATAACAAAATTTCAATATCCATCATGGCACCAAGTCATACTCTATATGAAAAACATCAATAGATTCTAAATTTTTCTGAGCTTGTGTCACTAAAGAAGATGAGCGGTTTTATTAATATTACATATGCTGCTTGGATGGTATAAATCACATGTTTTAGTGCAAGTTAAAAAGCAACAAAAACTTTTGAATTTCATGACATTAGAAAGAAATACAACAATATGAAAGCACAGAGACTGGATTAGTTTTGAAAACAATGTTTGAGTTTCTGTTATCAACAGAGGTGAGATCTGTGTGTGGTCACCCAGAACACCATATTAACCGCATACTCTAGCAACACCCTAGCACCTGCATAGCAAGAGCCTAGCAACCACCTAGCAACACTTTAGCAAACAACCTGAACATCTGTCTGTTCTGGCAACTGACCAAACTATTTAAATTTTTTAAACAAGAATTTAAGTTGGCTTTAAGACAAGCCAGCATAAATTTGTCTTTCAAACTGTAAAACCGGGTAATTTTTATTTTATTTTATTTTTTAATTTTAGACACTAATTACCTCAAAAAAAAAAAAAAAAGTTGAACAGTATTTATAAATAACAGTTAAGTCAAACTGGAAAATTTTTATTTTATTTCATGTTTAAGTCCACTGTACTTAAAACTATTGTTTACCATTCATAATGTCTCTCATTTTTCAGTTATTTAGTTATTTGTATTTTGTTTTTGTTAAATGTTTTGAGTATTCTGAACTTAAGTAAACAACTCAAAGATCATTTTAGTAGAACTTTAAAAACACACAAACTCGCTAATTACAATTAAATTGAAATATTGAAATATTGAATAAACTGACACCTAAACTTTATGGTTAAGTGTTAGTTAGTAACAGCACACCAGCATGCGCTAATGTAACCAAATAGACTATAACTATTTACTTGCATAAACTGTTAATCAACATGTGTTATATAGCCTTGAAGTTTCACAGCCCATTCTCGACCTAACCTCAGGTGGTGGTAACCCTACAAAACTTCAACATCACAGAAACACCTTTAAAAACCAAAATAACAGAACATTAAACAAAACAAATCTTCCCCTGTATTAATCTTGTGCAGAAACACACACAATAACACTCAATTTCAACATTTATTCTCCTTACACTGTCTGATGCAAAGCATGCTGGGAACTTGAAATCTGCTGTAACTCAGTTTAATGTTGAATGGATTCTTCTTGTAACGTTGGTACATCGGCAACGATGTGATGAGATGGATGACGTCACTTTATGTTGATCAGTAAACTTAAAAATAATAATTTAAGTAATAAGGGTTTACTCAAAAAAGTTGAGCTGCACAAAAATAAAACTAAACTCCTTGTTCAAAATGTAATTGTTTTAAGTTGCATCAGTGATTTGACTTTAATTGCAGTGTACTCAATATTTATAAGTTAATAGTACTGTTCAGGTTTACAGTGTAGTTATTGCAGTTTTTCTTGATTGCTAACACAATTCATGAAACAATTCACCATTTTCTCACAACTATAAGCACGAGCTCAAAACTGCACACCAACTTGCACAATCCTCAAACTTCAATCCATAACACTGTTACAAAAACCTCTTATTGGGATTCAGGAATTATTTTACAGCTCAATGAATATTACAGTATACAACATAAATACATTTACAGATGCAGAGACAGTAAAATAAATAAATAAATAAATAAAAAACAGCAATGAACTTCTGGAAAAAATTATTTTCATTTTACTATTGTAAAGTGGTCTTGCAGTAGATGAAAAGCACTAGAAAATAATTTCAAGTTCAAATACCAAAGAATTGTATATGAATTCAGAATCCTTTGCACATTTTGCTAAATTTCATTACGTTTCACATTAGCAGTTTATTGGTCTTCTAACGCAAGACTATATCCATTGGCAGTCATTTCTGTTCTGTAAAAATACAGTACACAAAAATGGCTACAAATAAAGTTGACAAGAATCACAAGTTTGAGGGTGTACATGTGCTACAGTTTACTATACACAGAATAGTGAAATTTACTGAAATTTACTAAAATACTGGTACTGTGTACTGTAATTGTGTGTAAGTAGTATAAAAGCCCTGTAGATGACTCTTTCAGCTGATTGTTGTGTTGTCAGTTTTGCTACCTAATGTAGACGTTTTGAGAAATGTGTCTTTGTTTTGAGAACTGAATGAATGGTTTGGGAAATTGGGTCAACTGAATCAGTTAGCTATAATGTGGTAGCAATTGAGAAAAACTGCAATACGATTAGATTCTTAGCTAATCCTGCTATTAGTTTCTGTGATCTGGATCTTCTCATTGATTTCATGTTATCATTTCGTCAGCAAAAAGGCCTATATCCATGATGAAAGTGGAGCGCGCAGTTGGAGAATCAAGCACACCAAACAATTACGAAATGAATCTCAGACGCATAAGGACGGGATTAGATTCCTCAGTTAGCCGAGAAGCAGTAATTTTCAGATTCACAAACAAATGGAAAAACAATTCATAAGTAAACTGGGCTGTGTGTTTTTGACTCATAAAGAACCGGTTCAGAAGAGTCATTTGTTAATGAAGCTGACTACACTGGGTGTGCTGCATGTGCATGCAACCATGACACACGGTTTACTGAAATATGTGTTTTCTTGCCATTATTTTGCGTTATGATGTCTTTTTTTGTCATCATATTGAAGCACCACTGCTGAAAAGCAGTGCTTGAAACACTGCTTTATTCTGTGATAATTCTGGGGTGTTGCAGGGTGGCAACTGCCACCCTAAGAAAAAGTTTGAAGCAGTTGCCACCAAGTGCCACCCGGGTAGATCCGCCCCTAGAGATTAGAAGGAAACTGAGGTTTTACCGAGCTCAACGGCTCTGGCCAAGCTGTGATATAAACGAAAAGCTATTGGCTATTTTAAAAAAGGGGAGGAGCTGTTTGATATGTCCCACCCTGTCTTCCTGTTTCAGTTGAAATTGTCAATACATTGAATAATGCTGCGCATTCCAAGGCACTTCAGTGGGCCTCTAAAGATTAATTCCAACTATTGAATGGATTAAACATCCTTTAAGAATCCATATAAAGGTCAATTAAAGGTCTCCTCTTGGGGGGAGGATAATTCACATCAAATATGTATATATAACTTGCCTGATTTGACGTGGCTCTGCTTCCAACCACACATAGCCTATCGCAGCCAGATTTTTGCGTTTTTCTTTATCGAACAAAGATGTTCTGTGGGAAAGCAATGATTTGTATTGTGTTGTTACGGGCTGAGTGTGAACTCATCACGAAGAGAAAGAGTACACAGAGATCAGCTATAAACACAGAGGCCTCCTTCACCGTTATGCAAAACAGACATCCAGATGAGGGTCAAGACGGAAAACTCTGCCCACAAAATTAGCCACAGGACTGAAAAGTAGAGAACGTAATACTGTCACATTACCTAACAGCCCCTCCGAGAACAGTTCTTGTAAAATGTTCAGATTGAAAAGGACACAGTGCTAAGCTTGCGCTAATATTGTGCTTCCATTAAGCAAGGCTTACGGGGCTCGGCCGCCGTTTATGACGGGAGGGCGGTACTAACTCCACCAGGAAGCCATGTTTTCACAGAAACGCTGAGATTTTAACAACCTCGGTTAGAACAATAACCCCAGCACCTCGTGTGGCACTGGATGAGATGCTTCAGAGCTTTTCCCTCGACCCAAACGCTGGTGGGAACTCGCATCGAAACGAGCATTAGCACATGGTTATCATTACATTAATGTCCCGAGTGTTTGCTTACATTCACTGGCTGTGCGATAATCTCGCAGATTAGGAACTAGGCAGATCTTGATTTCATATGACTGATGGCTTGCTCTATTTTTATGGGCTGAAGCTGCATCAAGGTATTTGACATCAGTAGGGGAGTGTGGATTTATTTTACATTTGTGCATGATAATACTGAACTGTTTTAGCAATGACAAAAGTCTTGATGTTTCTTTTGTACAAAAGAGTTAAGGCTAAGCAGTAAATTATTTAAAATTGTTAAGCTGTGAATGGAAAAAAATTATTCTCGTAATCTCAAAACCACACTATGCAATGAAAAAATGGTAACATCTAAATTAACTGCCATTAGTCAATATAATTTAAAATCACTGAATCAATCTACATGCATTAATTTATACCAACAAAACTCAATTTTATGAGTTAAATCAGCTAGAAATAGCTTTTTAAGATAACAATTGTGGGTTACTACTTTTTACCATGTATAAATTGAACGTACCCTTATTACACTGCAGTAGAAGGACTGAAGGGGGTTGTCTGTGTATTTCTTTGAGCAGCAGCAGAGGGCGCACTTCAACACTCTCTTGAGTGTTATATTGTTTGTGTACGTGGTGTGCAGCCAACAGAAATGGAAGTCTTCGCATCATTTGCTATTAGATTAACATATTAATCTACTATTCATCTATTTTTATGCTTCGTAGCTCACACAACAAATAATTACCGAGCATTTCTGTGCATGGATCCACATAGACACATAATGCTGAGCAGATGATGCTGGATCTGAACATTTTGGACTTGCAGAAATTGCATCTGACCTCAGATGTCGAATGATTGTTGGCTAAGTACATAATTGCAGCCTCCCTGTTTGTCTGAGGCACCAGGCATGACCATGTGAGTCTGAACTTTGACCCCCATTCATTTTCCCCTCTTCCTGTGTCTGTGGTTTGTTACTGGAATTCGCTGAGCAGGACAGGGTGGTTTTAGGACACTTCATCTGTAGGGTGCCGTGTCTCTGGACCTCGGCTGAACTTGAGGTCCTAGTCCTGAAAACGTCCTATGTCAAATTCCTCGCATTCGCACAGAGAGACTTTTTAATTCAGATTATCCTGGTTTGTCATAATAGACATGAAATACAGTATGCATCTAGACGCTTATCAGAATAATTGTCTGTAGTATTTATACTTCTCTACCTATAAATTGCTATTAATGTTTTGGCCTGTAGAGCAGCGCTGTATTTATTGAGTCTGTAGGCAGAAGCAGACCACCCTGTTACAGGAGTAGACTACCTAATGCAACGCGCAGAAAGACATGCAGAAAACTAGACGGCTGTCCGGAGTTACTCTGACCTCATGGTTAGCCGAAGGTCCTTTGGGACAAACTGTGGGAATGTGATTTTTTTGGGGGGTGGGGGCATCTGCTTCGTTCCTCACATAAACTTAAGATAGGAAGAACTAGGCCTATGTAATTTTTATGGTTTTTCTTTAAATGCTTTATATTTGTTCAAAGGGGGCAGATATATGGTTTGAAGTCAGTGAAACAGCTAGTAAGGCAATTACTGAATTGTTTTATTCAAAGAATATCATATATCACTAACTTGCTGCCAAACCACAAGGACACATAAAGTATTATGAATATATATATAATAATGATAATGGTGGATTTTATGTCATCCATTTTTGTTGTATATTACTTTTACATTTCCTTTAAAGGGAACTTAATGCATCGAGTTGTGCACTACAATAAATAATAATAAAAATAAAATAAGTCATTTTAACCTTTTAACAACCCTAATATAATTCACAGTTTCTGTCTATATTTGATAGATGTGTTTAATGTTTATAAAATAATTCAAAAATCATAATGGTGCTGAAAAATAAATATTTATTTGATACATTTTAAAGGTCTTTTGGCATTAATTGGATCTGAGTATATTTTTGTCACATTTTACGAGGAACTTTTAGTGTCCAGTTTCAGAAGAATTCAACAATATGAATATTTGGTGAAGTTTTGAAACACTTTATTGTGACACTAGACATGACACTTTAAGTATGTTTTCAGTGTGGTGCAGAGCAGTTTCGCCACATTGAGTGTGCATAAGCCATTTTATCCTGCTCATAACAAGCATTATGCCTAAGGGTTTGTCCACTGTAACTGTACATGCTTTGTGGCTTATGCGTGTGTGTGCTTGTTCCAACAGTAGATGCCACTTATAAACAAGGTCTCAGGATTTTGCGTTAACTTTAAACCCAAAATGACTCACCTCTGCCTGTCTTTGGGGCATTACTATTTTTATTTCAGTTTTAGTTTTATTTATTTCTAGTTCATACTTTTAGCGCTTCAACTAATTATGTATTTTCAGTTAAATTTATTTTAGTTTACTATTTTTTTCCAACTGCACAGTTGTTGAGGTACCACATTTCATATTTTGAATTAATTTGACTGTTTGTTGTATTTTTCACACAAAGCTATCACATGACTTCATAAGACTGCTGTTTTGGTGTTTTTGTCATTATTGAAGTCTGACAGTTAATATCAGTGTTTACTGTTTGAAAGATCAGCTGTTCCCTCTGTATACTCTATAGAAGCGAGAAGTGAAGTTAAGGAAATAATGACAGAATTTTAAATTTAACCCCAACATTTTGTCCTTGTAACAGTAATGGAATCCTTTAAATAAACTGTATACGGCATCAGAGTGAAATACATAATAATCGTGACGCCAGGATGATGTTTATGAGAGTGTGTTGCTACAGCACTCCATGCCAGTCAAAAATAGCAGAAGAAAATCTCTCATCTCTCTGTCCCGGACATTAATAGTGATTCTGACCTCACAGTCACTGTAATTAACAGAAGGTCAAGCCTCCCACTTGGCTTCCCCTTGTCTCTGAACGGCCAACGTTAGATTGCTCTCAGAAACGCTCACGGCTGGCCAAATGAGAAGCTAAGTTTGCTGTGCCTTTCCCTGCTGGGACAGGCCAGTTGGCCAGACCTCAGAATAGTGAAATCTCTGAATACCCATCCCACAGTTGGAGGAATTCCTTTCTCATTACATTCTCAAAGACATTAGTGAGAAAGTGGTATCCTGGTCTTATTAGTTTGTTTACTGATACTGGGCTCCGTATAAGAATGAAGGAACACTGGCAGATTTTGTTTGATTGTTTTTGCCTCATGTGACACTGAAAACTGGAGTAATTATGCTGAAAATTCAACTTTGTCATCTGGAATAAATTACATTTTACATTTTACAATTACATATATTAAAATAGAAGACATTTATTTTAAATTGTAATAATATTACTTTTTGTATTTTTAATCAAATAAATACAGTCTTGGTGAGCATAAGAGACTTCTTTTAAAAACATTAAAAAAACTTACCGATCCCGAACCTTTGAATGGCAGTGTATATGTTGTATATGTTCTTTATTTTTATTTTATTTTATTTTATTTGAACCTTATTTAACCAGGAGAAAACCTCACTGAGATTAAAAATCTATTTTACAGGAGTGTCCAGGCCAAGTAGGCAGCCAGGATTTACAAATTCATATATACACCTAGTATAGCAACATATAATGAAAATATTATTCATTAAGAGTTTTCTGTCTTTGCACATTGTCTGTATGGGAGATGTAGGTTTATAATGAGCTCTGACTAATCTAATTTCATCTTTGCTGTAAAAATAATTGTATAATTAGTTTTTTGGTTTAAATCATATGTTAAACTTTATTTTCCATGGATGTTTCATTATTTTCATGTTTTCATCTTAATTGAGGTTATGATTAGATTTGTGTCTCATGGATGAACTTGAAGCACATGCTAACTGCATTGCACTTTACATTTACCTTGCAGAAATGAAAAAAGCGCAAATTCACACTGTACAAATACTGTTTGTGTCTTATCAGGTATGCTGTTTTGTTACTACTTTTGTTAAATTCATTTTATTACTTGAATGTTTTCTTCTCTGCTCTTTTGCGCTGTGTCTGTAAATGAAAAAGCGGGACTTCACACACTGTAAAAATGCTGTTTGTGTCTTATCAAATTAAATGAAGGGTCGACCTGTCAGCAGATGTTCGTCTATTTATTCCACCAAAAAAGAAAACACAACACAGACAATTTTAGTTACACTGGGTGCCATCAGATCAGCGCTTCGCAGATCACCGTGGTTGCGTGATGGCTCACCTGCTTCGCCGATCTCTCCCGGTCTTCCTCATCGCCATTGCTCATAGCGGCTTCGTGCATAAGGAGGGAGTGTGTGTGAGAAAAACAGCGCGTGGCATCGCGGAACAAACTGTTGCATCTTAAAGGAATGATATGAGTTTCACTGACTTCTTAATCGGCCTTTTCTTCTCTGGAGGACTTTCGCTCATCATTGATGCATATTAACCAAGAGAGACTGTACCTGGGTTTCCATCCAAATGTGAAGCAAATCTTTTCAAAGTTCACAAAAAAAGAAAAAAAGACATATGCTTACATATGCTTCATGAAGGGTGCGCCTAAACACTTATGAATAAGAAAACAACAAACAAGAGCCATCTGAACTCTTCTTAACTTTATTAAGCATCACACACATGTGAGAGGACAAGCCTGAAAAGCCTGCGACACTTCAGTACAAAAGTGTGCATGACCCTATCCACGGTAAGCACAGAGGGGAAAAGGCATGGCACACACACATATACAACGAGGGCCAGTACATCCAGAATTAATGCATCATAACAGAATCAAACATAAAGTTCCCTTTCAGTCGATTACTTTCCACATTAAGTCGGAACTGACTGACGGATTGGGGATTGCTACTTTGAGAGTAAACTAAACGAGCCAATGGACATTGACATGTGAGCTTTGCATCCGACGTTCCACCCCGCCGTGTGGGTATGAACAGGAAGCGGATGCCTCGCATATTTGCTTTTCGCTTCGGAGCCGAGGGGTTATACTGTTCCTGCTCTGCAATCAGTCTAAGAGTGTGTAGACTTTAAAAATTAGTCATTCTTCAGGAGGAAGCCTCTGCAAGCTGGTGCTGGTGTTGCACCGAGGGCAGTGGTGGTCGCGATCTCACAGAGAGCTGACAAAAACAGCTGTTTTCACAGCTCTCCTAGAGTAAGCGCCTTCAATGAGAGTGCTGTTAAATCAGCTTAACAGAGGCTGGGAGGGTGGTTGGAAGGTGAGCTTATGTCCTCCGGGGATGAATACTTGGCTGCGCTGCCCCCTTCGGGTGTGGCAGCGTTGCCCGTGTCAGACCCAGAGCTGATGGCGGTGCTTTCCCAGGCCGCCACGAGCATTGGGCTTGAATGGAACCCACGACCGTGTCACAAACCCTCGCGGCATGCTCCCTGGTGGTCTAGGTGGTCTGGCTGAACCTGGTGGATATGTGTGAGCCCAACAAGGTTCGGTTCCTTAACACCCCTGTCTGCCAGGCTGGTCTTTTCGGCGATGCTGTTGAGAATTTTGCAGCACAGAAGCAGATGGAGGTGATCAAACAGATCCAGCCCTGACTACCTGCTGCTTCCACCCAGTCGTCAGCCGCAGCGCCTCCCCCTGCTCAGCCTAAGCAGCAGCCTCCACTTAGGCAGCAGGCCACATGGTCACAAAGTGAGCACCCAGCCTGTCCAGGCCCCAAAGGCGGTAAGCATAAAACGGGCAAGCGGCTCTGAGACGGGCGACCCGGAGATAGATGGAGCTTCGGGAGATGGTGACCGCACCACTCCCTCCCCCGGAGGACGGCCGGGCAGAGTATCCTTTGTTTCATTTTGTTTCAGACCCCACTTCGGGCCACCTCAGTGCCTCCCGAGTCGGGTACCTGTGTTCCCTTGATTCCCCCCTTGATCGACATTCTCCTGGCGAAGGCCGTGATTAAGCCAGTCCCTCCAGCCGATATGAAGACGAGGTTCTACAACTCCTACTACATTGTACGCAAGAAAAGAAGTTGGTTACAGCCAATCTTGGACCTGTGAACCTTGAATCGGGCACTGCACAAGCTCCCGTTCAAGATGTTAACACTGAAACGCATCAATGAATGCACCCTCCCCAGGATTGGTTTGCAGCGATCGACCTGAAGGATGTGTACTTTCATGTCTCGATTCTTCCTCGACACAGGCCGTTCCTGCACTTTGCATTCGAGGGTCAAGCATATCAGTACAAAGTCCTACCCTTCAGGATGTCCCTGTCACCTCATGTCTTCACGAAGGCAGCCATTGTCCCACTCAGAGACACGGTGTTCGCATCCACAACTATCTCAAAGACTGACTGATTCTGGCCTAGACATGGGATCAGTTGTGCGAACACAGGGACGTTGTGCTCAGTCACCTCAGTCTGTTGGGACTTCGGATCAACTGGGACAAAATAAAACTCTCCCCTGTGCAGAGGATTTCATCTCGGTATGGAGCTGGACTCATGTCAACCAGACAGCACGCCTCACAGAGGAGCATGTCTAGTTAGTGTTGAACTGCCTGAATTCGTTCAAAGGCAGGACATCAGCCCCACTGAAACTATTTCAGAGGCTCCTGGGGCATATGGCATCCACAGCCACAGTAACGCTGCTCGGATTGCTTCATATGAGGCCGCTTCAGCACTGACTTCACGGCTGAGTCCCGAGATGGGCGTGGTAAAGCAGCATGCACCGGGTGTCCATCACCCCGTACTGTAGCCAAACCTTCAGCCTCTGGTTGGACCCTTTGTTTCTATGGGCAGGAGTTCCCCTAGAACAAGTGTCTAGGCATGCTGTAGTGCACACGGATGCCTCTGCCACCAGCTGGGGGGCCACATACAATGGTCATGCAGTCTCGGGTCTGTGGACGGGTCCCCACTGCATTGGCATATCAACTGCCTCGAGTTGCTAGCAGTACATCTTGTGCTGGGCCGCCTCAAGGGGCCACTTCATGGCAAGCACGTACTGGTCCATATGGACAGTACTGCGACTGTTGCATACATGGTCTATGCTCCCGCTGCATGATGCATCTCACCTGCCATCTTCTCCTCTGGAGTCAGAAGCATCTGAAGTCGCTTTGTGCCATTTGCTTCGTGCCATGGAATTTGCGCCTGGCAACTCTCATGCTGTCCTGAGACCCGGCCTGGATATGTACCCAAGGTTCCTACCACTCCCTTCAGGGACCAGGTGGTGAACCTGCAAGCACTGCCCCCAGAGGAGGCAGACCCAGCCCTAGCTTTGCTCTGTCCCTTCTGTGCTCTGCCGTTGTACGTGGACAGAACTCAAAGCTCAAACCTCAGACCAGCTCTTTGTCTGTTACTGAGGCCACCAGAAGGGAAAAGCTGTCTCCAAGTAGAGGTTAGCCCACTGGATAGTGGATGCTATTGTCTCGGCGTACCAATCCCAAGACTACCTTGCCCATTCGGGTTGCAAGCACACTCAACTAGAAGTGTTGCGTCCTCCTGGGCGCTGGCTCAACGTGCCTCACTGACAGATATTTGTAGAGCTGCAGGCTGGGCGACACCTAACACATTTGCTAGATTCTATAGCCTTCGTGTAGAGCCGGCATCCTCCCGTTTAATCGTCCCCAGTGGCCAGTAGCGCGAGGGACCCGTTCTAAGTGTCGGCTTGCAACACCACTCCCGCCTGCTGGGCCAGATATGTGCATTTCTTGCTCCAGTAGAGTTACCCAGATTGGTTAACCCTGTTGAGTTCCTCCATCACCCTTGGCAGTCAGACGTGGCAGAGCATCTGACGCCAGGCCTACACACGTATGCATTGTGGAACCTGTGTTAGGCTGGGTGTCCATATGTAGTGATCCCTGCGGCGATCCCATATGTGTATTCTTCCACGGTACGACTAGCCCGTGTCTTTCCTTCAACAGAAGGAAATAGGCTTTCCCCCTTAGAAATAGGCTAGAATCACCCCAGGGACATGTTGTACTACCATACTTGGCTAGTCCATATTTGAAACTTCCACACGTTACCTTCCTACGGGCAGGATGTGGCTTCCGTAGGAAGGTAACACGTAGGGCACGCTTTCCCAGCGTCATCCAATAGTCACACTGAGTGGGACATGCGAAACAGCAGTGACTGACCTTCTCTGCTTTGAGCCCTGATTTCCTGTTCCAACAGTTGGGGGCGGACTAGGAGGCTCAAGCAGAGCACTGGAAGGGACAGCGACAGTGGCGTGTTGGTAGATATTCCCAATTCATCAGTCAGTAGATTGGTCTCTCAAAGCGATCTCCAATTCGTTGGTCAGTTTCGACATAACATCTCTGTTCCCTCCTTCAGGGAATGAGGGTTACATACATAACTGAGACGTTTCCACACCATCAGTGGAAACAGCTAATTACGATTAGTCATGTGGGTTTAATGTTCGTTACATCAGAATTTATTCGGCAAATGTGTTTCCATCTCCTATTATTTCCATAAAATCTTTTTCACACAAGTCAAAAACCACCTCAAGTGAGCATGAAAACTTTTAATGAATTAAGGGATTTTGGCATTTCCATCACCTGTTTCTGATGCGATACTTCAAAATGTGCATAAAAACAGGATGATGGAAACATAGGGACTGTGGGACACTTCAGTGACCTTCCAGAATCTTATCCTTTATCTGATCAGTATATAATGAATGACTGTTGATGCATTCTAAGTAAGAAACAGTGCCTGATTTTGAGCAAAGAAAATATATATATTTTTTTCATCAAGAAAAAACATCTGTCTCATTGAACTGTCTTCACTCTTATATTGAACTGAATTGATTTGATTTAGAATTTTCCTGGATCTTATATGAAGTATATCTGAACATTTGTGAGTTGTTTAAGCTTTTGCTGTTTGAGGCATATTAATCTGTGTAGTTTTTCATGTTTTATGTGTTTTCACTTTACATTTGAGAAGTGTGTTGCCAGCTGTTTTGAAAAAGCTGTTGCCAGAAGACAAAACTGTGTTATATGTGGGGTCTCAGAGAGATGATGGGGCAAGTGAGTTGTTTTATGCTCCTGTGACAGTTTGTGGCCGTTACACATTAAAGGGGTTATTAGATTCTGGTAGTATTTCCTGCACGGTTAGTGAAGAGGGTGGGTCCAAGCTGCAAGCTGATGGTCTTCTTCCACATCCTCAAGCGACTTCAAGTAATGTGGTCCCTATACAAAGTGTATATACAACATGGAAATTGAAGTCTATGGATTTAAGTTTGTCGTTCCTGAACAAAGAGATGAGTTCATAATTGGAAGCAATGTGATCAAATGCATTCTGCAGAAGATGAAATCTCATGAGAACTACTGGGAGCTTGTTTCCTGCAGTAACAGTAATCCTGAGTGTGAACAATTCCTTGAACTTCTGAGCTGCATCTCCCGATCGCCCTCAGCAGCCTGATAAACTTGATACAGTGAAACTCTGCCAGGCAATCACTCTACTTCCCAAATGTGAGTATCTTGTTTGGGGCAAATTGCTGGCTAATGTACCTGTTTCCCCAGGAAGTACCATAATTGTTGAGCCAACCACTGCACGTTCAGTGCCTAGAAATATTCTTGTCAGACGAGTAGTATCACTAATGTGGGGTGATCGATGGGTGCCAATGAAGATACTAAACCCTAATCCAACATCAGTGACACTTTGCCATAACACTAAACTGGCTGATGTTTCTACCTGTCTAGCTGTGGAAGATTTTACTGTCATGCAGGGTCTGAGCAGAACCCACTGTGATGTTCCTGATTCAAATCCCCTCATAACTGCCTCATCCTTTAATCCTGCACAGTTGCTGAAGAATTATGGTCTGAGGGACATTGACATTGATGGATGTGAAGTCTCTGAGGTGTGGAAGAGAAAATTGGCAACTCTTACTGTGCTGTGATGTTTTCTCTAAGGATAAGCTGGATTGTGGAGAGGCAAAGGATTTTGTGCACAGGATCCATCTTTATGATGAGCGCCCATTCCTGGGAAACTAGATGTGGTGGCAGACGTGCTCAGTAGAGAGCCAGTTAGTCAGTGACTTTTGTCTGAGCCCTATTCTGAACTTCTGACAAGTACACAGTGTTGAGGATGGAAGTGTGCAAGAGGTTTTCCGCCTTACTTGCCAACCACAAACATTAAGATCAGGTCCACTTGATGCTGGGCTGGATACATCAATGTCTGCTGATGACGTGTCTTCCATTCTGTCCTCCTGTGATGAATGGAAAACAGGAACTGAATGTAGAGTAACATCATTTGCTGAACACCTGAACTCTTTAATCAGTGGTGACGAAGAAGTTTTCATTCCCTTTTGCTGACCGACTTCACAAGAGCATCAGCATAAAGACCCTGTCATTGCAAGGGTGTCCTCATTATGTTGACAGAAAAATCCAATGAAAACTTGTGTGTGTTGCGGATTCTGAAATGGAATTGTGTACAGAGCTATTAAAGACCTGCTCATCAAGCACAAGAGATTTCTGTTCGTTTTTCCTGAATACTTAAAACGTCAAGCACATTCTGGTGTTCACACCCTGGCTGGTCATTAAGGGCAGCCGTGCACTTTGTCTTTAGCCCATCAGAAGTTTTTCTGGCTTTATGTGGAGTGTGATGTGTGGGATCATGTGAAGAAATGTCCCAGGTGTGTCCTCAGCAAAACTCCAGAGCCTGCAGTGAGAACCACTTTGATATTGTGGTATTAAGACCACAGCCCCACTGGAGCTTGTTTGCATTGACTTCTGGTCTGCTGAAGATTGGAACAACAAATCTGTGGATGTTTTGGAGTACATTCATTCCCGTGTCAGGACCAGACAGCAAAAAGAGCCGATGGGGCATGGTGGTACCGAACATTTCTATAGGACATTAGGTAACATGCTGAGGTCCCTTCCACCTAGGCCTAAGCAGAACTGGCCGCAGTTGGTACAGACCATAACATTTGTGTACAATTGCACAGAACACGAAACAACAGGTTTTGCCTATTTTTACCTAATGTTCGGTAGAGTACCAAGGTTGCCAGTTGACCTCATGTTCCAAAGTGTTCTGCAGGACAAATCAGTCTCTGTCTATGACCAGTATATTAGATTGCTCATCAGTGACCTCCAGACTGCCATGACATTAGCACAGCAGAATTCTGTCCTAGAGCAAAAACACCAGTCTAACCAGTACAACAAAAGAGTTAAAGACCTACCATTAGCCATTGGTGACCAGGTGCTCGTGGCTAACAAGGGATGTAGAGGAAAACGAAAACTTGTCCACGGATGGGAACCAGTTGTGTACACTGTTGTTGCCTCAAAGCCTTCCATACATGTCTATAAGATCCGTGACAGGTACTGGTAAAGAGCATATAGTATATAACAATCTTCTTCTGCAAGTGAACTTTCTCCCTTTGCCAGAAACCGAAATAGTTAGTTCTGATCATGGGGATGCTGATGCTTTTACCTGCAGTGTTCCTTCGCAGATGTCTGCTGCAACATGTTGTGGTGGTCTAACTGGGCATACCCGCAATGATGATTCCTCCTGCTTTGATGAGATTGAGTCTACAGAGCATGCAGATGATGAGCAGAATGAAGCCGAGGACCTCTCACAAGCTTTTTACGTATCCAACATCTCCAGTATAGTTACTTGTGATGATGACTGCACTTCTTCGTGGGTGCATTCTCTGTTGCCCAATCAAGAGGAACTAAATGCGCAAGTTGCTGTGCCAGTGACTGATGATGATACTGTGGCTGACCAACTCTCAGCCTCTCATGGACTGCCCACAATATGATCACTTAAAGGATTAGTTCATCCAAAACTGAAAATTGTCATCATTTACTCACGCTCATGTCATTCCAAACCCAAGACTTTGGTTAATCTTCAAAACACTAATTAAAGGTGCAGTAGGTGATCTGATAAATGCTAACGTAGCCTGCTAGCATAGAAAGCATACAATCCCACCTTCCCTGCAAATTGCCGTCCAAAGCCACACCTCCTCCAAAACACATGATGGCACACAAACAGCTGCTCTCGGCAAAGCATCACAAGAGATGGTGGTAAACTACCTCAACGGTGGTCAAAAACAAAAATAATGACTTTATTCAACAATTTCTTCCCTCTCCTTTCATTCTCCTATGCTGTTTACGTTGTATAGACAGTGCAGGCTTCTGGGTTCTACATCAGAACGCCGACTCAGTATTGGCCGACGCTGTGCATGTGAGCAGCAACACGCATGCATGCGATGCTGATGCAGGAGTTGGCCAATACCCCTGCAACTGAACAAAAATATACCTTGTATTCCCTAATAATACCTTGGACAGATTGTCATACTAGCTGCAAAATGGATTGCTGTAGTGACAGTCCAGTGATTGTTACGGACAGAAGGGTCGGAGACAACAGGAATGCAAACAGATGATGTTTATTGACTGATATAGTCCTTAAGAAGTGATAACGGGAATACTGATACAGTCCTTGTTTTGCAGGGTTGTGGATTGTGGATGATTGCAGGTTGAAGTGCTGGATGGATGAATGAATTAATGAATGAATGAATGAATGAATGAATGAGGCATTTATATAGCGCTTTCCTATGTACTACTGTACACCCAAAGCGCTTTACAATATCAGGGGCCTCTCCTCATCCACCACCAGTGTGCAGCATCCACTTGGATGATGTGACGGCAGCCACAGTACAACGGCGCCAGTGCGCTCACCACACACCAGCTGTAGCTGGAGAAGAGAGAGAGTAAAAGAGCCAATTCAAAGGATGTGGATTATTAGGAGGCCATGATTGTTAAGGGCCTATGGAGGGAATTTGGCCAGGACACCGGGGGTTACACCCCTACTCTTTATGAGAAGTGCCATGGGATTTTTAATGACCACAGAGAGTCAGGACCTCGGTTTAACGTCTCATCCGAAGGACGGTGCTTGTTACAGTACAGTGTCCCCGTCACTATACTGGGGCTTTAGGACCCACATAGACCACAGGGTGAGCACCCCCTGCTGGCCTCACTAACACCTCTTCCATGAATGGATGAATGGAGACAGTTGGTAAACTCACACATAGATGATCTCACAGGAAGACAAGTGAAACACACTGGAGTAGAATCGATAAGTCACTAGGAAGCTTAGGAAAACAACATAAAAGTCATTTGTGTAAACGAGACCGGACAACTGACTGAGGAGAGTGGTGTGCTTAAGTATCAGTGGTGATGAAGTGCTGATTGGGAACAGGTGCGGGTGATTACGGAGTGTGAGCAGGTGAATGACAGGAGGGATACTGGGAAATGGAGTCCAGAGAAGGTGAGACTGTGACAGTACCTCCCCCTCCCGGTAGGCGCGTCCACGCACCGTGGATGGAACAACCGTGGATGGAACAACCGGGGAGGGGGGGGTGGGCGCCCTGGAGACCTACAAACAGATGAGAGTGGAGGTGAAGACAGGTACGGAGGTCTCCAGGGCGGGTCGGGAGTCTTGGAACGCCATGGCGGATTGGGGACCTCAGGACACCATGGTGAGTCGGGACCTTCATGACACCATGGCGGTGAGGCCTCCGTGGCCTTGGCCACTCCGACCATGGCTATATAGCTGGCTCGTGGGCTGGAGCGGGCTCTGGTGCTGAGTCTGGAGCTGGCTCGTGGGGTGGAGCGGGCTCTGGTGCTGAGTCTGGAGCTGACTCGTGGGCTGGAGCGGGCTCTGGTGCTGAGTCTGGAGCTGACTCGGGGACAGGAGCAGTCTGGTGCAGATTCAGGACTCCAGGACATCCCCTCATACTCCACCAACAAGCCAAGGGGCACAAATATGGGAGCCATTATGGCTGAGGGTTCAGTTGTGGTGGCGTCCAACTTGAATGAGGGCTCAGTTGTGGCAGTAGCCATCTTGTCTGAGGGCTCAGGCGTGGCGGCGGCCATCTTATCCGAGGGCTCATGCTTGGCGGTGGCCATCTTGCGATGAGGCTCTGAAGTGGCGACAGACATCTTGCGACGAGGCTCTGAAGTGGCGACAGACATCTTGCGACGAGGCTCTGTAGTGGCGGCAGCCATCTTGCGATGAGACGCAGAAGTGGCTGCGGCCATCTTGCGATGAGGCTCTGGGATGCCATTAACGGTAGTGGCTGGAATGAAGGCAGATTTGCGTCCTCTGGAAATACAGGCAGGCAGGAATGGACAGATTCGCTGGAGGGGTATGTGGAGGGAACCGGTGGAAGGTGAGCTGACCAGGCCACGTGTGTTTCTGATGGGACTGGATGAGGAGGACACTTTTCTTTAACTTTTTCCACTTCAAAATTAGAACCATTTAAATAGAGAATAAGATTAATAGACTCGACTAGAGAGAAATAACAGGCAGGTTCAATATAGCGAATAGTATCCTCATCTAGACCCATCAGAAAACACGCATTAAGGGAAGCATCTGGCCAGCCCACCTGACAAGAAAGCTCAGAAAACTCCTCCACATACCTCTTCAGCGGATGCCCATTCTGCCGAAGACGACACAGGCGGTCCACCACCGAGATGTTGTTCTTGGGGCCAGCTGGAGAAATTGGGAGGAGGAATAGACCTATGATGCTGCTGTAGTCCTTCTGTTTTTTTTCCGGTCTTCTGTTACGGACAGAAGGGTCGGAGACAACAGGAATGCAAACAGATGATATTTATTGACTGACAGCAGGTGAACAGTGAAGCAGGTGAGTAAATGGCAGATATAGTCCTTGAGAAGTGATAACGGGAATACTGATACAGTACTTGTTTTGCAGGGTTGTGGATTGTTGCAGGTTGAAGTGCTGGATGGACGAACGGAGACGGTAGGTAAACTCACACATAGATGATCTCACAGGAAGACAAGGGAAATACGCTGGAATAGAATCGATAAGTCACTAGGAAGCTTAGGAAAACAACATAAAGAGTCCTTTGTGTAAATGAGACCGGGCAACTGACTGAGGTGAGTGGTGTGCTTAAGTATCAGTGGTGATGAGGTGCTGATTGGGAACAGGTGCGGGTGATTACGGAGTGTGAGCAGGTGAATGACAGGAGGGATACTGGGCAATGGAGTCTAGAGAAGGTGAGACTGTGACAGTGATAGACTTACACGTTCAATTATATAGAAATAAACAAACAATAAAATGATTTCTAAAGCCACTTTTTGTAATGTCCATTTAACTATATTTGTCTGCTAAAAATTTATTATATTTGAATTATCTTAGTTTGGGGGTGTTGCTAATCAAAAATTGATATATGCAGTTAATTGTGGTTTAAATGTTACTTGATTAATTAATTACTCAACATATAATTCATTCAATTAAAAATGTTATATCAAAAAGAAAATTTACCTAGTAAATATTCTTAATCTGAATCAATAACCCTCTTAGGTTTCAACATCCATTCCAGTCTTTTATGAAGAAGATTATGACATCTCATCTAAACAATTTATTTTGAAGTTTTGGTTGGTTGCTCATTAATCAGGCATGTGTCAGGTCTCTCTAAACAATACTTCCATCATAGTACTTAAAAGAATCATACAGCAGATTACTCCATTTATTTAAATAAGTAATAAATAGACAACAATAATGAGGAAGGAAAAAAGCTTATTATTTTAAATGTCAAACAAAACAATTAAGAAGCTGGTTAGGCCTGCTAGATTAGTTTGGAAATTCTGTAAGGGCGAGTTTGATTATTTACATGTTCCTCTAAGGACACTGAGTTAGTCTGCCGAGGAAGGAAGAGATAAAGGAAGAGTTCAACCCAAAAATGAAAATCACGTACTCAACCTCAAGTCATTCCAAACCTGCATGACTGATTACTTTTTATTGTTCTCTAATTTAATTACAGTTACTTCTGATGTAATTGCATTATACTGTATCAACTATACAATTCTATATAAAACAATAGTGAATTTAACATAAAAATTTAATGTGAAAAAGTATGTTTTTAATGTAAACTCCCTTTTCAAACTTTGGTCAGTTCAAGAATAATTTATGAAATTTAATTCTTTCAAATAAACAATATACAAAGAGCAGTTGTGTCTGTCCTCATTGTATTGTTTAACTGGTTGAGGTTGATATGGGATTTAGAAAGTAGTTATAAGTAATCCAATACTTTTTAGAGAGAGAGAGTAATTAGTATTACTAATTACACTGTTGAAGAAGTAATTAGTAGCTAGTAATTCATTATTAAACTTACCCAACAATAGTTGGGAGCTACAGCAGAGGTGAAGATTTTCAGTAAATAAGACTTTAATTTTGCTCTGTTCTGCACAAATAGTGTACCTGGAATATAGCACAAATGATAATGAAACTTGTGCTGACTTCGTTAATTTAACATATAGAGAAGCTGATTAACTAAATCATTTGTTGTACGGAAATCATGACATGACAGAATTTTAATTTTGGGTAAACTGTTCTTTTAATTACTAATACGTAGACTTATGAACTCTCTTCAATAATTATATGATAAATTGGCGTTTTATCTGAAACATCTTTTGTGCTAAGAGATGGATGAATCTGCTAATGGATTGGACAAAGAACGAGAATGCAGACAGCTTAAAGTGGGGAATTTTATTTTATTTTTTTCAGAAATTGTGCACATGTTTTCCTGCTTCAGCTAACACCCTGAAGTGGCAGTAAACACTTGGGGAGTGTCTGAGCATGTATAGCGTGCCGTGGCGTTCACACCCTCCTGGCAGCCTCCACAAACCACAATGAGTCGTGTCCTCTGCCACCTTATGACCCCTCTGCTCTGCCAATGTCACTATGGAGACGGACCTGATGCCTGGTAACAAAAGTTACAATAACAACCTGTGTGTCAAAACACCCCTTGCGAAAGAAGGAACAGTCTGTGATTTTTAGTGAACTTTTTAGATGCAATAAAAAGAAAATCATTAAGACCATTCCAGCTGTGAGGTTTGCAGTGACAGCGTCTGTGCTGTAATGTCCATAGAAATTGATCTGCATTGCAGTTCAGTTCATTTCAATAAGTGTGAACACTACCATCTGAACCCTGGTGTGCACTAAACAAGTGGACCGAGACCACTGAAAAAATGGGTCTCGGTTAGATTCCAAACAAACTCTGGTGCAATTTGAATAAAATATGAATGCAACAGACCAAAAACATGTTAACAAATCAAAAACAGGACACAATGTCACAAGATGAGATCCCAAAAAGGACAGAATACTCATGCATACCTGTTTCGCTATGTTGCCTGTCACAGTTCGGTACAGGCATCAGAACATCGTCTCCTCGCAGCAGATCTTCGTTTGTGTGCAACAGAGGAATTCCTGGCATTGTTTTGACTCCTTTACACATTTAATAAGCTCTTCACGAGTTGTCAGCTCCATCATATACCATGTACGCACATATAGCGAGCGTGTTTAGCTCAGAACACAGCATTGTTTTGGATGTTCGACAAGTTCTGTTACAAAATATACGTCATAAAAGCCTTTTTTTTTGGTATCTTTAGATTTGGTCTTAAAAATGGCAGTGTAAATCTCAAGTGAACCAGGACTAAATCATTTAGTTTTTTTTGGTTTTGACCAAAAAAACCAAGAGAATTGAACTATAAGTATGAACACGCCCTAAGGGTGCTTTCACACTTGTACTTTTGGTGCGCACCTGGGTTTGATTGACTTCAGAGTTCGGTTCGTTTGGATGACGTGAACGCTGTTATCCAAACTTGGGTGTGCACTCGCAAACCATACCCAAGTTAATGTAAACTCTGGTGCGGTTCGCTGCTGATATGAACGCAATTGCAATTCTTACTCACTTTCCTGACAAACGTGACTCACGCACTGCACACAGAGATAATGTATATCTAATTTCTGCTGGACTCCTGCAAACATTTGCGGCAAATAGATCAGATGATAATATTACTGAATATTAATTGTCTTTTAAACTAAAGGGTAAATTCCCAATGTCTCTGGCTGTAGGCAGGGAAATCTACTGGACGGGTGGCCAGCATATGAGAGGACTAACATACACATGCACACTCACACTGATATACTCGCAGACTTTTTAAAGCCATTTTAACCGTTCTGCATGTCTTTGGTTTGTGGTGGAAGCCAAAGCATCTGGAGGAAACCCACACCAACACAGGGAGAACATGCAAACTCCACACAGAAACACACAAAAAGACTTCACACAGTGAGGTGACAGTTCTGTTTTCATAATTCACAAAAACTGTGGCAACATGCATTGCTTTTTGGCTGTACTGCACAAATACAGACCACAATAAACAGGGGATTTTAATTATCCTGAAATGACTTTATCTGTTTACCAACAAAACACAAAAAAAACCCTGTTTGGACAGTAATTGTTTCTCATGGGGACATAAAGTTATTTTAACATTTGCAGGGGTTATTCTGTGATTTTACTGCTGTCAGAAACCAGAATGCCAGTGTTTTTCTTCCACCACCTGCATCAAAATGTTTTCTTTTTGAGAAACACTAAGGCCTATGGTATAGCCTAATTTTATTTGTCCAAATCCACTGAATCTCTGAGTTTACAAGAAGGGATCAATCCAAATGACCACTTTTAAACCACTGCCAAGCACTATGCTATACTGTCTTAAAGATGGACACTTTCATTACTGAAATGCTGGAAACTGTTTGCAAAAATAATATTACATCACCGATGCACTACAGCAGGTGGAAGCTGTTATTTGAAAAAGAAGAAGAAAAAGAACAACAAAATCATTTAAACTTTTGAAATGGGCCATTATGGTGGTATGCAAAATATTTTTTTAAATATTTATTTTATACATTCATATAAATTAGGGCTCACAAAACCAATCATTTTGCTACTCAAACTTGTATGGGTCAAATGTTTACTTTCTGTAAATAAAAGTTTGCTTTAACTTATTTCTGCTAATTTTAAAATTTTTAAAATGACATCCACCATTTTGAAAGGTAAAATGCAAGTCAGAAACCCATTTAAACCATAGCATATTTTTAAATAAATAATAAAATAATAAACAGGACATGTGTAAATAAAGTGTGAGAGAGTACAGCAATGAAAAACTTTCCTTAAACAAATGATATTATTTTGTATTATTGATATTGTTAACGCCATGGAATAAAAATATAAAATAAAAAGGTAATTGCAAATTTTATCTCACATTTCTGACTTTGTCACAATTGCAATTTCTTATAACATCTTTCAATTCTGACTTCTTGCAAAGTCGGAATTGCAAAAGTTACAAAGTTAAGGAGTCGTTACGGTGTCGGAATTGCAAATTATAAACACGGAATATATATATATTTTGTTCAATGATGGAAGCAAGCTACCATAGGTTTCTAGTTAGCACACTAAGGAAGTTAAATAGTAACTTTGTTGATGTTTAGTTATACTAGCACACTAATTAGAAATCAAAATTTTGTTTGAATAATCACAGGTTTTTCTAATTTGTGTTTCAGTGTATTCACTTTTTGTTGAATTTCTGCTTTGGGGCCTGCATATTTCTAAAGTAATTGATTATGATTGTTCATAAGAGGAAATACATTACATTACATTTGCATTTAATCATTTAGTAGACACTATTGTCCAAAATGACTTACAAATGAGGAGAACAATAGACACAAACAAACCAAAAACAGGGCAACGATATGCAAGTGGTGTGACTAGGTAGTCTAGCACAGTACATGTAGAAAGTTTTTTTTTTTTTTTAGATATATAGAATTGTAAATGTTAGTATTAATGGGTCAAGTGTTGGTGAAAAAGATGCATCTTCAGCCATTTCTTGAGTTAGGCAGGTCATTCCACCAGTGATTTTGTGCCTCTTTGGGATAGCACCACTTGCAGAACGCAAGCTTCTGGAGGGCACATAGGTCTGAAGAAGTGAATTTAGGTATAGGGGTGCAGAACCAGTGGTGGTTCTGTAAGCAAACAACAGTGTCTTAAATTTGATGCAAGAGGCAATTGGCAACCAGTGCAAGTTTATGAGGAGAGGTGTGACAAATGCTCTCTTCGGCTAGTTAAAGACCACTCTTGCTGCAGCATTCTGGATCAATTGCAGAATTTTGACAGTGCATGCTGGAAGGCCTACCAAGAGAGCATTACAATAGTCCAGTCTGGATGGAACAAGAGCTTGGACATGGAGAATGTGTAACATGCTCTGATAGGAAGGGCCTGATCTTTATAATGTTGTAGGCTATAAGGCAAATCTGCAGGACCGGTCAGTTAAAAGAGTAGGGGTGTAACCCTGGCATCCTGGCCAAATTTTCCCATAAGCTCAATCCATCATCATGGCCTATTAATCATTCCCATATACTGATTGGCTTCATCACTCTGTCTCCTCTCCACCAGTAAGCTGGTGTGTGGTGGGTGTTCTAGGACAGTATGGCTGCTGTCGTATCATCCAGGTGGATGCTGCACATTGGTGGTGGTTAAGGAGATTCCCCCTTTCGTATGTAAAGTGCTTTCAGTGCAGAGAAAAGCAAATGTAAAGAATTATTATTAATAAGTTCTAGCAATGTGGTCTGTAAAGTTTAACTGATCCTCAATTACAACTGCAAGGTTCTTGGCTGTCCTGGATAAAGTTATGGTTGACAAACCTAGTTGAATGGAAAGGTTGTGATGAAGTGTTGGGCTGAGACCACAAGCAGTTCTGTCTTTAACTTGTCAACTTAGGAATAATGCAGTTATTGAAAGGTGATACAATTTTGAATCATTTGATATTCGACAAGTGTAATTTCACAGGGGTGTAATTGCTTCTATTATAAACTGTTTATATAAACGTTGTCGCTGATGCTACAAGTGCTACATGTTTTTCACTTACTTGATTGTAAGGGGCTTGAAGTTTTCATCCGCTAGCCTATCCACCATCATGGTTTATCATTGAAATAGTAGCGCCAACTTGACAGTCGATTACCATCTCTGTCCTGATAGGCACATTAGAGAAATAACTTTCCCACTATCAGTAATTTATCATAAAAAAATCTGCCAGCCAGAGATTCAATTTTCCCAAAGTTTTCTGCCAAGTATTTTGGAATGATTGCACACATGATAAACTAACAACTACAAACAACCTGTTGAGGTACCTGTTGTACTGGGAGCATGGGTTCTTAACGAGATGGCATGAGGTCAAATTTGACTCAGTTTTTTGTGTTGAGGAATGTAGTTTAGCTATATGTAACCAAGGTTACCAGAGTAATCCAGAAATAAATAATGTTATTAATATTATAACATACTAATGTATAAACAAAACTATTGAGAACTACTTAAAATAAGTACAATTATAAAAGAAAATATAAATTTTTATACAAACATATATTTTTACTTGGTTATTAATGTGACCAATAGTGAGTAGTTTTGAATATAACATGAGCCAATGAGAGCGCAGAATGTGGCGCAGCGGAGAAATTGGTTTCCAGGTTTTGCACGAGGTTTGCTCGTGGAGTCAGAGGCAGCTCTCTCTATCGTGCATAGATGCTGATGAGCGCGGTGTTTGCTGATGCTCCGGGGAACAGAAACAAAGAAATAATCTTCTTTGATGTGTTTTATCGATGGATTGATGTAAGTGAAGTGATGCATTTTATTTTCCATTTGTTATGAATGACGTTGATATTGTAATGTGAGTGAAACGGACATTTAGCTTGTAAAATGGGGGGAAAATCACATTATGAAATAAATGTTTTTCTCCAAAACACGTTGGCCACAATTATTGCCACCCCTAGAATTTTTTAGGAGTAAAATATCTCTGAAGTATATTCTCATTCATATTTATGTTTTTAGCACCCCAGGGTAATCATGAACATGAAATTTTCCAGCCATGTCTTTCTGTTCCACAGGAGTATAAACATGAGGAAACACAAAGGCCAAATTCCCTTAATCATTCATCACAATGAGTAAAACCAAAAAATATAGTTCTGATGTGCAGGAAAAGATTGTTGAGCTTCACAAAATAGAAAATGGCTGTAAGAAAATAGCTAAAGCATTGAAAATCCCCATTTCCACCATCAGGGCAATAATTGAGAAGTTCCAATTAACTAAAAATGTTACAAATCTGCCTGGAAGAGGACCCGTGTCTAAATTGTCCTAATGTGCGGTAAGGAGGAAAGTTTGAGGGGCCAAAGACTCTCCAAGGATCACAGCTGGAGAATTGCAGAGATTAGTTGAGTCTTGAGTCTCAGAAAGCCTAAAAAAAAATGATCAAACAGCACCTACATCCCCACAAGAAAATCCTCTGCTTTCATCCAGAAACAATCTCCAGCATATTCAGTTGTCAGACAAGACTGGAACTTCAAACGGGACCGGCTTCTATAGTCAGATGAAACTAAAAAAAGAGCTTTTTGGTAGCAAACCCACCAGATGGGTTTGGTGCACACATGGTTAAAAAGTACCCCATGCCCACGGTTCAATATACTGCTGAATCTTTGGTGATGTGGGCCTATTTTTTTGCTGGAGGTCCTGGACATCTTGTTCAGATACATGGTATCATGGATTCTATCAAATACCAACAGATAAAAAATCAAAAGTTGACCGCTTCTGCTAGAAATCCAATAATGGGCCTTGGTTGGATCTTTTATCAGGATAATGATCCAAAACAAACATCAAAACCAACACAAAAATGTGTCACTGAGCACAAAATGAAGCTTCTGCCATGGCCGTCCCAGTCCCCTGACCTGAATCCTAAAGAAAAAAGTGGTCAGCTGTTTAATAATTAGTGTGTTATGTTGGAAAAATAGAAAATATTCTTTATTTGAAAAGATACATGTATATATATTCAGAATACTCAAGTTCTGTGTAATTTGAATGATGTATAGTGATTGATAACTTTATTGTATGTTGCTACAATTAAGATATTCATAATATTTTTGTGACCTTGTTTGTTCAAGGTCAGGTTTTTTGTTCGGTTTTTTTTCTTGTTCTGTCCTTTTCCAAATTCGATTGCTGTCCTGTCTGATGTGACGAGATGTTCTGATGCCTGTATTCTGGATTTGTCCCGGCCTTCCAGTGGTTTTGAGGAGGGTTTGGACTGGCGAGCCTCCCTTGAGTTGTTCTTGGATTTTCTGTGGAAACAAAGAAACGTTTTTCTGAACTCTGCGAATGGTAGGAAATCGAATAACTCTTCTTTTTCTCATTTTGGACGGAGATGTTTTTTTCCTCATCGACAGAGAAAAGACATTTATATCTCTCTACAAACTATTTGAAGAACTGTTTTTCTTGAAAGACTGAGAAATTGAGGGTTTTGTGATCAAAGGACATTATTTGATTTCATTGAAAAATGTCAATTTTCTGTGTTGACAAGTGTGATATATTGTTTGGGTTTTTGATACTTGAACACTGATTTTTGGTGAATCGAACACTGAGTTAAAGTGAACAAAGTACTTACCTTGTTGAAACTGCGGGAAAAGATTCACGAAACCTGTTAAAACAAAAGAGTGATAGCAAAATTTAGAAACAAGAATTTCATTTGTGAAAATAATTTTTTTTCTTTCTGTTTCATTATTTCACATTGATTCAACTTACCTTTTGAATGCTGTCAAACAAATACACATTGTGTGTTCAACCAAACCATTCTTCGAGTCTGTTCACTGTTGTTGTTGCATCTTTCTCAGCAGCGAATCTATTCTTCTGAGATGCTGGTCCATAGATTGGCATATAACAAGTTAATTATTTATTAAATCTACAAGTTATTAGCCAGAGAGTAAGCGTTACATATAGGCACGTTAATTGGCTATGATAATATCTTTTCAGCATCGTGGCTGAATAGTGCTGTTGTTGTTTTTGTTAAGACGATTGAATCCAACTGGTGGAGGTGTTGAAATCAACTGGTGGAGGTATTGAAATTCGTGGCATTTTTACACAAGTGTTTCTCTCTCTACACCAGGGGTCGGCAACCCATAGTCTTCTCTACTGAAATATGTGGTGTCTTTAAGACGTTATGTCTATATGATTCTAAAAGATAACGTTGAAGAATTGGACCTAACTCTAAATTTTCATCACAAATATTTCAGTTAGGCCTATGTGATTTTTGACACAACACAATTAATTGTTTTGGTTTTGGGGAAAATGGGTATCTCGCGATTCCCCGAAGAAAGTGGATAAAACTAATAAAAGCAATGAAACAACTGATGATAGTACAATTGCTGGAGGATTGCAGAATATAATTCCAACTGTAGATGCGGAAATGCCGGGACCAAGTGTAGCTTGTGCCACTGCAGCTTTAATAGATGCGGAGAAAAATACAAATGAGACGACAACAGTCAAACCAGCGGAAAGTGTAAAATTAGCAGTTGTTGAAGAAAAAGAGAGTAAAAATCTTGAAGAGAGTGATCAGAACAGCTTGAACAAATGAAGAGTGTGTTTGAATCTGGCGAACAGAACATGATAAATGTGACTGTTGAGGGCTCAGAGTTTGAATTGGAAGACTATTCTTTTAAAGCACCTCAAAAAGAAAATTAGTCAAACACCATAATAGTAAACAGATCCAAAGACTTGATGTTCGGGAGGTGAGTCATACAGTGAAGGCAAGGACTCTGAATGTAGCCTTAGAGGTAGCTTACCTCAAGACTAGTTTCTCTATTCGAGTATACAGTGTAGATGTCATCAAACAGTTTTTAAAAGTGACACAAAATGTAAGGAGAGTTAAAGTTGAAGAGTTTTTTTTTCTCTAGATATACTGCAATTTATTGAGAATGCAAAAACTTTTAGGAGTGAAAACCGTTTTACTGACCAAGAAGTTAATCAGTTAAAAAATTATTCTTACCAGACTAAATGCTCAATCAGAAATCAGTGAAAGTAGTCAGAATGGTTAAAGATGTCTATTTTGTGTCTATTTTCTTAGTTATGTTGGGAGGTGTCTCTTTTCCTATTTATGGGAGTAGTAAAAATGTCGATTCCTTAAATATTTATGGGATTTTGTAAAAGCTCAGATTACATAACTTTGTCAACAAATGATGTTTCATTAAAAAAGTTTGGGAGGAGCATGTTCAAATGATCTATCAAATCAACATGTTATCAGAAATTATCATGCCCATCCTATCAGCATGAGAGGAAGCCCAATATATATATATATATTAGGCCTATATATATATATATATATATATACAGTGGGTACGGAAAGTATTCAGACTCCCTTAAATTTTTCACTCTTTGTTATATTGCAGCCATTTGCTAAAATCATTTAAGTTCATTTTTTTTCCTCATTAATGTACACACAGCACCCCATATTGACAGAAAAACACAGAATTGTTGACATTTTTGCAGATTTATTAAAAAAGAAAAACTGAAATATCACATGGTCCTAAGTATTCAGACCCTTTGCTGTGACACTCATATATTTAACTCAGGTGCTGTCCATTTCTTCTGATCATCCTTGAGATGGTTCTACACCTTCATTTGAGTCCAGCTGTGTTTGATTATACTGATTGGACTTGATTAGGAAAGCCACACACCTGTCTATATAAGACCTTACAGCTCACAGTGCATGTCAGAGCAAATGAGAATCATGAGGTCAAAGGAACTGCCTGAAGAGCTCAGAGACAGAATTGTGGCAAGGCACAGATCTGGCCAAGGTTACAAAAAAATTTCTGCTGCACTTAAGGTTCCTAAGAGCACAGTGGCCTCCATAATCCTTAAATGGAAGACGTTTGGGACGACCAGAACCCTTCCTAGAGCTGGCCGTCCGGCCAAACTGAGCTATCGGGGGAGAAGAGCCTTGGTGAGAGAGGTAAAGAAGAACCCAAAGATCACTGTGGCTGAGCTCCAGAGATGCAGTCGGGAGATGGGAGAAAGTTGTAGAAAGTCAACCATCACTGCAGCCCTCCACCAGTCGGGGCTTTATGGCAGAGTGGCCCGACGGAAGCCTCACCTCAGTTCAAGACACATGAAAAAACACCTGAAGGACTCCAAGATGGTGAGAAATAAGATTCTCTGGTCTGATGAGACCAAGATAGAACTTTTTGGCCTTAATTCTNCAGGTTAACACTTTCAGTATGTCAATGTGAGGTAGTGAATTATGAATTATCTTACTGATAAAGTGCATATTAAGTGAAGACATGAAAAAGTTAAGAGGCAGGTTATGAGTTCAGGAGTCTGATGGCCTGGGGAAAGAAACTCCTCCTAAGTCTCTCGGTTTTTGCCATCAGACTACGGAAGCGCTTACCAGATGGCAGCAGAGTGAAAAGATGATTACTGGGGTGGATGGAGTCCTTGATGATTTTAACAGCTCTGCTTTTGCAGCGTTTGAGGTAGATGGCTTCACAACAACTCCGTGACTGTTCTTGAATGGCCCAGCCAGAGCCCTGACTTAAACCCAATTGAGCATCTCTGGAGAGACCTAAAAATGGCTGTCCACCAACGTTTACCATCCAACCTGACAGAACTGGAGAGGATATGCAAGGAGGAATGGCAGAGGATCCCCAAATCCAGGTGTGAAAAACTTGTTGCATCTTTCCCAAAAAGACTCATGGCTGTATTAGTTCAAAAGGGTGCTTCTACTTAATACTTAGCAAAGGGTCTGAATACTTAGGACAATGTGATATTTCAGTTTTTCTTTTTTTATAAATCTGCAAAAATGTCAACAATTCTGTGTTTTTCTGTTGATATGGGGTGCTCTGTGTACATTAATGAGGAAAAAAAATGAACTTAAATGATTTTAGCAAATGGCTGCAATATAACAAAGAGTGAAAAATTAAAGGGGGTCTGAATACTTTCCGTACCCACTGTATATATATAAATATGTATGTGTGTGTGTGGTGACTTACGTTCTCCTTATAAGGTTTTTAGAGGGGTTAGGCAAGGCTGTGCACTATCTGGCATGTTTTATACATTTGCTTTAGCACCTGTTTTAAATAAGTTAAGAGCTGAGATGTCAGGTTTGGATATTTCAAGTGCACCAATACTGTTTAATTACCAGCTTTTGCTGATGGTGTGGTGGTACTATTTAAAGATCAAAATGATGTGAATGTGTTATTGCAATTATTAGAAGATATTAAAAGTGTTTCTTCTGCAAAAGTGAATTGGCAAAAAAGTGAAGCCATAATTTTTGGGAGTTGGTTATGTGGTGAACCCATTCATGGCTATTCACAAAAATGCTCATGAGCCAAGATGCCATATGCAGGTCACATCCTATCTAGCCATTGTTTATTAAAAGATCCAGTGTTTAACCTCATCTACAGATAAACATATTTCACAGATAAAAATGGATGGAAGTCTTTCCTAAATTAAATGCCCAGTAAATTGTAATAAATTGATGAAAACGGCAATAAATCGTAACTAGGCTGGTCACTCAGTTTATTTTCATGAACATGAATCTGTGAAAGATCAAAGGAGATAACAGCCTCATTTATAAGAGCAGCTTTTGAAGTAATTATTGTTATAATAATAGTGCAGGCATGAATATGATCTCAAATGATCTATTACACAACTCTTACTGTTACAGCACACTCCACCCTAAAATCCACCCGCAGCTACACCATCTCAGATGTCCTCGTATTCTAGGCTGTATTCACTGCTGTATCTATAGATGAGGAGTTGAAATTTCAGCTGCAAATATCTTTCTAGTAGTCTCTTGAGGTGCTGATGGTGTCTCCCGTTGCTCCAAAGACAATTCAGCCATATGGGGCATTATGCAAGAGCAACAGATCTGATGTTACAAATTTCTGCCATTGGGTGGCTTTTCACAAAAGATAAACTGACGTCTGTCCGTACCTGATCTCAAGATATCTATTTTTGTCCTTGTTTTAAGATATTGTATTTGATTCACGCAGTATGATCTCAGGCATGTTTCTCATAATTTTCATACCCCAAATATCTGTGTGTTTTCTTAATTTCTTGATGTGATAGTAAGCAAAATGTATGAATTAGAACTAATGTGTAGTATTGCTATAGTTTAATTGTTATTCTGTAAATGAGTCTCTGAAGTAAATGGGTACCCATAAACTTGTCAAATGTAAGCACACTGACCAGCAACCCTGATAAATAGCTCACTATTTACACTGAAATATCAATGTACTTGTGCCCAGCAGATCGGGACCAGCGGCGACGAAGGAGACTTGAGGCTTTGTGGGACCAGTGGCAACAAAGGAGACTTCAGGGAATTAAATCATCCAGCTCATGATACCAATCTTTGGTGACCTCACATAACACATCTTCAGTGACAGGAGTATGGGCAGAGCTCCACTCCATATCAAGAGGAGAGGTGGATCTTGATGCAGCTTTTCACTTAATTGACAAAAATGATGTGACAAGCAGGGCGGGGCGAGAGCCATGGGGGAACGGCACGAGGCCGGTGGCGTGAGTGATAATGAGCGTCAGCTGCGCGCTGCACCGGTCTCATATATCACGGAGGGGGATCGCGGTGCTGAGGAGGTTGGGCAGCGCGGAAGACTGAAGACCGTGAGTTGCTGCCCAAGGCGGTTGTGCTGGAGCGAGTATACAACGGGCGGGACAGAGAGCTCGCTGCCGTGCTCCTGGGTCGAGGTGGGGTGGCTGCTGAATTTTCAATACAGTCGCTAAATGGACACAAGATCACGCCAGTGAATCACGGTTTGTTATACAGCAGATTGTTATACAGCTTCGTTGTTATTGACTACAGTCATTATCAGAAAATAACAAACTTCGGAATGTTTAAAAATGTCAATTGAAAACTCTACACATGCTGATTGTGATACGTTAAAATATGAGCTGTAAGAAATGGATTAACATCTCTTTCTATCTCTCTCTCTTATGGACACACATTAAGAAATAGAAAAGCTGCAAATAATACGAAGATTGATAAAACGTAGTGCTAGGTTTAAAGTCTAGATTTTTTTTTGTTCATATTTTAACAGGCTGGCAATTCAAATGAGCCATGCAGCTACACCACAGTATAATAGCTGTGTGAGTTTGTGACTGACCTTTGTGGATGTTATGTCTCATAAAATTTGATGATGTTGTTCCGGTGTCTTTAATTGTTTTCCCACATTCTGTGCGTCTAGCTGATCTGACGTGATAATAAACCCAAACGAAAGAACATATGGCACGGTGGCTCCTGTCATGTTGCATGGGACTCTTATTATGACATTTCGGAGTTTATGCGCACGGACATACGTAATCAAATTCTATGACGAGTCCAATCTACCACGACACGTAAGGAAATATATGTGACGCAGATATTATAAAACCATTTAAACACAACACAAATTCTTTATTTATTATATCAGTAGTTAAGGGTAAAAGACTTGAGTCATTTTGAAAATATTCCGAGTCTTTTGTGCCGAGTCGAGTCAAGTCTGAAGTCATTTCAGGTCGAGTCCGAGTCCGAGTCTGTTAAAATGCGACTCGAGTGCGACTCGAGTCCGAGTCTCTAACTCGAGTGCCCATCTCTGCGCTGCACCAGTCTCGTATCTCACGGAGGAGCTCCGGAAGTATAAAAGGGGGAGCGACAACAGTGAAGGATGAGAGAGGACCAGGCCTGGATTTATGTTATGTTTTTATTATGTTGAAACACATGAAAACAAGGTCAAACAAACTAAACATGCAGACAAACATCTTTAGCCACTGCATCTCATTGTTTTTTCAGCATCTCATGCTCTGAACTCTGTTTTTTTTTTTTTTTTTTAGTTAAATGAAGGCAAACTTTTAAAAAGTGTGTCTCAAGTTGCCTGCGTTCACTTTCATTCTGTTGCCCTCCATCTAGTGGTTTTGAGTAAACGTTAAGCTCCGTCTGCTGTTAGTGAGTGTGACTAGCCTGCAGCAATAGCTGGCATTAAACAATATTATTTAAAATGAATTGAGATGTTACCACATTAGGTTACATGACAAAACATTTCTACAATGTGATTTCAGGGGTTAGGAGTTGGGGTATGGTGCAATAAAGATACAGTACATCATATAATGCTGCTGATTTAGTTTTTCATTGTTTACACAGCAATACTGAATCAATCCATTCATTTTTTTACACTATGAAGTGAGAACAGGGTGCCAGTAGAGTTCAAAATAACCTTTCAGAAGGGGGCTCAAGGCTCGAAGGGAAACCAATCCTACTTCGGTTTATTATTAGTGAGATGGATCTTGAAATTTGAACAGTAATCATTGCCTTTCCCCACTTTGTACAGAGACAGGTACCGTTTGAAAGGAATGTCAGAGTAGGTTACGCCCTGTTGCACTGATTAGGGTACAACAGGTTGTTGTGTGCTGGCAAATACACAATGACTGAAAAGATTTCTATCTGGTCTGTGACTGAAATTTAAATACGTGTAAAATATCGCAGGTCTTGTGATTTGATTATCTTCAAACAAGATAGCAGTTTATTTACTCACACGCAAGCAACCTACACATGTGAAATATGTAGACAGAGCACTGTCTCGGTATGTGTTGAAATGCTGACAGCTCTTGAGAGACATAAGCTTTAGTCACCAGCGTTTCAATGTCGACATACCTGCTGTTTTGTTTAGTTAGAACAGCTTTAGGGCAATCACTGCTGTCTGCTTATATCCCAACAACAAGAGAGAAAAAAACATTAGGTAACGCTTCATTTCGATGGTCCACTTTGGACATTTTACTAAATATAAGTAACTTTGCAACTACTGTACATGTCAACTAACTTTTATTAGAGTATTAATAGACTGTATTAGACTATTAGGTTAGTAGTTAGGGCTCGGGTTAGTAGAATAAGTTGATGTAGCTGCAAAGTTATAGTTAGTAGAATGTCTGTTGGGGAGCATCAAAATATAGTAACTGAATTTTCACTCAGGAACTGCTAGTAAATTTCACAAACAATTAAATCATTTTTTTTGTAAATTGTTGTAATTTGTTTTATTTACAATTTACAGTGCAGCCTAATACAATATAGACAATATTTAATCCCAATTTTCTGATTATTGCTTGACCCACAGTATATGGGATTGTCAATGTTTCATTGATATGTTGACAATTTATATAATAATAATATATTAGACCAATTGTAACTTCCTTGAAAGCTTTTGAGCAACATCCAATAAATCTAACAATCCTAATGGGTCCTCAGTACATTTCTTTTAGTGTTCAGGACTGATTGAGTAAATAAATAAAAAATAGGAGTGTGTCTAAACACAACCGGTAATGTTGAAAAATAAACAATATATGTTTGATAAAACAATGACAGAACATAAAGACAGTTTGCTTGAAAACAGGTTGCTAACAAAGAAGAGATGAAGCAACCCAACAGGTTTAAGCATCAGACGGGATTCCCCATGATGGGCTTGGCTGCAGGGTCAAAAGGCCATATTTGTTACGAGAGTCACACACATGCAGTATATAAACACACCAGACACTCCTGTTTTTGATGTTTGGTGTTTAAACATGCTTAATTAAAGATTCAATAATCACAAGCAAGGATGAAAATAAAATGTGGAAAGATAGATTACAGTACTCTACTCTATCAGCACTGTCTGAAACTTCCCCACTATTACTCAGTCCTATGGATTTTTTGTGACATGTGTTATGGAAACACAACAGTAACAATCAAAGCAATGCTCAGAGGTTTACAAGACAGTCTACAGAAATCCCCTCAGGTAGAACAGAGAAGAAAAGCATTGAAGAGTCTGTTATGTTAAAATACGCCAAGCAGCAGTTCACTGCAATGTCACAAATACACCCACTCAGAAGCTGTTTAACAAAGTATTGTGATTTTCTGACACCTGATGGAGTTTGTTTCT
>RJVU01037189.1:3075260-3089097 GCA_003731715.1 Anabarilius grahami | reverse complement strand
ACTGACAAATTCTAGTATTCAACTTCAATTAGGAATGACCTGAGACTCCAGCAGATTTTCAGCTCCATCTGTTGAACTGTCAGCATCAAAATGTCGGACACGTTGGCAGCTGATGGTGTTGACAAAAAAAATTGCATATCTTACATGTGTTAAATGCAATAGCCATTTTATTTTTCTGGTGACCTACTTAAAATGAAATAAATCATCAAAATTCCAAACATTTTCTTTATAATTTGGTTGTGACAGTTGACGCATTGTGAAAATATAAGCACAACTACCCAAAACAAGGAAAAGGAAAAAATCTATGTCAGGAGTAATGTTCTAATCATAAAACATACATAAAGCTATGTTTTTCTTTTTTTCTATTCGGAAGTTAATATACAGTATACAGTCAAACGAAAAATTATTCAGACATTTTTGATATATTTTTACTAGTGGGTGCAGGGCACATTATGTAAGTGAGGATAGCAAAATAAAGTAAACTGTGACATATTATACCCAAAATTCTTCATACAGTGGACTACCAGTAAAATTGATAAAACTTTGGAACCAAAAAGTATTCAGACACCATTTTTTGCTTAAGTGTTATCTGACATAATTAAGATAATTTTTTTCTGACACAGTTTAACTCTGAGATCTTGTCATATTTTATTACTATTTTTTTTAACTATAGTGAATAAACTGTATTAATGATTGAAATGTTCAAGGTATCTCAATACATTTTGGTTTGACTGTATTTTAATATACATAAAGCATTGATTTTGGACGGAGCACATATTTAAGCATATTGTAGAGATTGAAAATGTAAATTAAATTAAATATTACGTTATTATTGTGTTCACAATATTCCAGTGATCATCTGTGATTATTGATTTATAAGTAGAAATGTTGCCATTTTAAATACTGATGGCAGGTAAAGTTGTGAGAGGTTCTGTCCCATGTCTCAGGATTAGCATTAGTTTGTGACTCAAGGAATGTCAAGGTCGTATGGATGCAGGTAATTGTTGTCCTGTAAACCTTGGCCTAAAACCAAAATGCACTGAGACCTTGACCTCATGAATCTTAGCAAATGTTATGAGATGACAACTCAAGAAAAGCACCTACGCTCACAAGATGAGGAGGAATTTAAACTATGCAGTGATTCCCTTAAACACAGAAAACAATTTAAGAGCAATAACTGACAAGCCTTGAGAAGTTTTGCCTACTTGTCACTTACGTGAAATTATGCATGTTCAGTGAAGTAAAATCTCATGAAGGGATTCCTATGGCTCAGGATCCTTCAATGTAAGTCATGTTTGTGTAGTTTTGAAATAGCGAGTAAGCTATATCATTGAATTTGATTGCATTATACATAGTCTTGACTCAAATGGATAATGAGAATGATTTACTGCTTTATTATTTGTTAATGCTGGTGTTGTTGTTTCTTTAAGTTATGGTTATACATGTAAATTTTAGAAAGTTTTTTTTTTAGTAACTGCGGTTTGTGTGTTGGAGGTGCTCTGCATACCAGAAACAAAACCCAGTTGAATGGTATCATATTTTTGGCATTTTAGGTGCGTCACTACAGGCTAGCAGGGGATGCCTCGTGTTTGTGTGTTCTGATAACCCAGGTCACTGTAATGAGAGGGTGTAACCTTGGTAGTTTACTAAGTTTATTCTCATAAAGTCAAACAAGTATGTCTGAGCTGACATTTGGCAATGTGATCTTTGTATTTGCAATGTTTATATGGAAATAAAAACCTAAATTAACCATATAAGTCAGACGTATGAAATAATAGTTTGAACAAAAAAAAATCTATTTTTTTTAATGGTTTTAAGAGTTTATTTCAACTTTTGACAATCTAAAAAAAATCTAAAAATAAAGTTTGCACATGTGTTTTTTGTTGAGTAGCATATCTGACACACCAGAGGCCTGTTGCATGAAGCCGGTTTCATAATGCAATAAAGCTGTATTTATCACTCCAAATTAAAGCAGTTTATAGTGAAAACAAATGTAGAGACATAATTGCCCATATTTTTCCTCAAATAATTTATATTTATATTATATGAATTATAATGATTTATAATCGAGCACAGCGTTAGTTCAGGAAGGCCACGTAGGTATAGTGCTGCGACCAGCTGACGCTGTCAGATGTCAAATCGCTCCAATCACTACCATTCTCCTATTAGACACGAGACATATATACGTGGCATTACTGCTCGGTAAGTATGCTCAAACTGCTCGCAAGCTTTGCGTTTCAGTGACAACAGCATGAAAATTACGTTCACGTTATTTCTTGCACATCTTACCTGCTGCTTCCTGGTTATGGATACTTCGGACATCTTAGGACAAATCCTATCTGAAGAGTCTCCGGACGAGATCCTGGATCATTATACCGAAGACAGCGATCCAACCCAGCTAGTGAGACGCAGCTCTAGGATAGCAGCAAGGAATCCTTTTTCCATCAGCGAATGGCCCAAAGAAAGGATCTTGGCCACTTTGTACTCTCTCAACGTACAAGTGCCTCCGGATCTGAATCAAGATCAGCTCCTGACCTTCTTACAAGAAGTCAATCAAGATCCGCAGCCCCCATCTACCAACGTATCTTCTCTTCCCCGATCTACCGGCCGCAAAGCCACGGAGAAAAGAAAAAATATATCCAATGATCAAGCATCTCCAACTTCAATTTGGCTCTTCCCAGAAGATCTCTCGGATCAGCTTTACCTGCCGCTTCCACCGGGGTGCCCTTTTCCCCCCCAGCAGCTGCTATTTCTCCCCAACTGTCAAATCCTGTCAGGTAATGACATTAACTTGGTTAGAATATTGCTATGCGCAGAAACTAATGAAAGAAGGATTGTGGATTGTGGGGATATATCGGTCATTCTTAAAGATAATGATCCAAGACTCACCAAAAGTTTAACTATGGCAGAATTTAACGTTGCTTTCGGCGTGTTCAGAGACATTATTTGTGAAGTGTATCCAGACAGGAGAAAGGAATTAGACACCTATCTAGCCATCATTTCGGATCTCGCCATGTCTTACGGAGGCACTCTATTCTACGAATACCACAAATCATTTTCATCTAAAGCAGCAATGTACATTCAACGTTTTAATCAGCGACTGGACTGGTCCGTGGTTGATCTTGCTCTTATTAGCAGACACTTTACAGGCCACCGAGCACTGTCGTGCTCACTCTGCGGCTCGTTTTCCCACACCGCATCTCTCTGTCCCAAGACCGCTTCAACTCAGGACACTAGCGCTTCGGCACAAGAACAGGTGAAACCTGAAAGACAAACCCCTCTTTGCTATAATTTCAATGAGAATGTTTGTACTCGTAATAACTGTAAATTTTTTCATGCTTGCAGCTATTGCGGGAACAGTCACCCGAAGTTTTCTTGTCCACGCCGCACAAAATTTCTAAAAAAGAAATAAACACTCCGGTGAATACCAAGGAGCTATCTAAAGCCCTGGGGAAGCATCCAAATCGCTGTTTCGTGTCTTACCTCATTCTAGGGCTCATGCATGGGTTCCTAGCTGGCCTTTCCTATCTGCCCACTTTCTCTTTCACCTGTCAAAACCTCCAGTCGGCTATCAAAGATTCACAGGCCGTCGATGATCTGATGGGGAAAGAAATTGATAAAGGCTACATGATCGGACCTTTTGATCAACCTCTTTTCAATCTATTTCGCATTAACCCTTTAGGAGTCGCAGTTAGGAAATACTCAGGGAAAAAACGTCTAATCATTGATTTATCCGCTCCCCACTCTATAGTAGGGGTTCCGAGCATTAACAGTTTAATTCCCTCAGAACCTTTTTTTTTTCATTGGCTTATTCCACAGTGGACAACTAAAGCGGATATTACCGACGCCTTCAAAATCATGCCCTTACACCCCTCTCAGTGGCATCTTTTCGGGGTAAGTTGGCGAGAAAAATTTTATTTTTCAGTCAGACTCACTTTCGGGTGTAAAAGCAGCCCAAAGATTTTCGATACACTGTCTGAAGCACTCTGCTGGATATTACTAAATAATTTTAAACTACCATTCGTTCTTCACCTGTTGGATGACTTTCTCCTCATTGACTTTCCAGATGCCAACCCATCGCGCAGAATCAATTCCCTGGTTAAAGTGTTCAAAACATTCGGCATTTCTCTTGCAGAAGAAAAAACAAAAGGCCCGTCTCGTGTCCTCGATTTCCTAGGGGTCACGCTAGATTCAGTGAAAATGCAAGCATCTCTTCCACTAGACAAACTAGAAAGGATTAGAGGGTTCATCAGAACTTATTCCTTATTACCTACCTTAACAAAAAGGGATCTTCTTTCTCTGCTGGGCCATCTCAATTTTGCTATGAGGATTATTCCCCAAAGTCGTTCTTTCATTTCCAGACTTTTAGATCTGTCTAAAACCGTAGAGAAAATGCATGACACGATCACGTTAGATGTAGGCTGCAGGTCCGATTTAACTTTCTGGTCTAAATTATGCGATAACTGGAATGGCATTTCCTTTTTTCTACGAAGAAGATATAGAAACCTCAGTCAAACTTCAATTCTTCACCGATGCAGCTCCTTCTGTCGGGTTCGGGGGTATATTCAACAAGCAGTTGTTCGCAGAAAGATGGCCAAAAGAACTTAAGGAACTGGCTCCCTCGATCCAATCGACAGCACTCATGGAATTATATCCTATAGTGATTGCTTGCCTATTATGGGCAGACCAATGGACTAGGAAAAACATCCTCGTGTTCTGTGACAACGAAGCCACCGTGAACATTATTAACAAGGGTCGCTCCTCTGTGCCTTTCATTAACCGTTTTATTAGGCGCCTAACCTGGATCTCAGTTATGAACAATTTTACCATTAAAGCTACTCACATTCCTGGGCTGGATAATAAAATAGCTGACTCTCTTTCTCGGGTTTAATTTCCAGGAATTCAGACGCCTGTGTCCGGAAGCGGCTTCATCATGGGGCAGTCGTGGCCTAATGGATAGAGAGTCGGACTTGTAACCCAAAGGTCATGGGTTCGAGTCTCAGGTCCGGCAGGGATTGTCGGTGAGGGGAGTGAATGTCCAGCGCTCTCCCCACCCTCAATACCACGACTGAGGTGAGACCCTTGAGCAAGGCACCGTACCCCCAACTGCTCCCCGGGCGCCGCAGCAATGGCTGCCCACTGCTCCGGGTGTGTGTTCACGGTGTGTGTGTTCACTGCTGTGTGTGTGCACTTGGATGGGTTAAATGCAGAGCACAAATTCCGAGTATGGGTCACCATACTTGGCCACATGTCACTTCACTATCACGACTGGGCTGCCCGGACTTCAGTCAAACAGTCCTAGACTGAATGCAACCTTGCAAAATTACCTTAAATCAGCAGCACACTACATGAGATCGGGGCTAGCAAAAACGACACTTAAAACTTACGACTCGGCGTGGTCGTCTTTTTCAGATTTCTGCAACGCTTTCTCTGTGCCTATACTCCCAGCTAATATTTCCATCACATGTGCTTTCATCACGCATTGCTTCGAATCCAGGAAGCTCAAGCCTTCTACCATTAAGATCATGATCTCAGGCATTCAATTCCACCTTAGATGTATAGATCCTTCCTCCCAAAGCCTGTTACAAAATCCCTCCATATGCCTTCTCCTCAACGGGTTAAAAAAGGAAAGCCCCGCCGTTCCAGATAAACGACTACCGCTGTCTCTCTCACAGGTGCACACCATGGTGGATAAATTAAGATCAGGTCTCTTCACCACGTACACAAACTTGCTTCTAGAAGCAGCGTTCCTAACCGCCTATTATGGATTCCTCAGAGGAGGGGAATTCACCATTAACACAAAAAAATTCGACCCCTCTCACGATCTCACAGTTAAAGACATATCATTTCACACCGAATACTTTTCCATCTACCTGAAACATTCCAAAACAGACAGAGATTATAACGGAAGTACCATTAACATCTCCAGAACCAACGACGGATATTGTCCCTTCACAGCCATGAACCGGCTAGTTAGCTCACGCAGTAAATCAAACCCTACAGATCCACTTTTCATTACAGAGAAGGGAGAAGCTATGTCCAAGCATTGGTTTGCCTCGCGTCTCCGAACCGCATGCCTTCATTGTGGCATGGACCCCGCGCTGTATACCAGCCATTCATTCCGCATAGGTGCGGCAACCACCGCAGCTTCAACAGTCTCGATACCCATGCTCAAAGCAATGGGTCGTTGGTCATCATCAGCGTATCAACGATACATTAGGCCTACAACTCAGGACGTGTTATTAGCGCAGAAAGCCTTGAGCAGCTCTTACCATTAAAAAAAAAATAAAAAAATAAATAAAATTACACTAGTAGTAGTGTTCTCATGCGCAGGGAGCTCTGCTCCTTACCTCCAGCAGTAAGCCCCTCGGTAAAAAAAAAGAGAGCACCCTTCGCTGCTATACCGCAGGGAACTGCTGTTCATCCCTCAGTGAGGGAAGAACACCCCTCTCAATTTAAAAATAAATAAAAAATAAAAAAGGGGACTGCTGTTTTCTCCCGCTGGAGAGAACACCCTTTGCTGCTGTAACTGCAGGGGCCTGCTGTTCATTCCCCAGCAGGGGATGAACACCCCTCACTGCTTAAATTAAAAGAGGGACCTGCTATTCTCTCCCTCCTTCTAGAGGGGAGAATACCCCTGTGATAGTCAGTAGGCTACATTAAGGATATCTTAATAACATTGTCTTTCTCTTTTGCAGGAATGGAACAAGTATGGTTGGGGGGTTCTACTTCGGGCAAGTAATTCACCTCATTAGTTTGGGGGGTAATGTTAAGCTCTTGTACGTTCAATTAATTTTGGAGCAAGAACCCCCATAAGGAACCATACCGCCAAAGATAATTGTGTTCAATAAACTCAAGCAACTTGCCAAAGTGGTCCTGTCTGAAATATATTTAACTTAGGTGGTGTCCATTTCTTCTGATCATCCTTGAGATGATTCTATACCTTCATTTGAGTCCAGCTGTGTTTGATTATACTGATTGGACTTGATTAGGAAAGCCACACACCTGTCTATTTAAGACCTTACAGCTCACAGTGCATGTCAGAGCAAATGAGAATCATGAGGTCAAAGGAACTGCCTGAAGAGCTCAGAGACAGAATTGTGGCAAGGCACAGATCTGGCCAAGGTTACAAAAAAATTTCTGCTGCACTTAAGGTTCCTACGAGCACAGTGGCCTCCATAATCCTTAAATGGAAGACGTTTGGGANGTATAGTGCTGCGACCAGCTGACGCTGTCAGATGTCAAATCGCTCCAATCACTACCATTCTCCTATTAGACACGGGACATATATACGTGGCATTACTGCTCGGTAAGTATGCTCAAACTGCTCGCAACCCTCCCTCCCTCCTCATTATAAGCATGAGCAGATTACTGTGTGCACCTTCTGGTTGTCGCTTTCTATTGTTTCAGATCACTAAGGCTTCAAGTCCCGGCTGGTATGGACCTCACTCATCCTCATAACCAAGCTACAGTATAGATACCCACTGCCATATCTACACGATTACTATGATTCGCTTTAAAAACATTACTAAGTGTCTTAATTGTCTATGTATTTCCAAGCTGATGGTTCCGGGGGGTAATGTTAAGCTCTTGTACGTTCAATTAATTTTGGAGCAAGAACCCCCATAAGGAACCATACCGCCAAAGACAATTGTGTTCAATAAACTCAAGTAACTTGCCAAAGTGGTCCTGTCTGAAATTCATATAGTCAAATAATTATTTTATGAATTGACAGTTTGCATTTAAATTAATATAAATATACACATAAATACAAGGTTTAATATATAAAGCTTTTAAAATGACTAAGCTTACGTGTTTTCTTTTGAGGTCTTTGTGAATATATAAATTATTTAAATCCAGTTGATTCACTTGCATTGATATATTTGATATAGATATTTTCATTCAGCTTCCTTCTCCAGCTTTCACTGCAGCAGCGATGTTTATTCTTGCTTTGTAAATGCGTTTAAATACGTGATATTTTTTCATAGCGATCTTCAACAGAGAAGTGAATTACACAGCTCTCTTGCGAGAAGTGAATCAAACTGACAGTTTACGTTGTGGAGTTACAGCCACTACTGTGACATGGAGCCACAGACACCGCGTTATTCTCCAGACACCACACGTCCTGCTCAAATGCAAGCCAGACCTCGTCAGATCCCTTCATATTTGCAGGCTGAAGAGGTAGACTTGCCCAAGTCCCTTCTGCCAGTTATTGGGCCTTATGAGCCATATCAGCACCAATAGATGCAGTGGCGCAATGCGGCATGCAGTGCAGTACAATGTCCTCTCCTCCTTCCTATAATGTTCATTATATCATCTTTGCCACACACCATCACTTCAGTGAAGCTGCCTATAGCCACGACCGTACACTATACTCTGGTACCAGTTACAGATCCCTGCACACAGCCAGTTACAGTGCCAACCAACGCCTGTGCCAGACCCGTATTAGCCTACACCCATGGTCACGGGATAATACGCACCTCAGCCCCTCAGGCAGACTTCAGTGCAGAACTAGCAACCTCCTCCATTGGCACCCACTGTGACATATCTGGCAGCACACGCATGTCCAGTATACCAGCCGGTACCTGCTGCACCTCTGCTTCAACCAGTTCCAACTTGTGAATGACAATGAGAGAGAGTGCACAGATCTGAAAATAGCCTTAGACAATGTGCTGAATCCCCACACTGAGCTCACAGAACATTATAAATATTGAGTGCTGATAGAGCAGCTCGTCCTGGAGGAAAGTGATGTTGCGGCTCTACTGAACTCACCAGATATCAGGGCTGGAGATTCTAAGACATTCCAGAACTTTTCTCTTTATGTTGACCTACTGGTAGGTATGCTTGTGTCTCTCGAGCAGTGGTGTACACTAACAAAGTATTTTTACTTCTTTACTGTACTTAAGTACATTTTTCAAGTAGATCATACTTTTCACTCCACTACATTTCATAAAATATATCGTTACTCATTATTTTAAAATAAAGAAAATGTCACATGCTCAGAGACGCAAAAGTGGTGATAAAAGATTAGTTTGGATATAAACACGGAAGTCTGGGTTAGCGATTAAAACAGAGCAAATAATTAACTAACCTGGCGCTTCGAATAACGGTTGTATCAATTACATTGCAAAGACAGGAGACGACAATGGACTGTTAAAAATGTATTTGACATTGAATAATTCATTCAGAAGATTTGTTCAAAAACACTGATTCTTCCAGTAATGAAACAAAAAATTATTCAAATTTAAATAATTCCTTAAAATTGAATATTTTTAAATAGAGAGCAGCAATTGATATTTTGTCCTTTATGTGTTATTTTGTTTAGTTGTCTGTTTAGAATCGTTGGGGTATAATGATCTCTGTTTGAAACAAAACAAAACAAAACATTCTTATTTTATCCATAATCGTGCAGCTCTCACAAATTAAAACAATGCATGCACATTCATCTTCCCCGCTGCTGTAACAATTTCTTGAGGTATCTGTTTTTATATAGTTTGTCAACACACATTAGGCCTACATATTATGTATCTGCATCCACTAATCTTCTATACTGACTAGTGCTGGCTATTTGACAATTCAAAACAGTGGTTCAGCAGCTAGGACTACAGGAAAAGTATGAAGTTATGGCCCTTAGCACTGTACATTATAATGTTACCCTGCTATAGGGACAGTCAAAGAGGTACAACCTTGCCAGCGTATTCTTTGTACCTCTCCTGACCTTGACTGAGCAGACGTACCCTATCAAGAGGCTTCAGTGGAGCTACTGTCACCTAAAGGGTATTTCTCTTCCATCATTCAGTAAGACTCTTCTTTAATCAGATCTGATTACCCAGGTCTAATCACTGCCCATCAGATTAGGTCCAGATGGTGGACCAACAGCTTCTACACCAGGTACCACCTCATCAGTGTTTGCTCACTTTCATCAGTGTGAGATCCTATTGTCCAACAGGTCGAACGGCTGTGGCAGTTAGACATCCTTCCTTACTGCAACGAGAAGCTAGCAAAGCGATCATGACAGGACCAAACAGTCATCACGGTCTCTTACTCAACCAGCAGCTCTTTCCTGGCCCTTGCCTCGGTGCTTCATAACTAAAAGTCCTCATTCGATTTCAACAGCATATAGTTGCTTAAAGTGGCGACATTCATGCTATGTTTCATCAAGTAAGACTCTTGCCGGAAAACAAACCTCTTCTGAGGTTCATCTGGTGAATGTGGACTTCTATATAGACAACTGGTAACAGAGTCTATGAGACTCTATGAAACTGTCCCTGCAGTTTTTAGGTAGTTTACTGAGCAGACTGTCAACATGACTGCCACAAGTGAGCTCTCTTCCTTGTGGTCCCTCAAGAGCAGTGGTGGACGAAGTACACAAATCAAGTACTTAGGTAAAAGTACAGATACGTATAATAAAATATTACTCAGGTAAAAGTATTTAGTACTCCTATTCAATTTTACTTGAGTGAAAGAACACTAGAACTTGATTTTTAATTTAAAAGTAAAGTAAAAGTAAAAAGTCTTCCCACTTTGGAACAAGCCAGACAGTTATTCAACAAGATGAGATCCTTTCTCACCTCTGGGGGGTTTGAAATACAGCAGTGGGCCAGCAACTTCACCTCAGTGAGGTGCAATCGAATCATTCTGACCATCAGGAGCCAGCTCTAGGGTTGATGTGGAACTGCCTGGATAATAGCCTGGTTTACAGGCACCACCCGACGACAGAATCTCTCTTAACAATGAGGCATATCTACAGAATCCTGGCATCCCAATATAACCCTTTATGGTCCGTCACCCCCTTTACCACCAGGGCTAAAGTTCTAGTCCAAAAGCTCTGGGCTAAACCGAGAAGTTGGGACTTGAGAGATAGCGAGCTTGGGAACAGGAGGTATCTAACCTAACTAAGATAGTGTTTCCCAGTTGTTACATCCTTTCACAATTCGAGGAGGAGGCGTCAAGATTCAGCTTGCACATTTTCTGTGATGCGGCCAAAGTTGCATATGGAGCAGTAGAGTACCTGCTTATCAAGCAGCAGAGTGAAATCAACACCTCCTTTATGATGGCCATGTCAAGGGTAGCTCCCAAACGACAATTGACTATGCCACAGTTGGAAATCTGTGCAGACCTGGCAGGTCTGACAACTCTCTAACTTCTATTGCAAGAGCTGACCATCCATATTGAGATGATGACACTCTGGACCAACTCTACTACTGTCTTGACCTGGATACAGTCTGAGACCTGCTAGTATAAAGTATATGTTGGCACTAGAGTGGCCGAGATCCAGGAGTTGACTGACCTGCATTCATGGAGATATGTGGACTCAGCAAATAACCTGGCTAACGACATCACCCAGGGGGGAAGACACTTGTAGAGCAGGTCCTAATAGGTGGAATCAGGACCTCATTTCCTTCGTGGACCATCAGATCAGTGGCCAGCTTTTCCTCCTATGGAGAATCGAGAAGAGACCAGAAAGACTGTATTCTGTGGACTAACTAGGTGATCAGAGTCTGCTCAATTTGGTTAATGCAACTTACCAGTTCCTTTAAAGGGGCAGCTACCTTAGATTCAGGAACACCAAGTCATAATTATCGGAGTGCTGAAGCATTTATTTTGAGTCAGTCTCAAGCTGAGTGCTTCCCTTTAGAGTTCAAACCTTGAAGGCAGGTAAACCAGTGCCCCCTTCTTGTCACTGGAACACACTGGCTCATTTTCATAATTCCAACACAATCTGCCGGTTAGCATCTGGTTTAAGACGGGCTTTTTTTGGGTGGTATGTAATGGCACAGACACCAGTAAAAATGACGAGTGCAAATCTTAGTAAATCACCTTGCATGATTCATTTAAATACTCTCCTCCCATAAATTTTGCGTCTAAAAGGGAAACTCCTACAAATGCATATGCAGTAAGTTCAGCTGCAAAAATAACCGTGAACATGCCTCTTCAGCGCTAATTTCTCACTGGGTGTCTTTAGTAGCTATATCCTGACAGTACTTTTTTAATGGCAAAAGAGGGTTTGCGCTGGCACAAGCTGTTAGTAAATCTGGTGCTATATCTCCCAGTAGTAGGCTGTCTTAGTTCATTTAAATGCTTAGTTTTAGTAGCTGTAACGTTTTAAAATATATAATGCAATGCAATACAATGATGATTGAGAGACAAACAAATAAACATTTCTCAAAAGCCTCACTCTAAAAAATGCTGGGTTAAAAAAACCCAAGCTGGGTAAAATATGGACAAACCCAGCAGGTTGGGTTAAAAGGCACCTATTATGCCCTCTTTCACATGATGTAATATAAGTCTCTGGTCTGGTCAAGTTTCAGCTTAAAATACCCCACAAATTTGCCCCTATTTGGGGGTGAGCAAAAACACGCCTTTTACTATATTACTATATTGCTGGCTAAAAAAATAAATCCAAAATTGGTGGAAAAAAATGGCTGGGTGAAAACAACCCAATCCCTGGTTTTGTCCATATTTAACCCAGCAGTTTTTAGAGTGCTGATGTATCATATTTGATGTTCACATTTTAACATGATTTTTCTACAAAATGGTGTATGGACAATCAATTACACTTTATTTTGATGGTTCGCTTTAGACATTCTACTAACTAAAAGTAACTTTGCAACTACACGTCAACTAACTCTCATTAGAGTATCAGTAGATATGTTAGTTGACTGTTAGGCTAGGGTTTGGGTGAGTAAAATAAATGGAAATGTACAGTAGTTGCAAACTAACTTATAGTCAATAGAATGTCTGTTGGAAGCATCAAAATAAATTGTTTGCAGATATTAAGCAGACAGTCTACTAATACTCTAATGAAATTTAGTTGACGTAGTTGCAAAGGTTTATGGTCAGTATGTTTAAAGTGGACCATCGAAATAAAGTGTTACTGGACAATCAAGTAAAGCTAAGCTTCTTCATTCTAGTAATTGTTCATCTTGAAATATTACTAACAATATAAAAGTTGATTTCACAGCAAAAAGACACATGAACCATGACCTGGACGTTTTTAATTATACATATTACAATTATACAAATACCATTAAAAGTTATATCAATTAGATGATAGAAGGCATGTAGATTGTGTGCAACAGGTTTTTCAGCAAAGTTTTGATAATTTAGAGGCCTTAATGTGTGTATATGATATAGTAGTTGTATAGTATAGGGGTGCCAAGGACTTAAGTAGATTGTTCAGATGCATTTAATTCTCATTTTTTAATTTTCATTTTTGGGTGAACTATCCCTTTAACACCCCACTCTACATTGAATTTCCAATATAATTACATTTCTTTATACTATAAAGACTGTCTTGACTTGGGTCGCTTGCCATTTGTCTGGCAGTTATTTTCAGATCGGGCCTACGTAGATCACATTAAGAATGCTATGTTTTGATACTATACAGAAAGTGACGTCACAGGAATGACATTAGGTCAGAGAACAGGAAGTGCTTTCATCTAACCGCCCCGCCAATGTGTACCGTTTCCTCCATTGTTCAGGTCGGGGCACCAGCCTGCTCTCAGATCATCTGAGTCCTATTCTTTGTTTGTGCTGCAAAATATTCACTCAGGTTTATTGGCTTTTTGTTGCATCTTAATGATCTGTTGACTGTATGCTATTTGTGTCATTAGTTCAGGACGTATGCAGCAACCATAAGGTCAAAGGGAAGAGGTTTTTGAGGTAAGTGTGCATCATGGAGATGAAACTTCCTTCCCCTTCTTGCAAGCCTGCTCATATGGCCTTCCTCTGGTCTCGTCACCCCTGGGTTGTGGGTCAAACTCACACCAAAGACCCCCTAGAGAGAAAGACTCCTTGTCTGAGGGACCAGAATAGAAATTCCCTCGTCCCACAA
>RJVU01037189.1:2949616-3075224 GCA_003731715.1 Anabarilius grahami | reverse complement strand
CAACAAAAACTTGATGAGGAAAGGAAAACATCCTCTACTGGCCAGCACTACTGCCAGCTCCCAGACAGGTTAAAGTCAGGCCACAGGAGAGGCTCTTTGACTGAACTTCCCTGTCGAATAATAACACAGAGGTGACTCAGGGGAGCTCTGTTTATCGCTTGCTCCACAGATGCTGCTAAGGATCTTGACTTTCATGTTTTTGAGGCTCTCAGATGAAAGGAATTTACACATAAATAGAGCTACAACCAAGATTGTTAAAATACAAGGCACATGTTCTTTTTGTATTATAGGCTATATTCGATCTCATATTTAGGTTACACTTTATTTTGATGGTCTCCTTTAGACATTCTCTTGACTATAAGTAAAGTTGCACCTACATGTGACCTAACTCTCATTAGATTATTAGTTGAGGATTAGGGGTAGTAGAATAGATTGACATAAACTTGCAAAGTTGCTTATAATCAGTATTATGTCTGTTGGAGAGCATTAAAATAAATAGTTAGCAGATATTAAGCAGGCAGTCTGTTTTCTCTAATGATAGTTGAAATGTAGGTACAACTGTCTTAGGGGACCATCAAATAATGTGTTACTCATATTTATACAACAGTTTCATTCCTTGAAACCTCCCACCCCCCAAACTGACAACATCTTTTATACCTGAGCGTACCTGACACCACAGTATGAAGAACAATTGATTTTGTAAATCTTAATTCTAAATTGACATGTTAAGTAACTTTTATGAGATAAAAAAAGGCTAAATTAAGCCTATGACTTAAGAGTCATTATGACAAAAAAAATGTTTGAAAGTTGAAAATTCATGAAATTGAAATTATTACTTAAAAAGTCAGTTATGAGATAGAAAGTCATAATTTCTTTTTTTCCTGTAGAGAACAATGACAGGATGTAAAACCTTCAGATGACAGAAAGCAAGCTCGTATCTGCATCTCTAGTTTACGGTGCCAGGGGACATGTTCGGTTCACTTAGATTTGTCGTGGCAAATTAACTTGTGGGAACATGAAAATATATCGTGGCCACGAGATATTAATTCGGGGGAACGTGATAATAAGTCATGGGCACAAGATCATTTTGTCGAGGTAACAACATCCTTATGTCTTGCTAAGTTGTGGCCTCGAGATCCTATGGTAAGGGAACGATATATTTTTCTCGTGGCCACAACTTCTTTATGTTGAGGGAACAACATCTATTTCTCATGGTGACAAGTTAAATATATCAACTGGGAAAACCCCACAAAAGCTGCAGTTTGGGGTAATATATAAATATATATATATTTACACTATATTGCCAAAAGTATTGGGACACCCCTCCAAATCATTGAATTCAGGTGTTCCAATCACTTCCATGGCCACAGGTGTATAAAATCAAGCACCTAGGCATGCAGACTGCTTCTACAAACATTTGTGAAAGAATGGGTCACTCTCAGGAGCTCAGTGAATTCAAGCGTGGCACCATGATAGGTTGCCACCTGTGCAATAAGTCCATTTATGAAATTTCCTCACTACTAAATACTCCACGGTCAACTGTTAGTGGTATCATTAAATAGAAGCAATTGGGAACAACAGCAACTCAGCCACGAAGTAAAATCACAGAGCGGGGTCAGCGCATGCTGAGGCGCACAGTGCTCAGAAGTCACCAACTTTCTACAGAGTCAGTAGCTACAGATTCCAAACTTCGTGTGGCCTTCAGATTACCTCAAGATCAGTGTGTAGAGAACTTAATGGAATGGGTTTCCATGGCCAAGCAGCTGCATCCAAGCCTTACATCACCAAGTGCAATGCAAAGCGTCGGATGCAGTGGTGTAAAGCACGCCACCACTGGACTCTAGAGCAGTGGAGACGTGTTCTCTGGAGTGAAGAATCACGTGTGTTGAGTTATTTTGAGGGGACAGCAAATTTACACTGTTATACAAGCTGTACACTCACTACTGTACATTGTAGCAAAGTGTCATTTCTTCAGTGTTGTCACATGAAAAGACATAATAAAATATTTACAAAAATGTGAGGAGTGTACTCACTTCTGTGAGATGCTGTATATATATTATCCAAAACTGCAGCTTTTGTGGGGTGTTCCCTGTCTGCAGTGGTCAGTATCAATCAAAAGTGGTCCAAGGAAGGAACAGTGGTGAACCGGTGTGGTCCGATCCAACAGACGAGCTACTGTATAGCTCAAATTGCTCAAGAAGTTAATGCTGGTTCTGATAGAAAGGTGTCAGACTACACAGTGCATCGCAGTTTGTTGCATATGGGGCTGCATAGCCGCAGATCAGTCAGGGTGCCCATGCTGATCCCTGTCCACTGCCGAAAGAGCCGCCAGTGGCCCGCCACCTTGCAACTTACAGGACTTAAATCCTTTAAGTCCTGTAAGTTGCAAGGTGGGGCCACTGTTAACATCTTGGTGCCAGATACCACAGCACAACTTTAGGGGTCTAGTGGAATCCATGCCTCGACGGGTCAAAGGGTGTTTTGGCAGCAAAAGGAGGACCAACACAATATTAGGAAGGTCATCATAATGTTATGCCTGATCTGGTGTAGTCTACAGAAATACAGTCATAAAGTCAAAACTTTATTGGTGTTTGGGCATTTACAGTATTTACAAAAGATATACTTTAAGTAGGCCTAACATAGAAAGTTAATTAGGTAAGGAGATATGGGAAATGTAGGGGAAAATAAAGCAAACACACAATGAATAAAAAATGTAACCAATAATAATAATAATTTAAAAAAAAATATCAGTGAATGGATTTAAAAAGACTGTTGGATGGGATAGATAAAAATGAACAAGGCATATTCTTTTAACATTTATTGATAATAAACTTCATTCGAATACTCATAGGCACCATTATGTGCAATACAATATAATAGGCAATATGTTAATATAATTATTATTTAGTTCCTCGCTTTTGTCTTAATCAAAATAATTATTATAGGCCTATTCATTTCTAATAATTCCAGGTTGCTATGGTCGCACAGGTTGTTTATGCATTTAACTCATAGCCATGAGAAATAGGCTAGATGTCGTTCCCTTGACATAAAGAAGTCGTGGCCATGAGAAAAATATATCATCATTCCCTCAACATAGAATCTCAAGGCCACAACTTACCACGTTCACACGAGGTTAATATGACATTCCCACAAATTAATATCTTGTGGCCACGACATATTATCAAGTTCTCATGTGTTAATATGTCGTGGCCACAACAAAACTAAGTGAACTGAACATGTCAGGTCACCGTACTAGCACACACGAAAACCTGCAAGTCCCACAAGACGCGTATGTGCAGCACAGAGTCTCTCTCCCTCCAGTCCTGAAAGACAACTAGCTCTGAAGTCCGGTTCGGCTCCGGTTCAGTTATAGAATGCGATTGTCCCTCTCATGAATAAATTAGTTATGTACGAAAGTAACCTTCTTAAGTTCAAATACCATATATCGCTGCTGTGTGAATGTGGCCTAAAGACTTGAGGGTGGATTCTAAGCTCTATACAGCAAACATTAGCAAACACTAGCAAACAGAGAAATGTGCGAGTAGGTCAGTGGGGTACGGTTGAGACATATAATGTACAGTACAGTGGTGGCCACAGCTACATATGCCACCACTGTGAGAGACTACTAAACAGTATTTTTTTTTTCTTCTTTTTCTTCTTCTTTTTTTTTGTACTGAATCTGACTGAAATAAAGGGAATGAATGAATTTGATTTAAAACATTTTGCACAATTGTCATTTTTAAAAGTTAATTACATTTGCAATAAATGGTGTCTTAAAGGGTTAGTTCAACCAAAAATAAAAATAATGTCATTTATTACTCACCCTCATGCCATCTCACACCCGTAAAACACAAATTAAGATATTTTTGTTGAAATCCGATGGCTCCGTGAGGCCTGCATAGCCAGCAATGACATTTCCTCTCTCAAGATCCATTATTGTACTAAAAACATATTTAAGTCAGTTCATGTGAGTACAGTGGTTCAATATTAATATTATAAAGCGACTAAAATATTTTTGGTGCACCAAAAAAACTAAATAACGACTTATATAGTGATGACCGATTTCAAAACACTGCTTCATTAAGCTTCGGAGCGTTATGAATGTTTTGTGTCGAATCATGATTCGGATCGCATGTCAAACCGCCAAACTGCTGAAATCACATGACTTTGGCGCTCTGAACTGCTGATTCGAAACAAAAGATTCATAACGCTACGAAGCTTCATGAAGCAGTGTTTTGAAATCGGCCATCATTCGTTATTTTATTTTTTTTTGGTGCACAAAAAATATTCTTGTCGCTTTATAATATTAATATTGAACCACTGTACTCACATGAACTGATTTAAAAAAAAAACTCTTTAATTTGCGTTCCGAAGATTAACAAATGTCTTACGGGTGTGGAACGGCGTGAGGGTGAGTAATAAATGACGTTATTTTCATTTTTGGGTGAACTAACCCTTTAACTGTACCATGGTACCGTTTCAGCTATACGCTATATGGGTACAGTTGAGAAAAAAAATGCACCTTATGTTTATGAGCTAATTGTGGAAAATATAAACTACTTATGACTATTATTGATTTATGATATTTTAGTACACAAGCTAGGGAAATATGTGAAAAATCACTTCGATTCAGCATATAGTTTTTGTGTAGTGATGAAAAAAGCAAAAAGTGTCTCTACTGTACTCAGTCTACCCTACAGTGTTTTAAAAAGCTAAATGAAACAAATGTAATTATATTGATTTGCTTGAAATGTGCATTTACAACATCATGCTTAACACTAGGACGTTTTGTTTTTCATTATTATTATATATGTTTTTTTTTTTTTTTTTTACTGCAGCAGATCTTTTAATCATTATATTTTAAACCATTTTTGCAAAGATCAAATTGTCCAATTGCTGTAGTTGTTAGATGCAGTTCTAGCTAACAAAAATATGTTCTAAGAAAGTTTTTCAGACATTCCAATTACATTATGAATGTATTAATGTATTATTATGTTCTCTGAACGTTCAAAACGTGTTTTGATTTTTTTGAAAGTTCATTTTTTTGGTTATGTGAATAAATATTCCATTTTATTATTCTGCAAACATTATGGAAACGTTCATTTTGAATGTTCTCTGAACATTCTGTAACATATGTAACAAGTAACATTTAAAAACCCTTAGACGAATGTCTAACTAAAACATTTTCTGAAAAAAAAAAAACACTCATAGAAAAAACATTCTATGAATGAACGATGTTTTTGTGCTAACAATTTGAAAACATTATTAATGACCAGATAACTTCGGATGAACTTTCTATTAATGTTACTGGAAGAATGTTTGCTCATAACTTTGAGAGAACCTTGCCAGAACGTTAAAGTTCTGAGAATGTTCCCTGTTAGCTGGGTGACTGCCTTGGCAAAAACTGAGTGTAATGAGGGATTAAGCAGCTTTGATCTTGGTATCAGTCTAGTTTGAGCAGCTATTTATGCAATTAACACACCCTAGAACAGAAATTATAAAAGAAACACCTCTAGATTGCACCACTTATTTCCAATTACACTGTTTATAATCACAGGAGGTGTTCCTTTGAAAATGAAAGAAAATATTTTTATGATTCTTACTAAGAATGTCAATTTACATAAATTCCCATAATCTACCGTTGTTTAAATTAACGATCAATTAATCATTAACTTAACCTCTTCAAGTAGCACCCCTGCTAAGTTATCATGTTACTTAACCAATACAAAATATGTGTCATTTTAAAGCTGAAGTTTGGCTTTACAGTGAATATTTGGGAATATGACCATCACTTAACAAGTGCTTTTAATTTTGCTGACATATTAAAAGTGCTCTATTTTCATAAATAACGCATGAAAAAAATAACTGCTTTATATGAAAACATGATCTGTAAAATCATCACACATAACAGATAGAATTGTGTCATATATCATTGAAAAGGTTTCAACTAGCAGAATACAACTAGCATATTTGCTGTGTCCAATTCAGAGGCTGCATCCTTCGAAGCCCGTGGAATTCGTATCGATCGTTGTTAAATGGGACGGTCTTGCCTACGGAGGACTGTTCTTGTTGCCTAGTAACTGTGACAGTTGCCGTTGATGAGTGGCAGTAACGTTTGTACTGGACTTTTAAGTTATATCAAATTGACTGAAAACAAAACAGGCTTCACAAACTGTCTAAACATGTTCACCATGGTCCATTTCTGCATATAATAAAGAGTATAAACTATATATAATCGCATCTTAGTAAGATATAAGTTTGAACTGATTTAAAAGGGTTTTTTTTTTTTACATTTGTATCATTAGATATTTGAGTAAGTTGAAACTCGATACTTGCATTTAAAAGTGTAATTTGACAATTTCGCTCTCTCTCCAAAAAAAATTAAAAAATAAAATCCTGTCATCACCGGTCCACAATGAATTCTGGGGTAGGCAAGGCTGCAAAAGTTCCATATGTTGTATCCTTCATTTCATGAGAGATGGATGCCGCATTTGAAGGAGCCTTCGAATTGGGACAGCCTTTGTCACAATCGGCCTTTAAATGCGGCCTTCGAAGGCCTTTGTTTCAGTTAGGCCCAGTTTACACCTAGTATTACGATATATTTTGGTCGATCGGATCACAAGTAGATGAGGGAGATCGTCTCAGGTTATGACATACAACCAGCGTGATTGCGTCTGATGCACGTATGTCAACTTAGGCAATGGCGAAAGTGAATGTCACGGGTGGGTGACGTCATGACCAGGAAAGGATAAATACACATCCGGCCAGACCGGCTTCAGCTAACAGCCATAACCTGAGACGTTCCCTTTCGATGGAACTCCACACTGCGTCCAATAGGATCGCTTTGGGAACGATATACTAAAACTCCATAATACAAAAATGCCTGTCGTGTGAAACTGTGGCACATTCATGACAGAAGTACTGAGGAACCTGGAGCTGCATCCAGGTCAAGATCGTAGTATCTCAGTAGTCATATCACAAGATCATAGTATCTAGTGAGTGGCGAGGACCAACCGGCCACGTCACAGACTTCTTTGAGGGAAACCCCTGAAATCAAGGCCTTGGAGGCCGCCATACTCCTTGTAGAGTGAGCTCTGACAGCTAAAGGGCATTGCTGGGCAGAAAACTCATAAGCCAGTGAAATAGCCTCGACTATCCACTTGCTCATTGTCTGTTTGGACGCAGGGCGAAGCCTGTTATGTGGCCCAAAACAGACAAACAGTTGATCCACTTTTCTCCACAGGGCAGCTCTGTGGACATAAGCGTCCAGTGCTCGCGCTGGACATACAAGGTTCAACTTTTCCTGTTCCAAGTTCTCAAATGTAGGAGGGCAGAGAGCCTGCAGCACTATAGGCCATGGAACATTGGTCAGCACTTTCGGGATATACCCTAATCAAGGGTAAAGGAAAGTTTTGACCATCCCCGGTGCAAATTCCAAGCACGTGGGGGATATAGATTGGGCCTGAAGGTCTCCTACTCTCTTAATGGAAGATATGGCAAGAAGGAAGATAGTTTTTAGAGTCAGAAACTTTTCTGAGATGGTATCCAGTGGCTCGAACGGAGCCGAAGATAGACTTTCCAACACGATAGCCAAATCCCAAGCAGGAACTCTAGTGCGCACTGTAGGCCTCAGCCTCAGGGTGCCACCCAGGAAACGGATTACTAATGGGTTCTTCCCCACAGTGGTACCATCCACATGGGCATGGTAAGCCGAAATAGTAGAAACATACACATTTAGTGTAGAAGGTGTCAACCCAGAAGAGAAACTATCTTGTAGAAAATCTAGCACTGAACCAATAGGGCAGTTAACTGGATATAGCTGTCATTCTTGACACCAAGAAGTGAACACTTTCCACTTCAGGGCATATATTTTCCTTATGGAGGGAGTTCTGGAGCTAAGGATGTTCTCTACAACCTCAGTTGAGAGACCAGATTCTATGAGCTTGGCCCCCTCAGAGGCCAAACCCACAGGTTCCACATTTCTGGGCGGGGGTAAAATATAGAGCCCTCCGCCTAAGATAGAAGATCCCTTCTGATCGGAATCTTCCAAGGTGAGCCATCGAGCAGAGCTACAAGGTCCGAGAACCAAATCCGGCTCGGCCAGTAAGGTGCTACTAGCAGTAGACTTATCCCTTCCCGGCGAATTTTGTGATCTTGTGTGATCTTGATCATTCGAAAGGGGTTCCCCCTCAGGGAAAACCCTTTGGTCCTGAGCCACCACTGTAAGGGTCTCATGTACAGCAGGCCAAAAGGTATCACGTTGGACGCTGCTGCCATCAGCCCCAACAGTCTTTGAAACTGTTTCACAGTCAGTGACTGGCCTAGCTTTACTCTTTTCACGACTGATAGAATAGCAGTGATGCGAGCAGGCGAAAGACATGCCCGCATCATCACTGAATCCCAAACCACGCCCAGAAAAGTGGTCCTCTGTACTGGAGAAAGCACACTCTTTTTGGCGTTCAGTCTCAACCCCAAATTTTGGAGATGAGCGAGGATGACATCTCGATGCCGAACCGCCATCTCCTCTGACTGTGCTAAAATTAACCAGTTGTCGATATAATTCAGTATGCGTATGCCCTGCAGCCTGAGCGGGGCCAGCGCTGCATCTACGCATTTCGTGAATGTGCGGGGTGAAAGAGCTAGGCCGAACGGAAGAACCCGAAATTGGTAAGCTTTGCCCCCGAAAGCGAACCTCAGGAACTTCCTGTATTGTGGAAGGATGGAGACATGGAAGTATGCGTCCTTTAGATCTATTGTGACAAACCAGTCCTCGGCTCTGATTTGAGTCACAATCTGACTTAGCGTCAACATCTTGAATTTTAGTTTCTTGACTGTGCGATTCAGATGGCGAAGATCTAATATGGGACGCAACCCTCCATCCTTTTTTGGAACTAAGAAGTATCGGCTGTAAAAACCTGACTCTCTTTTACAGGGACCTGTTCTAAAGCCTCCTTCGCTAGTAAGGTCTTTACTTCTTGTTCCATTATCAGAGCCTGCTCGGGATGCACTAATGTTTGCAGCACCCCGTTGAATCGAGGTGGGCGGAACCCAAACTGAATTTTGTACCCTTTCTCTATCGTTTGCAGGATCCATAGCCATATATTTGGTAGAAGTTTCCACTCTGCCAGAAAATCTACTAAGGGAACTAGCCTCTCGAGACTAGTCTCTGATGTATTTAACACAGCCATCTCAGTGACCTAAAGCATACTGGCAGGAACCAACCGATTTGACTGAACTGCGTCAGGGCATCAGTGTGGTATGAGAAAGCGCTCGTCTAATTTGCTTTTGGGACGAGTGCCTTGTTTCTCAGCCGGCCATTCAATATTCAGTTTGGCAACAGCGCAAGTGATCACCTCCACCAGCTCCTCATATGCTGGGGAAAGAGATGGCGTATCATCTTCCCCCATTCCGACGCTCAACACATCCACCTCCTCAGGACTGGAGTGTTGAAGTGACGGGCTGTCTCCCTGGGTGGAAGAAGCCGCAGGGCGAGCTTCCGACACCAGAGATTGAGCGACAGATCTCCCGGCTGAGGGCAGAGAGCGTTCGAACGCATCTCCAACCCCTCCGAGATATCCATCTGCGATTCCCATGATCTCTTTCTCCACTGTGCCTCAGCAGCAATTGTTTTCATCAGAAAGAAGAGAGTCATATACACCTAGGATGGCTTGAGGGTGAGTAAAGCTTGGGCTCATTTTCATTTGAAAGTGAACTAATCCTTTTAGAGCTGCAAAAGACCACCTATTCTCCACCTACTGACCTAACGTGTAAACATTATAGGAAGCATGGTAGCCAGATGGTATTTAAACTTTGTCGGCTGAAGATCCAAGTTTGGTTTGAAGACGAAAAATGTACCAAGCACTATGTTCTCTCGCCATTCCGTATTTCTAACATTCAGTTTGACCAAAGCGCATCTTAATACTTGGTGTAAACAGGCCCAAGTGGTCAAAAGTGGACTCGCTCAAAACGTTTTAGACTCTATTTACTATGTGTACTATGCACTTTTATTGGCGTTAAGTAGTTCTTATGTTCAGTAAAATCACTTGTTTGGAGGGCTTTTTGGACCCTTGGGTAATTATGTTTCGAAATAAACGGCTAGCCTACCGAAGACATTGATATACTACAGCGCACTCGGTTCATTATTCCTTGTGTGTCTGCTGCACGTATTTTGCGCATGAGACGCACACACCTCAAAACAACGCACTTTAATGATGACCTTGCTGAAACGACCTTTGATAAGTTTTATTGATTACATTATTATCGACAATTAATCTATCGTCAATTAATCATTAGCATCCCTAATTACAGCGCACTCGGTTCATTATTCCTTGGGTGTCTGCTGCACGTGTTTTGCGCATGAGACGCACACACCTCAAAACAACACACTCTAATGATGACCTTGCTGAAAAGACCTTTGATAAGTTTTATTGATTAAATTATTATCGACAATTAATCTATCGTCGATTAATCATTAGCATCCCTAATTATTATATATATACATTTCCAAAATCTTGGTTAAACAACTTTGATTTATTACAAATTTGTGATGATCTTCTCACATTCCTGTTTACACAGTGGCCTGTCTTAATACACGGGCTGTTTTCTCTGTAGCTTTAGCTGCACTCCCTTTGTAATGCTGAAATAAGAGCTGTTTTTAAGGGGCTGTTCAGAAACGCCCCTGGCATTGAATTCCCACCTGTTCTCCTGTACATACCTCGATCTCTCAACCCCATGTTCATGTATTAACTCAGGACATTCTGCTCAGGAATCCAGAACATTCCTTCTGAAATGTTACGACGAGTTAATCACTAAATCTGACAGGACTTACTACAGTAACTTGCATCATCACATAATATCAGGCACATAGAACCACATAGTGGATAGCCTTTTCCGCTATGAAAATATGATTAATAAATAAATAAATCTTTGTATTTTATGGGGAGGCTTATGAATATTATTAGGTTTTGTAATAGCTCTTACCGCTTCAGCTAAATAAAGTTTTGTACTTGAAACGCAATACAACTTGTAACAATAGTGTCCTGTGTGTACACAGTAAAAAATGCCCAGACTGACTTAAATAATTGAATAGGACAAGCCGATAAGTCAATAAAGCTTTTGCAAAGCCTTATAAAACCTCTTCCAACTGTAATGTTATAAATAGCCTGTCCGTAAACCTGATCTTATGTCAACACCCAGGTGAGAGTTTACAGCACTAAAGCTGAACTTGAAATCCATTACCTGTGTGGTTGCATTCCTCATACTGACGTCCATTTTGACGTCAAACACCTGCCTAACATAAAAGCTGTCCATAAATTATTTGAACTTATTAGATTGTTGATGTCAATTGGGTGGGGGCCATCAGTAGCCACATATACAATCAGTGCCTATTTTTAGACACATGTAATAGGTGACTGACAAAAGACCGTAATATGACACAGCTCAGGTGGGAAACCCAAATACACATGAGATGAATCACAGCACTAGACACAACCAGACGTACAGAAAGCCTGCTGTGTACACATAACACACGGGAGAACATACACACCCTAAACACACACTCAGTTAAACAAACAAAAATTGAACCAGCACAGACATAAACATGAGGCAACAGACACAAACATCACTTGCACTAAAAACTGATACAACTGTACAAATATGTGTTCTAAGAACATATTGCTAACGTTCCCATCAAGTTATGAAAACATTATTTCTTAAAGTTCTCGGAACATTCAAAAATGTACAGTTTTTTAAACATTTTAAAAATGTTTATGTGAAGGTTTAGGGAACATTCCATTTCGTCAATTTGCAAACGTTATGGAAACATTACTTTTAAATGTTCTCTGAACGTTCTCAAATAAAAAGTTTAATAAGAAAATGACCATCCAAATAAAAATTTTAAGGAAAAACAAAGATTTATGAAAGATGTATAAATAATGTTTTTTGTGCAAACATTATTAAAGACCAGATAACTCTGACTAAATGTTTTATTAACATTACTGGAAGAATGTTTGTTCATAACTTTGAATGAAACTTTGCCAGAACGTTAGCTAAAGTTATGAGAATGCTCCCTGTTACCTGGAAATATGTTGAGTTTCTTTGAAAGTGCCAACAAAAAAAAACCTTACTTTGAGTTAAATTGATTTAGATGTTTTGATTTAGATGAAACCTATAAAAAGCCAGGTTTTAAATCTCTTAATTTTGAGTGGATTTTTTTATTTTTTTTTTGCAAGGACATGTCCTTGATTGCATGGTACTATAAACTGGTACTGAAGTACTAAAAATGCATGTAAACTATTTAAAATCCCTTCATGTAAACTAATAAAGCTACTATAAATATTACCAGTAGAGCTGGAAAGAGAGTAAGGTAGGTTAGAGAAACAAGCCTATCATGTTTAGTTGCTCCTCTATAAAATCTCAGCACAGGATGAGAGCCACAGCAGATAAACAACTGAAGGTGTCATTACGAGGAAATTACCTACTCTGACACACATTTTGTTTTGACTTTTTGATTTTAAAAAAATGTTTAGATAGGAAGGTTAAAGTTTAGAAAGGATGGTTTTAATGGTTTGAATTCAAACAATAAATGAACCGCAGATTTAGGCCTAAAGGAATTGAAGAGGATTTAAAGAATTGGGGAATAGGTTCAAAACTATTAGATATTACCATACTTTCCCCAGTTGATTAACCACAGTAAATTCAGACAACTGTTTCATATTATAAGTTTTCTGAAATGTTATGTTAAATATACAAATGAGGTATTATCTAATTTTCACCATGTTTTTAGGAACAAAATTTCAAAGTGCACATATGATGCTATTTTAAAGGTTCCTAATTTTATTTTGGAGGTCTCCTACAATAGATTTTCATGCATTAAAGGTCAGAAAAAACACATTTATTTTCTCATAATATACATTGTACATAACCTCATTTCTCAAAGAGTCTGAAACCATTCGTTTAAGATTCAGTCTCTCTAAACCCCTTTTTTTCCCCCGTGAGCCTACTCGGCTCTGATTGGTCAGATGCCCCAGTCTGTTTTGATTGGTCTACTTTGCTCTGACTGGTCAGATGGCCTAGTCTTTTGTGATTGGTCTACTCTGCTCAGATTTGTCAGATGCCACAAGTTGTTGTTATTGGTCTACTCTGCTCTGATTAGTCAGATGCCCCAGTCTGTTGTGATTGTTCTACTCTTCTCTGTTTGGTCAGGGGCATGTTCAAGCTCAAACCAGTGTGCAACGTTTTGCTACGGTTTCTGGGTTGAACGACATGTTTCCTGGAAACGGTGTGCAACGGGGTTTGAGATACGTTTTCTCTTGTTTGGTGGGTGTGTCAAAAATGTCAGCCCAATCAGCAGCAACATGTATATAAACCACGCGGTATTAAAGAGACAGCTCGGACAATGGGTCCAAGTAAAGTCGTTTACAAATGTGTCCATTGCAACTCGGTATACGCAACAATTGAAGATATTAGAAGACATGTTTGTCGTAAGAGTATTATAGTAAAAATATAGCATATCAATTCTTCAAAAAGAACACAAAGAATGGTCTTCTCAGCTGCCATAGTTGCAACTCTTGTGTCATCAGAACAGGGTGTTGTGATTGGTCTACTCTGCTCTGATTGGTCAGATGGACCAGTCTGTTGTGATTGGTCTACTCTGCTCTGATTGGTCAGGTGGACCAGTCTGTTGTGATTGGTCTACTCTGCTCTGGCTGGTCAGATGTACCAGTCTATTGTAATTGATCATGGTTTACAGCATGTGTCAGAAACCAAATGTCCATTACCATATCTGAAATTCAGCTCCGGAGGCTTCCTCAGCACTGGATACAAAGTGATATGAACAGGAACGATGGCTTCATTTTTTTTTTTTTTATCAATTCCAGCATGAGTCCTCATCCTTTTGAACTGCATGCTAAGTGGATTCGTAGCACAGAAAACAGCATCTTCTCGACATATCGACAACACGAACCAAACTCTTCCAGTCTCAGCTACAAACACAGTGCTTGAAGGTGGGGCAAAGTAGACGTTGTTCACCTGTAGCCAATGAAGACCATAGCCTGGCATTATGCAACTTTGAGTTGTGAGACAAAGTGAGACTGACATTGCTGATGTCTCATTTCAGAAGTTGAGAATCAATTATTTCTTTTAGGAAACAATAACCTCATTTGTCATGCACTTTCACCTGTAAAAAAAGGTAATAATCGAAAATGCGTAATAGGGGCACTTTAAATATATTTTATATATGAACAAACTGCTTCATAAAACCCTTCAGAATATAGATAGTGTAAAAACTGTAAAGTTTGGTGCATGTAAGTGCTGCTGAAGTGGAGATTTCTGACTCAGAAAAAAAAGAAAAGAAAAAAACGATGTTTTTGCCTGTAGTACCTTGCCTATAAGTGAATAGAGAAAAAGTTATAGTGCATTTGAACTATTTGCAAACATTATTTTATTTAAAAAATATCACATACATGATAAAGGCAATTTAGTTTAAAATGGCAAAATATTATAATAATAATATTATCTTATTATAATATTACTGCCCCTTAACCCTCTGGGGGACTGAGGATTTTCGGGGCCTGGAGAAGTTTTGACATGCCCTGACATTTGTGCTTTTTTCAGTTGTTCATAAACATATTAATGGAAAAAGTGTCATTACACTGTATTCAGCACAAACTAGGCTACAATAATATGTGAGGAACATGTATGTACATGTTTGTGTTTTTGAAGGAATAACGTTTATGCGTGGTTATTGAAAAAACAAAAAACTTAAGTCACTGAAATAAAGCCAAAAAATATATATTAAATCTGTGTTCACAAGACTTCTGGGTATTGGAGGTTGTAGACTAGAGTTTTTGCTTCAAAATTATGTAAAAATTATCCTGCCTACTCTTTCATTTATAACAATATATTGGTTTTCAGTTTTTGTAAGACACTTTTTGTCAAGAAACACAGTATGCGTGGAGGCGTGAATCATCATGAATAATGGGTGATTTACACCTGAGAAGACAAAAGAATCACATAAAGAACCTCTAATGAGCTGCATATTAATGAGGCCTTTCAGTCAGGTAGGCTGTGAAAAAACCCCTCTATGATCATGTCTCAAACTCATCATGGTGTATATCAAACATACAGAAAAAACAGCAATACTGTGAAATATTATTACAATTTAAAATAATGGTATTCTATTATATACTTTAAAATATAATGTATTTCTGTGATGCAAAGTGTCTGAACAATTATGTTACCTCTAGAAAATATTTGTTTTCGATTTAACTTACACGGTTTAAAACCTGACATTTCAACGTTTTTTTTAGACATAAGTCAAATTTTTTTGTGATTAGTATTCACTAAGTTACAGTTCTGAGAAATATCATATTGGAGTTCATTCAGAGGGAGACGAGAGATCACGCATCATGTTTGTTTTCTTTATTTTGCAAAAAGCACAACATTTTGTTGTTACTCTGAGTGTACACAAATAAAAGAAGATATTCCACAGATTAAAATGGTGTATAACTCTTAATTGTATGTGCAACATTGACAGAGTATTTTGAGTCTCTTTCACACTGGTAAGAAAAAAACCGAGGTGGTATCGCCAGCGTGACCGCCGACCCGAGGGAGTTAATCTGCACTTTTCCACCCACTGCGCCGTCATTTATTTATTTATTTTTTTGCAAGCAAAAACGGTGTTCCAGTTCTAAGGCCATGGCAAAAGTTCAAGCAAAGCATGCTAACTGTTCTGTCGTTGGCTGCACTGATGAGCACAGAACACTAGAGTCTCGTTAGCCTGGATAGCCTGCAAGTTGACCCTGGAAAGCTCGATTGCTAAAAAAGGAGCGTTTCTGTCCGAGCAATATTTTGTAAAAAATATTAGACCATTCACAGCATTTGATAGCAATCATAAACATTAGACTGTATGGCTCTGTTTGGCAAATACGGGTTTTGCACAAAAGATTAACATGACGGCACATGCTAGTTGATGAGTTGAATCAACTCCACAGCAACTACATAAATTTATCCACTAACCATTCAGAAACATCCAGTTGCATTCTAAAAGTTGTAACTGAGTCTCTCCATCAGTGTCTGACTCTTGTTTGAACAATGTAAGGCTGAACATCTTCATTTTGACTGCGTGAGATTCTCTAGCTTTGTTGTTGTAAGCAACCGAAGCACGAGCTGTTAACGCTCCGCCCTCTTTTAGAAAGCAGGCTGGGAGCAATAGCTCATTTGCATTTAAAGGGGCAAACACAAAAACAGCATGTTTTTGCTCACACCCAAATAGGGGCAAATTTGACAAGCTATAATAAATTATATGTGGGTATTTTTAGCTGAAACTTCACAGACACATTCTGGGGACACCAGAGACTTAAATTACATCTTGTGAAAAGGGGCATAATAGGGGCATTGTGTTGGAATTTGCTCTCATCTTCTGTTAGCAGTAATGCCTGCCTTCTTTGGTTTGAATTGCAGTCTCAAATGTTTATAGAGTGTTTTTAGACTGCTGAGACAGAAAAAAAAAAAAAAACCCCAAAAAAAACCTCTTTAAACTTGTCATTTGACCATTTCTAATTGTTGTCCCCCTCAATGTTTATGGTGGTTACAGCCTTGACTGTTAGTATCTAGTGTGATTATATAAATATGTTGAGACCGAGAAAGACAGATGTCCAGTGATTATAAAGGAAACACCCCTCATTTGTAATCATCAGTGTCAGTGTGCACAGCATGTCTTCAGTAACTGATGTTTTACACCCTTATGTAAACATCAAAGCATGCAGCATGTTTGAATGCACAGACGAGGACCAAATAATGGAGAGATATGCTGACATATGACATATCCTCACAACTATATAATGCTTTATACATACAGATTATTGCAAAGCAGCTTCACAGTAATAAAATAAAAATGTTAAGGTTGTAAAATTCATCAATTGAAACAACTTTAATTTCAGCTGTAAAGCAGCTCTACAGAAGACAATAGTGTCATTATTCAGCTCAATTCACTTCAGTGTTGATTCAGTTCAGTTCAATAACTTTGTTGATGTTGCAAAGTTGGTGCATTATCCAGATCAGTTCAGTTTAAGCTTAACATACACTTAAGAGTACAAACAAATGCTTTACTGGGGTGCGTTTTCTATGTTCATTACACATTATTTAAATAATATGACATTAATTTCTAAAACATACTATTCGGGTGGAGTCATGGCCTATTGGTTAGTATGCCTGCAAGCTCAATTCTGTCCATTCTGATCCTATTTCTCTGTCCTCAGCAAATACAATGGCAAAAATGCCTTTGGTTACCACTGCATGTACTGTATATTAAATAAGAACTGGTAAGACTCTGCCGTTATGTAATCTCACTGGATTGCATGTTTGGGAAACCTCTTTGAAAACATTAGTCAGTTTTGCAGCTCTGTTTAGTGACGCCAGTGGCGCAGAAATGATACACTTCAGCTTTAAACATGCACGCACTTAAGCGCTCTCAGGACCTAGCTGCAGTTGGCATGCGGAGAGGAAATAAATATTGCTAAACTGGGCTGTCAGCTTCGATTGCATCACGGCGAACACGCTGCCATTGATCAAACCCAGGGGCCGCATGCCGCCTACCTCTCGGCAGACATCTGCTCGGCTCCCCCTCGGACCACTAGCAAGCTCTGTTTACGAAAGCCTGCAGCTGACACGCAGCTATCCTTCCCTGGCGGCTTGACTTTCTTCAGTAAAGAGGCAAAACAATGTCTCGATTTTCCCCAAACTGGCCATTGAGCAATGACTCAAATGTCATAATTCACCCCTGTTTTTCACTTATCTAAATTTGTTGTGACAGAGAGGCTGTCTGTTAAAGAAACTGAGAAAGGGGGGGGTTCTGCGTGACTGTTTCTTTGACTGGAAATGCGATCATTAAAAAGACGATGAAGGCTGCGGGTGACTGGGTCAAGCAGGTTCAGACCTGCCAAAGACAACACAAACAGTGCTCTAATAGGCATTCGATAATCCGCATATAAAAGCGCCAGGTTCACAGTTGTCATAAATCCGATCTGCTTTGTTACGAAACATGCTCTGCATGCCCCACGAGTGACTCTTGTTTTCATAAACCATCTCGCTTGCGCACGCACACCCTCACTGAAGTGTGAACCATTGAACCGTTTCTACGCATGTGGCCGTTTCGTGCAAAGCCCGTGTTTCCACGCGCTCACCTGAAGGGAGTTCCTGACGCTGTTTGCACGCAGGCCTCTTTGTTGCTGTGGCTGCATTTTTTTTTTTGTACTTCTCCCTCCCCTCGCGTTTTGAAAATAACCCAAACAGGTTCTGCGTGTAGTAACTGTGATATTATCTAAGCCACCTTCACCTGCAGGGGATCCCAGTTGAGTCTGCATGAAAGACGCCCGAGGCCAAACAAGAGGAGCAGAACAGAGACAAGACCGGCCCTGCTGACACCTCCGACTCCCAGCCACGCTCTGCGAATGCTTCAAGTGCGAATTTCACCCAGCTATAGTTTGCGGTCGGATTCGGGACCTCTGCTTTTGACTTTGATTGACAACTAAGCAAACATAGTCATCATCATTCAAAAATAGTCATCTTTTAAGCTCGGAGTGCTGCGTTGGCATGTGAAGGGTGTAACTGTTTACTTTGACTTTGGTTTTTGCACTTCAAACCTCAAATAGATAAGCTAGGCCAAGAACGACTTAACACAAGGCTTTTAGGTCCACTTCCTTTTAAAGAAATGTTCTTATTTTTAAAATCACATCATATTAACGTTTACTGCCTGTTAAAGAAATGAACTGCACTTATGTTTAAAATCATGTCATAACAGTGGTCAAAGAAAAGCTGTTTTAAGTGAAGTAGGTCACTTCATGGAGATCTGATGATTAGTTGAGTACTACTCACTTAAATTTGGTAGCTCCCTTATTTACACAATAATAAATGAATAAATGAATTACTTAATATATCTAAATTAATTAAATTAGATGCTTAATTATGAATTGATCATGGCCGTATCTACAATGGCTGCATCCACTTTACTCTAGGTGTTAGTACAAGGTCCAAGACCACTGCCATATTGGCTATCACATTTTTTTTAAAGATTAGTAGATCTTCTGAAAATATGGATACACAAATAGAGCTGAAAAAGTTAATGAAATTGTCTTTAATATTTCAGACCAACAGAAAAGGAAAGCTGCCCCACATCTTTCTATTTATGTACCATCATTTAATTACTTTTTGGGTTACTTTTTTGAGTTACGTTAAAGCTAAAAATGGGTTTATTAGACAAAAACAAAAAGAGAGAGATTCTGACTTTTAAATGTTAGACAGTCATGGATATCTCTGCTTTCTCATTTAACTGAAAAACAGGAGTGAATGATGAATCATTCGAGAAAATCAAGTTGTTGTTGACAGTGAAACAACCAAGGGAGGATCACTGTGTGAAAGGATTTCATACTGCTGTCTTACATTGTTACCAGAATTAATGCTATTTGCTTTGATGGTTGTTCTCTGTAGCTTTTCTCCCCCAGGTTATCAGTGATTCATGAAAATATGCTTGGAAGTCCCAGAGATTTTCAATGAGATATCATTCACCAAACAGACAGAAAACAAGCGTTCTGCTTTGCATTTGCTTCCCTTAACTGTGCATTTGAATGTAATTGACATTGCGTAAGCTGCCGTGGTTTGGGAGATAGATAAGATTGTTGAGGTATCATCGCATGCCGCATTCAAACCGTACACTACGATTTTTGCTATAATGGTTGACATTGTGACACTTCAGCATCCAGACAACTGTATGCAAACAAGCTTGAACCTATCAACGTTCAACAGGTCGCCGGGTTTGGCTTTGCCTTCTGAACACAATGGCTCCCCAGACTAACAGAAGAGAACTAGTACAATCTAATGCTAAGAAACATCACATCAGATAAAACACTTTACTTTGGCAATTGCAGTTTGGTGTTATTCAAATTGCCTGTTCATCAACCCTTTTCTCTCATTCTTATTTGTGGCTTTGCTGCAAATGAACCTTTCAACCCTGTGAAAAATAAATGAAGATGCTGTAAATAACCTGGACGGCTTTGTGCCGAACAGGCTGCTGCCTGCTGAAGTTTCTATTTTGGTTGTGTTGTCTTCTCACCTCAGGGCTGCGGTAAACAATCTGTCAGAGCAGGTGGAAGCAAAAATGCACTGGTACCAGCAATTAAGATTGCAAGAAACCAAGTTCATTTACAGGTGAGGAGAAGCACTGTGTTCCCTCCTTCATTTCTGTGCCAGCTGTAATTGTTGTCTTTGAAGAATGGGGCACGGCTGAAAAAGAGTTATCCTCACACAAAAATAAAGTTGCAGAATACATAATATATTGAATATTGACGTGAATTCGCATTTATCTTTTTTTTCATTTTTTTCAAACAACTGAACACCTAAAGACTGGCTGAGATTACCATGGTTGCACTGGTAAAATTAAGCAAGCACTTAGCAACCATCCGGAACACCCTAGCGACCACACAGCAATACATTAAACACCAGGCTGATTGCGTCTGACAGTTGAATACAACTTTCAAAAAAGTCCAGTACAAACATTACTGCTGCTGGTCAACGGCAGCTGTCACAGCTGCTAGGCGACAAGAACAATCCTCCGTAGGCTAGACCGTCCCATTTAACAATGATTGATTTGGCCTTCGTGGGCTTTGAAGGATGCAGCCTCTGAATTGGGACACAACTCTTAACAACCACACTGCAGAAGCCTGGCAACCCACAACACACTAATATAAGTCAAGCCACATTTATTCATATAACGCTTTATACGACACAGATGGTTTCAAAGCAGCTTCACAGTAATAAACAGCAAAATAAATAATGAAATTAACCAATTATGAAACAAATTCAATTTTAGCTGGAAAGCAGCTCTACAGAAGACAATAGTATCATTATTCAGCAGTCAAATCTATAATAATACTGGATATTAAAGGGTTAGTTCACCCAAAAATGAAAATTCTGTCATTTATTACTTACCCTCATGCCGTTCCACACCCGTAAGACCTTCGTTGATCTTCGGAACACAAATTAAGATATTTTAGTTGAAATCCGATGGCTCAGTGAGGCCTGCATAGGGAGCAATGACATTTCCTCTCTCAAGATCCATAAAGGTACTAAAAACATATTTAAATCAGTTCATCTGAGTACAGTGGTTCATTCAATATTAATATTATAAAGCGACGAGAATATTTTTGGTGCGCCAAAAAAACAAAATAACGACATATAGTGATGGCCGATTTCAAAACACAGCTTCAGGAAGCATCGGAGCATTATGAATCAGTGTGTCGAATCAGCTGTTCGGAGCGCCAAAGTCATGTGATTTCAGCCGTTTGGCAGTTTGATACGCGATCCGAATCATGATTCGATACGCTGATTCATTATGCTCCGATGCTTCCTGAAGCAGTGTTTTGAAATCGGCCATCACTATATAAGTCGTTTGTTTTTTGTTTTTTTGGTGCACCAAAAATATTCTCGTCGCTTTATAATATTAATATTGAACCACTGTACTCACATGAACTGAATTAAATAAGTTTTTAGTACCTTTATGGATCTTGAGAGAGGAAATGTCATTGCTCCCTATGCAGGCCTCACTGAGCCATCGGATTTCAACTAAAATATCTTAATTTGTGCCTCGCGCTACATTTGATTGACAAAGACTCAGACACAGACTTCAAGGACCTTATAAAGCAGATTTTTTTTTTCTTTTTTCTGATAGACCATAATAATCCCATAGATTTGACATTGAAGGCCTTATCTGGAGTAAGTGATCACCTACATTTTTATACTTTACCCTGTAACGGCTAGACGGCGGCTCAACAGATCTGCATACCAGCTTGTGAATGTCAGTCAAGGAGTAAACTATTAGCACCCTTGTTAAAAGCTGTCATTATACAATCAGCTGCATGAAAGTTGTTTTAAAGCTCTCCTGCTTCAGTAAGTTACACTAGTCTCTGCAGGCTCCGGGCCTGTCATGGCTTGTTCCACATATCTCATATGGGGCAAGTTGTATTTAAAATCTGACGTTGACAAATAAAACTCTAGAATCCTCTGACTTCAAGGACTCTGCACTGCAATAAATAAATAATTAATTAAAATAAATAAATAAATAAAAAAACATCCTGTATTTTTGTCTTGTTTTCCAGTATAAATATCCACCAGCGTTTATATTAGAAATATAAATTTATATTAGGTTAGTATTAGAGTGTGAGTTTTGGAGGCGGAGCAATGAAGAGCGGGGGTCAACAGCGTTCAACAACGAATTTGAGAAATCGCATACAGCACCTTTAAATCAAGATATGTAATTTTGCTTCCCAAGTAAATATAAGATATTAACCCCCAGTTTCACAGACAAGGCTTAAGCTAGTCCTAGACTAAAATGCATGTTTGAGGTGTTTTAACCTGAAAGCAACTTGTACTGACAGATCTTAAAATATGTCACTGCCATTGTTTTGCTACAAGACGCACACCTGTGTGTGTTTTTTTTTTTTTTTTTTTTTTCTTTCAAGTGTACATTTATAAAAGCTACTTAAATATCCTAACTGAACTAAGGTCTAATCCTGGCTTAGGCTAAGCCCTGTCTGTGAAACCAGGGGCCTGTACCATGAAGCAGGATTAGCTGGCTAGCCAGGTAAATTTCAGATTAGTTTGCACCAATCCTGGTTTTTAGGTACCTTGAAGATGAATTGGCTTTTAGCCGTGTTCATGACCATAGTAATTTACGCTCCACAGCTAACCTGCTCCAGGGCAGGTTTTGTTCTGGGTAAGAGATCTCAAACCGAAATTAGACCAATCAGATGTGAGCAAAGTGACAATGACACATCCAACGTATAAAGTCACTCCCCCAGTTACTCTTCCTTCAAATTAAAGGTCACTATATAGTAAAAAAAAAAATTTAACGATGAAATTGTTTGGATTTAATGATAATTACTTAGAATTATTTTTATGATTTATATAATTATTATATGATACATATTGTTATTAATCTATTACACACAAGCATAAAATCTTATTTGTGATTTAAAGATTTAAAATCTTTAAATATGACTACATGACCTTACATGTTTGAGTCTCTATCGCTATATATTATCAACTATTTAAACTAACTTCACAAGTTTGACTTGTACTGATAGAGCAAGATAATTTCTTTTATTTGTCTTCTTTCATGGACAAGTATTTTCTTTAGTGTAAATGCGTTTAAATTCTTAATTTACTTAAATCTCTTAACCTTCAGCAAAAGAGTTTTGAATCGCGCTGACTGTCTCGCGAGAAGTGAACCACAGTTTCTCTCTGTTACAAGGCATGTGTTTGGCTGTTTGCCACTGATGTCATGCATTCATGTGCGCTTCACAAACTCGGGGTCAAAGCCTGAGTTGACAGAGTAAGTTGATGATCAGCATCATGGTACTAACAAAGCCAGATTGGAGTGGTTTGGTTTTGTCAACTTGAAACTTATCCCATAATCCTTATTTTGTTCAACTACCATCATGGTACAGGCCACAGGCTTAAGTCTTGTTTTCTGTAACATTCATCAAAATCGAGTAAGTTTAAGCTTAAAACAAGAAAAAAAAAAAAAAAAAAAAGAAATCTTGTTTTTTAAGTTTATTTTCGGAGCTTCCTACTGGCAGACCACAAAATCACTTAAATTTAATATTAATATTGTTTTCCAGTTAAGAAGACTTAGGCCCTGTTTCTTAAATTAAGATGTGTCTTAATTTAAGAATGTTTAGATATTTGAAAAATGCTTAGAAAGAAAATAATTGTTTTGTGTGTGTGTTTGATACTAAGCGATCATCTGTTTCTGTTTTGGGTGGTTTTGCATGTGTTTTGTTTCTGTGTTTTAGTTTGTTTCTATGGTTTTTCATTGATTGTTTGAGTTGTTGCACCTGTTGTTCATTTCATTGATTAGATTGCCTGGTTATTTAAGCCCCTTTTTTCTGTTCATTGTCTGTCCTCGTCGGATATTGTTTGGTTGTTCTGTTCAAGTTTTTCTAGTATTTTGTTATTTTGAGTTTGTGTTTAATAAATAAATTGCTGCGCTTAGATCCTGCCCTTTTTCATCACTGCTGCAACCAGATGCTGACAATATGATGACTGTCTGCAAATGTATATCTTTCTCTGAAAGTTTAGCTGTGATCTCTCAGATCATCTGTTGCCTGACGTAGTGAACAGTTCCTAGCCAGACATTTGGCAATCACGCAGAGCTCTTACACATTGTTTCCTGCTAATACAGTGTTTATTGACTTATATATTACATTCCAGTAAATTCACCAATACAAGAACAAGAATTCAACAAGAACAAATTGCAAATGCACTGAATTTTTTTTTCTTATTCAGTATTTTTGTTATTTTCCAGCAAGATACATACTATATAGTTGGGACACAAAATTGCATTCATATGAACGTATCTTGAATTATGTTTATTTTTCTTACTCTGTTAGCAACCTGTTTTCTTTTTCGTGTTTTAAGCAAGATTCTCCATAGAAAACTGCGTCTTCTGAGTTTCACAAAAGAACTCCTCAATGTCTCAAACAGTGCTCCGATTTACCTTGATACTAAAGTCTGCAATTAAAAGTTAAAGATCTCAATGTGAACTTCAAAATTTCTTCTGTTCTCCCAATGATCAGAGCTGCCAACCACAATAATTTCATACCTCTGTTGTCTTACAATAATTACAATAATCTCAGTTATGCATCTATATTTTTTCAAAAGGAATTTTATGAGAAACATGAAATGAAACGTCTCCTAAACCATGTAAGGAAAACAGTCCTCTGGGCAAGAACATACAAGAAGATAACAAGAAGATCTACAGACAAAATGGTTTTCCCTTGTTTCTGTCATCTTTAATCTGAGGACAATTACTCTTTCAGTGTTTGCAAGCAGCGCAAGAGAAACAGTAGTCAGAACAGAACAGACTCAGATGGGGGAGGGGACGCCAGGATCGCACATCTCGTGCAAACCTCCTGCGTGAGTAAGTTGTTTGGCTTTTTTTTTTCAAGTTTAGACAGAAAAAAAAGAGCAGCAAGAGGGAGAGGGAGGTGGGAAGGTTAGTGTGGATACTGCCAGGGGAGTGGCACGGCATGCTCACTCGATATTGCGACGGAGGAGATAACCACTGTGATTTTGGTCACATAATAGACAAAAAAGAGATGAAAAAATCCCTCATTGTTGTTCTATCAGTTCCAGCGATAGTGGATCAGTCAGGAATGATTGATTGCTATTCTGAGCATCCATGTCCACATAATCTAGTGCAGGGGAAGCCAACCCTGCTACTGGAGACCTTCCTGCAGACTTAAGTTCCAACCCTGATCCAACACACCTGGGCTGTTTTATTCCAATTTTCTTTTTGCCCTTCCATCGCTAACTTCCCTCCGTCTTGTTCACTCAGATGTTGCTTATGTTGCACAGTGACCACTACTGGCATAACCCTTGCAATGTGTTTAAATGGAATCACTGGTATTACAATACAGCGGATTAATTATTTCCAGTTTTTTTGTTGTATGGGGTGGGGGTAAATTAAACGTGATCTGCTGTGACGTCACAAGCGGGATCTGCCTGAAGTGTATATATTGAGTAGACTTACTCCCTCTGTCAAAATCGAGGGGTCGAGGGTCTGTCTAAATAAACTTCCCTTGCCCGCTCGACGAAGTTAAACGCACTTCAAAATGGTGGAGGGGATTCCCCCATGGGGAAGTGCTTAGGGAAGTTTGTGAGTATGAGGCCCTGTTTACACCTGGTATTAAGATCGCATTCTGGTCGATCAGATCACAAGTAGATGAGGGAGACACATACCTGTTTATATCTGGTATTTTAATCTGTCTCTTTTGTCCACTTTCAACAACCTTCAAGACTTCTGTCTTGATTTCTTCGAGGGGAGGGTCTATGGTCGGGTAAATGTATTGTTTTTTCAGATCTTTAGATCTAATGGACAAAATAAGCTTGCAGAATTTACATATGAACATGCTCAGAGATGATGGAAAAACACAGAGGGCATCAGCTTTCGTTTCTGCTCTGATAGCCGCAAGACAACGCAGGATGCGGTGAGAGCGTGTTAGAAATCAGAAATGGTGAGAGAACATTGTGCTTGGTACATTTTTCGTCTTCAAACCAAACTTGGGTCTTCAGCTGACAAAGTTTAAATCCTGTCTGTCTAGCGCACTTCCCATAATGTTTAAGCATTAGGTTAGTAGGTGGATAGTAGGAGGTCCTTTGTAGGTCCTCGACCTTATAAGCTTTTACACTATGAAAGCAATCTTCAAATGTATTTTCAACTTCCTTTGGAAGTAGTTGAAAGTGAACAAGCTCAAAATGTTTTACCACCCCATTTACACCTGTATTTAGCGTCATCCACTTGGGATCCGATCGACCAAAACGCATCTTAATACTGGGCGTAAACAGGGCCTAAATCTAAAAGTAGAGTTAATGCAGCCCTGTTATAGCTTAAACACCTTGATTGATTAGGGTTGGAGGAGCAGGGTTGGAGACCCCTGATCTAGTGACAATAACTTAGCAACAGCACTGTTATTGAACTGAATTGAATCAACATTGTCTTTGTAGAGCTGCTTTATAGCTGAAATTGCTTTTGTTTTGTAATTGATTAATTTTACAACATTAAAGGCCAGTTCACCCAAAGGATGATAACTTTAATGAAAATGATAAATATACAGTTCCAAAAATCGTTCTAAATATAAAAGAATAGCAAAGTCCACACCACAACTATAATGATAATGGTACAGAGAAACAATATAGTTGGAATCACTTTCAGATTTTTTTTTCCAGCTGATGACCTATTTGCTCTAAAAACCAGTGATTATGAAAAAACACAAAATATGTAAAAATCAAGCACATAATGAGCTAAAAAGTAATTGGAAATGGATGACCCCAGAAGCCAGATAAATTCAATTTGCAAAGGCCATGCCCAATCTTTCATTAAAAATAAGGTGGATAAAGTGTTATATGAATAATTGTGACATGACAAGTGGGAGGGATTCATGTGTAAATGGCTGAATAAAGGTGGGGGACATTATATGTCTGATTGGATAAAAAGTGATAAACTCTTAGAACTGTTATGGGTTTTGATATATAATACAGTATCTCAGCTGAATATATATATGTATAGCCTCAGTAAATGCTTGTTGCTGCACAAATAAATAAGCATCACAAATAAGCGCCTCAGCTCATTAAAATTCTCAATAGAACCCTCTGAAACAAAATGTATTGCAAGCCTGAATTTTATATTGTAATGTATCATAAGTTGATTTCACAAAATCCTTTCCAGCCTAGTGTCTTCATTACATTGTGTGCAGACTCTAGAATACAGCTCTTCACTTTGTGTAGTAACTTTGTTCTCTTAGTTTCATTGGCAATCTCAATGTATTCTTTCTTCCATCTCAAGGTTTTATACAGTATCGAGGTGAGGAGACCTTGTTACCAAAATAGATGATCCACAATGGGCTCAGCAGGTTAAGACCTGTTTCTGCACCAGACTCTGGTTTCTACCCCTCATATCAAAGAGCGTGAAAGAACTTGAACTTCATTCACATTCATTTGCTGATCCTTGTACTGTAATTTCAAAAGAAACTAGATAAAAAAAAGTTCAAGACAAACTTTAAGTTGGACCAGAAAATTTGAAGGGTTTTCAGTTTGAAGTATGAAGTTTAAAGTAGTTTAAAGTTTAATGGTTTTGAAGGCAATACAATCTATCAGAAAGATAGATTTAGCATTAACATGATTAGCACATTGTTAGCATGTTGCAAGCATGACTACCAAAGATAGCATGTTGTTAACATGATTGCCATGTTGTTAACACTGTTTAGTACATTGCTAACACATTGTTAATATGATTAGCTAGTATGCTGTTGACATGATTAGCGAGTTTTTTAGCATGTTGCTAGCATGATTTTACACAATGCTATCATGTTTTAACATGACGATATAGATAGATATATGTGTTAGCATGATTTTGCACTTTGCTAGCATGTTGTTAACATTATTAGCATGTTTTGATAGCATGTTGCTTGCATGAACTAGCATGTTGCTAGCACATTGCTATGTGATTTTACACAATGCTAGCATGTTTTAATGTGATAGATAGATAGATAGATAGATAGATAGATAGATAGATAGATAGATAGATAGATAGATAGATAGATAGATAGATAGATAGCTAAGCTTATTTTTTTATAGTGAAAAGACTGATATAATGACAGCTTAAGATTTAGTTTACAAAAGTGTTCAACCCCTGAATGGAAGTTTATGGGATTTTTGATGATATTTAATCTTCATTTTCATGAAAAACATAAGTCAGATCAGTTAGAAAAGATAAAGCAACCCGAGTCAGAACAGTCTGAAGGTCTGACCCGAGTTTGGTGTTTGTAGAGTTAAAGCTGTAGAAAGAGTCAGAATTTTAGTCTCAGAAGAAGAAGAAGAAGAAGAAGAAGAAGAAGTTTAAATAGCATTTCAGTAAGTTGGCTTTCTCAAGCCAACTTAAAAAACATCAGATAGTGTTGTGACAGATGCCACATATCTGCGTTTTTGCAGTAACTCTAATATTCCACTGAATCTTTTTTTATCATCAAATTTATATCATACAGAAATTATTTATATCCACCATCCATTCCATGTAATGAAATGGTTTTGATTCTTTGTTGTGTTTAAAGTTTTGAAAGTTTGAGTTGGGAACTGAGAACAGCATTTATAGATGATCATCTACAAACAGGATAGGAATTTTAACATTACCCTTATAATGCAAACACATTTCCAAACTACCATGCTTTTATAGGTATTTATGGAACAGAAAGTGCTAATGACTGTGCTTATTTGCTTTATGAAATATTATGTGAAGAATGCATTGTACTACTGTATGTATTGTAAGAGGTGTCAAAATAACATAAAGATATGCTTGGAATTGCAGGCATGTTCCCATTAAGTTGTTTGTATCCCTGTTTTGGAATCTCTTATGATGTTTTTTAATGTGCTTAAAAAAAAAATAATAATAAAAAAAAAATTTGGATTATTGCATCATCAGCCATATTGCAAGGAAATACATTTTACTGCAGCTAAATTTGGCTGGTTTTATAGGATGCATGTAAAGGGAATGCTGCAAAATTAGCACACATAATTTGTCATTGGCATACTTTTAAAATATGAAACCAAATGGCTTAACCCCTCACACCATTTAATAGCTAAAGATTTCCACTCTACGCTATTGTGAATTTCCCTAGTTCTCCCTAAAAAATATAAATAAATGAATAAATCAATCACTCGATCAATCAACCAATAAACAGCATCTGTTTCAATCAGATATTTCCTTCTACTCCAGTGTCTCCACACCGGTACCATATCCGGTACCACCAAACTTGGAGGCACTGAGACCACCGGACTTGGGACCACCGGCCTTGGGACCACCGGCCTTGAAAACACTGGGACCACTGGACTCGGAACCAGGACGTGAAGAGTCTCTGCCGCTGTGGTCATGATGTAACGCTACTCTGGCATGGTGGACATGATGTAACGAGCTGTTGCCATGACATGACGTAGCTTTGGTGCTGGCTCTTGCTCCATGACATCTGGGCGAATGGGCCTTGAAACGTAAAAAAGTAGGCACAGAGGTGGGGATGTCAGAGTCCTCTTTACTTTGTTTGTTTGTTTGTCAGTGCATTAAGGATGAGTCATTTTGGTTTAGGAAACAGTGGTTTGTGTGTTTGAACTTCTGTTTTGTCTGTGCGATCATTACCTCCTGATAAATTCATTGTAACAGACCATGAATTATATAAATGCATTTACACAGCAAGAAGAAAATATCTTGCTAAATCAGTGCAAGTGAAATTTGAGAAGTTAGTTTTTTATAGTAAATAATATATATAGGTTTACAGAGACTGTAAACTCACATATAGTCCCTTTTAAAGCTTTATCTACCGATTCCAAATCTTATTTATATTACATATAATCTGATATTCATTCAAACTAAATACTTTTAACTAAAATTGTTCATGTGTAATAGATTAGGGCAGTGGTCTCAAACTCAATTCCTGGAGGGCCCCAGCTCTGCACAGTTTTGCTCCAACCCTAATCAAACACACCTGATCCAGCTAATCAAGGTCTTCAGGATTACTAGAAACTTCCAAGCAAGTGTAAGTTGGAGCTGGTTTTAGCTAAACTGTGCAGAGCTGTGGCCCTCCAGGAATTGAGTTTGAGACCACTGGATTAGGGGTATAATAATTATATAAATAGTATATAAAGCATAAAAGATAATTATAGTAATCATCTCTAAAAGCCAGACAAGTTTGTCTTTAAAAATCTTTTACTATGTAGTGACCTTTAATTTTGAGCAATAGAAACTGGGGTAATGACTTTATTGTGTCAGACATGTGTCACTTTGCTCACAGCTGATTGGTCCAGTTTCGGTTTGAGATCTCTTACTCAGAACAAAACCTGCACCGGAGCAGGTCAGCCATGGAGTGCAAGTTATATGGCGATGAACACCACTTAAAGCCGAGCCACTTTCATGGTGCCTAAAACCCAGGGTTGGTGCAAACTAACCTGAAACATACCTTGTTTGTGCCTAAACATTGCTTGATCACACCTTGACAACATTTGACCGCATTTTCATAATTAATTGAAAATACTCTGAATTTAAGCATTCAATACTTCTCGAAGAGGCTGTTGGACTATGTGCCAACTGTTCCTGGAGGATTTTAAATGTAATGTGACTGTGTGGAAAGAATCACAACTGGCTTAAAGTGCTGTTTCTGTTTGCGATTATAAACAAGCGTTATGAAAGTCTCTAGGCTGTGGAAAAGAGATTGCAACAGTGGTTAATCTACCAGGCTTAGAGTTTCTTCAGTGACCTCCAAACAGTGTGGAGGCACTTGCTCATTTGATGATATAGATGGGTCTAGTGTCTGAGAAACATTATAATGTAAACTGTATTAAACGGTTACTGAGTCTGAAGGTCATTACTGTTGTCAGAACAAAGGAACAATGAACCAAAGACTGATAGAGAAGCAGAGAGAAAGCTCCTCTTTACTTGTGATGAATCTCTCAATTCCATCCGCATTGTTCAAGAAAAACCCCATCAGAACTGGCCTACACTCACAACTGTTTATGCTTGGGCCTGTTAGTTGTGCGCTCCAGATTACTGGAAACAATTTCATCCTGGAAAGCCACATATAAACACAGGAGGGGAAAATTAGAGGGTGCACATGCCTATAACTCTACTGGTCCATCATCATTTTCTGTTGAACCTGCCCTGCATAACGCAGCGCTGCAGACCACAATATGTGCCATATTTATTTGGCTAGGCTAGTGTGGAGTAAGCAGGTCCAGGCCAGGCTTTCATAGAGGAATACCCATTCCTTTTGGACTGGTGGAAGAAAAATAACTCTCCCTCTGACATTTCACATTATGATTTTGGCCAAGTTATAATGAACTACATTCAAGTAACAGAAATAACAGTATAAGATCCAAAATCTTATGCTCATTAAAAAAATGTAAGTAGCGAAAACCAGGTGGCGTGCACTTATTTTGCATGAAATTATGCAAATTTCGGGAAGACTTTACAATTACATTTCATTTGTTACTATGCACACTATTACACTACTATTATACTATGAGATTTGTTCACTATGTTTACTAATACATTACACTTTAAAAAAATGAGTGTAATTTTTACTGTAGAATATTGTATAAAAATGCTACGAAAAAAAAACTGTTAAGTTTAAAAGTAAGTTCCTGTACTATATACAGATATAAACTGTAAAAGATCTAACCAGACATTTCATGTAATTTTAAAATACAGTGCTGTTAATTGTACAGTAAATACAACACCGTAAAAAAAGAACAAATCAATGTATAATTTACATTAAAAAAAGAAGTAAAAATCCCTACATGACACTTCACATTTGAAGGTATTTTGTTTAAATAATCATGTTTCTTAATAGTTTTTATGATCAGTAATGCACATTTAGGTTTTATGTTACATCTTCTGTTGTTTAATGAATGTTTATTGCATTATTCAAGTATCATGTGTTACCATGATGGTCTTCATGATTCTTCATGTGGCTTTCTCTTTTACTACCTGCATTATTATGGTGGTTGTCAGTATGTGTTAAAAGTACAAAATAAACTGAAACAAATATTTTTGCTGCTTGTACAGATTGGTTAATTAAAATGAGTTAAATCAACACAATTGCTATACATTTTGTCCTAACTTAATTTGATTGTGTTCAATCCACTTAAATATATATAAAATTGAAGTTTACTTATTCCGTTTGTGTTGGGATTACATGAATGACTTGTGTTGCAATAACTGATACTGGGTGGGGCTTGTTAGCTCCCAGCATGCTTTGCATATGGCTCAATCAAGAGAGAGTAAATGTTGAAATTAAGTGTTATTTTATGTATTTTTGAGCAAGATGAGAAAGGGAGAGACTTGATAGTGTGCATTGGCGTAAATTGCTGGTGGCACGGGTGGGACGTGTCCCCACAACTTTTTGTCAGGGTCGATATTGTCCCCACCACTTTTTGAAACATCTTGCGTCTTGGATGTATACTAATACAAAAGAAACATCTCTAGCTGATTAGCAATTTGTTTGTTTGTGTTAAATGATGTGGTGTTTTTGAAATCATGTTGAGTGCTTGTTGCCGCTGTTATCAGTGGCGCAACAGTGTTCTCTTTGCACTCTTGCACACTGCGCATGTCTTCACACGGACGAGCACTTTAATCTATCGCTCAACGCTGTTGCAGCCAGAGACTCTATTCATTCATAGAGTACATAAACGTGTCCCTGGTCTTAATATACAATCACTGATGAACATTTTGGTTTTAATGAGAAAAAAATAAAATTAATTACAGGAGGGCGGATTTTAGAACCCAGAACTTCTGGCATGCTGAACAAAAATTCTACCCCTCGTTCATCAGTATATGTAAGGACGAAATTATCATATTAAACATGAGGTTTATGTCAATACATTTTGTGCATTCATTATTGTACACCCCCCCCCCACACACACACCACCACACACATTCCTGTCCCACCAGCTTTTTAAAACATAGTTATGCCAATGATAGTGTGTAATAGTGTTTAATGTTTAGTTGTGTTAGAATTATTAGAAAAATTAGTGAGTTACCACTGTGGAGAAGAGTTAGTACAGTCTAGTTAGTACTAACTAGCAAGTACAGTTATATAATTTAGTTGTGTGACATTAAATATATGAAATGTAATTGGATGAATGAATATATGAAATTGGATGTCTGAATCATGTCAGGCAGCCACATAAATTTCACTTTGAGTCTACTTAATTGGGTCACCTAAAGTGACTTCATTCCATGATGTTGAAGTTACATGAACAAATTATGTTTGTTTAACTTAATTGATTCATGTGGGACAGATGTACAAAATTTAATCATGTAAATCCAACAAACTTTTTTTTTTGAGTGTAGATTTTAGTAGCAGTGTTTGTTGTTGAATTTACTGGTTTAAATGTAATTTCTTGTTTGTAAATTACAGTTTTTATACTGTAAAATTTACATGTTCTCTAAATATGTTTGCATTTTTGCTATTTTTGATAGAATTACAGGATTTTTTTACATTGTAGTTATATAAACAAATAATGAGCAATACAGCATTTATTAATATATGTACTAATATGTTTTTTAAAATCAAAAGTTGTATTTGTTAACATTAGTTCATGTAATGTGAGCTAACATGAACAAACAATGAACAACTCGATTTCTAACATTAACAGATTAATACATGCTTTTAAAAATAAGTTGCTCATTGTTAGTTCCTGTTTAACTAATGCTAACAATTGGAACCTGTCCAGTGTTACCTTAACGCCATTATTAGAGTAACTCATGTTCATTAAAAACAAGCTGTACATTTTATGTGGTGTATAATCTCCGTATGACATTTGTCTGATTTAATTAGTTCAGACTGTTTGCTTTTCAGAAATTAGCGAACCTTGAAATTATATTTATAAAATTAATTGAAATTGTACATTTGAGTCACTAAATAGATGTCTTGCCCTTTGAAATTTGAATTGTAAAGGTGAGCTTTAAATAATATGTTGTGGACATTCAATAGAACTTATTATACTTCATTATCTATTATAATTAGCGAGGGACTGTATGCATTCATCATGTTTTTCTCTGTCACGCCCTTAAATTGTTTTCACAGTCTCATGGCTATACAGTGAAAGTCTATTCTGAATGTAACCTGTAATGAGGTACTGCAGGTGTTTTTACCAGCTTTCTTGCGGTTGCACACAGTATGGAAGCGGAATCTTTTTACTTCATCCAAGACAACTGTGAAGAGTAAACCTCTTCTCACACATTAATGAATATCTGCATAGCACTTCATGAGAGATTTCTGCTATCTAAATATTTGAGTTACAGTTCAGACTGCCCAGGCAGCTGGTAAAAGTGGGATTCTTCAATGGCAAACCAACCTAACACATGAAACCTGTGAGAGTAAGTATAGCATTGAGTTTCAGTGTGACAGCTTAATGGAAAACAATGGGCAGATCTTCAAAATGGCAGATTCTTTGACTAAGTAAACTGTTCAATATAAATGTATAGCATATTAAACTTGACAGTGGGTCTTTCTCCTCTGTACATGCTTTAGAATAATGCATCACAAACCAATGATACTAGTGAACATTACTGTACTTGGGAGTATTAGCACTAATTCTTGAGTACTAGGACAAAACAGAAAAATAATAACCACTGAAATTTTTTTCATAAAAATGTGTGTATTTCTTATCATTCAGCATGAGTCAACACCATCAGATAGGCCTACAAAACAATAATCAAATTTCAAATGCTTATTATGTATAGTATTATATCTAGCATTGAACGAGGGTACGACTTTATTTTTAAAACTGTTGCCACAGTCAGACAGAAAGCAGATGGTGTTGACAAAGTATTTTCACATATCACACATATTAAATGCAGTAGGCGTATTTTTTTGTGGTGTTGCAGCCAAAGTCAGATCTGCATAAAATGACACAAATTATCTAAAAACAAAACAACAACAAAAACAATCCCAAACATTTTATTTAGACTTTTTTATGATGGAGTTATATATAAAAAAGGCAGATTGTACAATATAAGTTGGCAGGTTTGGTTTGATTAATAAAAGTGTGTTTGCTCTGTTAGTGCGGTTCATTTGAATAAGTGTGAACGCTACCATTCAAAGCCTGGTGCGCACCAAACAAGCACTGAAAAGTTGGGTCTCAGTCCGCTTCCAAGCGAATTCTGGTGCGGTTCAACTGAAATATGGACGCAACATGGACCATAGACATCTAAACGAACAAAAAACAATGATGTCACAAGATGCGACCTTGAAAAGACAGAATGCCAAAGCATACCTTTTTTTTTGTCATTTAGCCTAGCTATGTTGCCCATTACAGTTCAGTGCAGGCATTGTAAATGCTGTATCCTTGCAGCAGATCTTCTTTTGTGTGCAACGGAGGAATTCCTGCCACTGTTTTGACTCCTTTACACATTTTATAAGCTCTTCACGAGTTGTCAGCTGTTAAAACTACCATCATGAACATACAATGAGCATGTTTAGCCATTCCCAAAATATACGCTAGGCCTACATCATAAAAAACGTTTTTTGTTTTTTGTTTTTAGGATCGGTGTTAAAAAAAAATAAATCACAATGTGATTGATAAGCGAACCAGGACAAAGTATTATTTTCTCTCTCTCTTTCTCTCACTTTTGGTCCAGACTGAAGAATCAAGTGAACCAAACTACAAGTGTGAAGACACCCTAAATAAACTTAACCTCAGCTTATGTGAACTTAGAGCAGGTTAGATAGAGAAAGATGACTTTCAAAATGAGGGATTTTCAGCCTTTTTAGCCTTTCTTCATTGTGATATCATGATGGAAACACCACTTTGACATTTTTTACTTTAACATAAATTATGTACAAAATATTAATCTTTTCAGACAGTATATACTGTATGTATGAAATTCATGTTTTTTTCCCCCTTTTTAAATTAATAGGTCTGGGTGCAAAAATTTAGTGTCATGACACTGAATCATATCGACTGTCCTCCAAAAAAAAAAACCCGACCCTATAGGTTTTTCAAGCACCTTATTACGACCTATATTTACGTTTTAAAGTCATGCGCCCTCTAGCTGGCGTAAAAATAATGACAGTGTCGTGTTACGTCTGTCGTCATGACGTATAACTGTCCTTACCAATCAAAATGCGTGTTCATTTAAATGCAATGTGTGGAGTTTTTACACCATTTCTCCTATTTCCATTTAGCAAATCTATTTTTTTTATTATTAACGACTACACCCACCCCATCCCTAAACCTAACCTTAGTGATTTATAGTGCATATACTCTTTATGAGCACATGCGTTCCCTGGGATCAAACCCACGATCGCATGATCGCATGATTGCATTGCAATGCTCTGCCAACTGAGCTAAGCGAACCCGAAATATGACACAGATAAAAGGGAATAATGCATTAAAATGAAAGTGTCCTGTTGTCGAGAGGGGCGCAACTTAAGTAAACGCTCCTATGGGTCGTATTTCAGGGAAGTGACAAACGACCTATTTGGTCGTATTGGTTGGAGAACATGTTGCAATTGTATGTGTTTTTGTGTAACTGAACTAAAGAAAATCTTCACAATAACTGCTACTGTGTGTCACTGTTATCTGACATCAGCACTGCCTTACAGAGGTCCTGGTTTACTCTTCTAAACAGACATTCTGACAACCAAAAGACAGCAAATGAAATCCGAGAGGTTTTTATCCTCTGTTGAAAGCAACGAAATTACTACATTCAAGGTCCAGAAAAGTAGTAAAAGCATCGTTAAAATTACGCAAAAAAATTAAATAAATAAATAATAAAAAAAAATAACGACTTTATTCAACAAATTGGTCCCTCCCCTGTCATTCTGCAAAGCTATTTGTGTTGCAGAGCTTCTGTGTTTACGTCCGAATGCCAGCTCAGTATTGGCCAGCTCCTGGGTCAACATCACACATGCGTCGTGCTCCTCACGTGACCAGAGCCGGCCAATACTGATCTGCCATTCGGCCATGAACACGAAAACTCAGCAACGTAAAAAGTTTTGCAGAATGACAGGGGAGAGAGCAATTTGTTGAATAAAGTCGTTATTTTTGTTTTGTTTTTGCGCACAAAAAGTATTCTCATCACTTCATAATATTAAGGTTGAACCACTGTAGTCACGTTGACTATTTTAACGATGTTTTTACTACTTCTCTGGACCTTGAATGTGGTAATTTCGTTGCTTTCAATAGAGGATAAAACAAACTTCTCGGATTTCATCAAAATATCTTAATTTTTGTTCCAAAGATGAACGAAGCTCTTACGGGTGTGGAACGAAGTTTTATTTTTGGGTGAACTAACCCTTTAAGACATCTCTATATATAGAAACTTTTTGGCATAATGTTTTCTTTAAAATTGAGTCAAGAACCCTAGGGTTCTATTAAGAACTCCACTGAACCTTTTTTTTTTTTTTCTCTAAGAGTACACATATATGAAACCATTACACGGATTGCATAACATGTTTTGAGCATAATTCATAAGTAATATAAGTAATATAAAATGTCTTTAATTGGTACTGCATTAAGAGTCACAACATAGGACAAAATTTGTCCATTCAGTGTTTTAAAAATGAAATATTTGATGCAACCTAACTCGAGTTTAAAACTGCTTCCTAAATGTTTGAAAATGAGAAGAAACCTATAATTTACACTGAATTCATATTGGCATTGTGCATCTTATTTACACGCATGAATGACATTCATCATTAATTCAATAAATGTGTATGAGAAACATGCTAAACAGTATATCACGTTTTTTTTCTTACTTTGTTGTAAAAATATCCTCCTTTGCTGTAATCAACCAGTTATTCTCTGCTATTACTCTGAGTAATGTGATTGACATCTAAAATTACATAAAAATGTTGGGAAATTATTACAATAGGTTGAAACTTAATATATACAACACCATAAAAAATCTAGCAAAGATCACAAACAAAACAGGTTTGTCCGTATGATTAAGCCAATTCTAATTATATTTTACATGTATAGAATCAGGACTGTACTGCCTATTCGTAAATGTTTTTGTTGACTGCACGGCTGCCTGTGTCATGTCTGATAAACGCACGCCACCTGGTTTCCCGACATGAAATTCTTCTAGGAGTGCGCAAAGGTGAGCAAAGACGCAGGTGAACCCACCTTACTGTGACGAAACTCGTTTGAAATCAACAAAGTAATTCATCATAAGTCTAAATGATATTTGTCCACAGATGCTGGACCGCTTTATTTCAAAACAGGGTGTGCATGATCCTTGTGTGTTTTTGTAAGATTGATTTTAAGACTTAAAGACAGCTCATGAGGCCCCGCCCCCTGTAGGCATACCCGGAGGTGAGCTGCTATATTAGACAGCTGAGCGCCCGCTCGGGATGTTAAGTGCACTTATTTGCAGCAGGTACAGGTCCTGTCACTCTCACACTTGGGATTGTGTTTGACAGCGACGCGTGGCTATTCTAGCTCTAAAGTAACTTTTTTCCAGAGTTTTTGGGGAACTTTTTTCAGCAGAGAGGCTTTTGTGGGAACAGTTAATATTGCCACACAGTCACGTCTGCAAATGAAGCTGGAAGTTTTCTGTGGGGGTCACTACGACTCCAAGCCCGTGGAGCTCTGCAGCGACGCAGAGGGCAGTATCCCGTCGCCGATGTCCGCGGAGGAAGAGCTGGGCTCGGATGGAGACTGCGTGGCGCACAGTCCGGCACCTGTTCCTCCGGGCGCTGAGAGCAAAGGCAAGCCCTATACCCGGAGACCCAAGCCCCCGTACTCTTACATCGCTCTGATTGCCATGGCCATCCGGGACTCGGACTCGGGCCGTCTCACTTTAGCCGAAATCAATGACTACCTCATGAAAAAGTTCCCGTTTTTTAGAGGCAGCTACACCGGCTGGAGGAACTCGGTGCGCCACAATCTGTCTCTAAACGACTGCTTTCTGAAGGTGCTTCGGGATCCCTCCAGACCGTGGGGCAAGGACAACTACTGGATGCTGAATCCGCACAGCGAATACACCTTTGCGGACGGAGTGTTTCGTCGAAGGAGAAAGCGCATCAGCAAAAAAACAGGCAAGGAGCCAGAGGGGCCGAGCCAAGCTGCTGCAGTGGACACCAGGGACTCTATCGTTACGCCTCCTTCCAGCGCCAAGTTTACGAGTTCTTTCGCCATTGACAGCATCCTCAGCCGACCTTTCAGGAAAGAGGAACGCCCCGTTCACAAACCTGACACCTGGCAGGGGGGAGTGGACATGTTGCCTTATGTCATGCGGGGCTCCCCTGTCGCTCTCACTCACACGCAGGTGCTTCGATCCTACGGGTCCCCCGAGGACCCTGCCATCAGCTACCGTCACCAACGAGACTTTTTCCCTTTCCAGCTGACATCCGATTGTCTCTCGATCCCGCACACCACAGCAGTAGCACCCGTGCCAGCGTCTGCATACAGCCCGTTCAAGATTGACTATTTGTTGTCATAATATTGGGTGGGTCTTGGGTGGGGAACTTCGGCACTTTCTGAGCACTCGTGACTTGACAAAAACATTTTGCAAAACACATTTCATCCGCCTGCATAAATAGCCTTTTGGTAAATCGTTCGGAAAGTTTTATGCAAAATGAAAAGGAGTGAACACAAAGTTGTGAACTATTTAATATACTTTTTTTATGCTACTGAACGGTTGTGTTGTTCTAAGTTGTTTTCAATGTATTTATTTGTCATTTGTGTTTAAGTGTGTTGAACCAGGTGCCTCAAACGATTCTTATAAAAGTAAAATAAGATAGGCAACTTATATTCATTTCAGATTCACTATTCAAGATAAACTATACCAGAGACAAACTCAGTTCGAGTTCTTATATGGAAAGTGAGGCTCCTGCATCAATCTCGTTAACTGGAATTAATGTATATGTACTGACAGAATGCATGCACATTTTATATTGAATAATAAAACATGCTTTAAAATTAAACACGAATTGATTGATCAGTTAATAATTTCATCGTCAGAGGTTTTCAAAAGATATCCTGTGAATTCTGTCATGTGTGCAAATACTAAGATTTTTGGTAACACTTTACAATAAGGTTCATTAGTTAACATTAGTTAACTACATTAGTTAACATGAACTAATAATGAACTGCACATCATATACAGCATCTTTGTTAATGTTAATTTCAACATTTACTAATACATTATTAAAATCTTGTTAATATTAGTTAATACACTGTGAACTAACATGAACAATGAACAACTGCTTTTTCATTACCTAACGTTAACGAAGATTAGTAAATACAGTAACGTATTGCTCATGGGTAGTTCATGTTAGTTAATACATTAACTCCTGTTTAACTAATGAACCTTATTGTAATCTTACCAGTTTATTTTCTCAAATCATCATAAAATGTAAATGTTATAATGTTTTCAATAACCAGTGAGTTTTATAGCTGTAGTTCGTGTTATAATGCACTTATGTCTGGGCGCCTCTGATTGTTTTCACACTTCCCATCTGTATCCTTAAAATTAGTACAGTATATCAATAGTTGAGCACGTTGAGAACGTGGCAATTTTGAGACTTTGGTGAAAGACAACAAAAACAAGATAAAACAGCTTCAATTTGCGGAAGCTGTGAATATTGAAATAAAATCCCAGTGGGACGCAGGATGAAAAAGTTCCATATGTTGCCACGAGCTGTCCACGGTCCTGAAGATAAGATGACATAACTCAGTTTTCAAGGCCAAGTACAGTGATTTACCTACTAAGATATTAAAAGCCATAAGGTGCTTAATTTATAAAAATTAACCTGTCCTTGTCCTTCTCTCAAGCATGCCCCTGAAACATATCTGTCAAACACTTTTCATCGTGTTAAACAAAATCATGTTGAACAAAATCGTGTTGTTATTACTAGTAATATAAGTAGTTTTATTGTTTTTATTATTGTTGCAGTTTAGTTCGGTTTTTATTTTATTTATTTATTACTTTTTTAATCAGTTCGATATCTTTATCAGTATCGTATAGACCCTTTTTTTTCTATAGAAACGTTAAAAAGCAGACCGATTTGAGGAATTATGAATCCACGATGAATTGGCGAATTAATGAATTAAGCAGTAAAAATTTGATTATTAGCATTCGCGTGCACAGGAGCATAACCCACATAAGTAGATCAAATGTCCATGTATGTGTGTCATTTATAGTGTCTACACTAAATAAATTACAGTCACAAATGTCCTTAGTAAAATAATTGAAATTGACATCATATCTGTAACACTCTCATCAAACCACCACCTCATGGCAATCATAAAAAAAATTTAAGAAAAAATAAAGACCTCAACTTCTACTTATTATGTTATGTGACGTCAAGGAGAAAGTCATTGCCACCAATCAAACTGACAAGGCCTGTTGCCATTTATGGTGTTTTGAAGGGCTATCAACTGGAGAGACTATACTGCAACCTACAGGAGGCAATGTATAATCTATCGTCTACTAGCCTACATAACAGCACAGTACAGTCAAAAGTATATTTCAAAATCAATATTTTTATAATCAGATTTCATTCACAAGACTATTATAATCAAATTTCATTCACATGGTCAAATGGCATTCTTTTATAAAAGATTATGGACTAAATTTTAATAGGTATCCATATTTGTTTGTTGTTCTATTTTTTACATATCAAGATGACGATGCAGGGAAAATTAAAACCTACGTCAGCAATTCCCCAAAGAGCATAATCTTTGTTATTATCATGCAGTTTATTTGTTTGATTGAAATTTAAACAATTGCTGAAGTTGTTGGACTTGAGGGGGGAGAAACATTCGTCATTCTTAGGCGCCTCGAGAACTCGATGCTTTGTTTTTTTCTTCGCAGAGTTTCCCCGAGAGCGGACACAGATATATTTAGCAATTCAATATTTATATTTTCTGCCTAGAACTGAAAATATCCGTCCTCCGAAGAGCCTCTTGTCATGCGGAGAGCAAAAACCTTTAATATCGACAGCTCTGACCAGTGCCAATCAGCATTCAAATACTGCCTCAGAGACTCGACGTCAATTTGTTGTCACCCTTAGTCAAAAGGTCACCAACAACAGTAGAGGAATCCAGCAGTCTAATACAACAATATTATCCCCACAACGAGAGGCTGCGGCGTTAAACCTTCAAAGACTTTCACGTATTTTTCTTTTTGCACCGAGTACGGCTTTTTCTAAACCAAGCGTGCATCCTGAACACAGCAGGGATAGTGGGTTTGATGTTGCCGGGAATTTTTGGGGCGATTATTTTCTTTACCTTTATTGTTATGACGAGGGCTGATTTTATCTTTACATCCTTTTGTTGTCTTTGTGAGACTGCTTGTTTCTGCCTATGAGGCATGGTTGTGAAAATTGCCTTCGGAATCACAGCATTCAGTGCGTGTATTCATGACGAAGCCAAAACTGCAGTGTAGGCCTGATGTTTAAACTTTAAGAGGCTCTCATCAGAATCGATTATTTTACAGAGCAAATAAATAGACACACAGAGAATTGTTTTAAATAACCACTGTTATGTGCAACGATAATAAAACAAAGTTCGTTAATTATAGAACCGTCTAATAAGTAAAGCATAAAACAGGTTACTATTATTATTATTATTATTATTATTGTTATTATTAGACTATTAATCGACATCGATTGTTAAGTTTGTTGGGAATGATTAATTAAATAATTAAAATGAATTCAAGTGACTTTGGACATTTTTTATTGTTTTTCTTTCGCGATAATCATGGATGTTGCTTTGCACTGGAGAATTTTTTCGTATGGCCAATTAAGCTCATTTTCCACAATTAATTAGTTCTCCTCTCAGGGGGGATGATCGGGGGTCTGGGACGGTAAACTGACACTGCGCTGTGTGTGGTATCCAAGCACTGGAGCAGCGGCTGATGGAAAAAGCCTGCTTCCACTCATGTCAAAATCATTTATCCAGAACAGCCCTTTACAAGAACTTGTATACACTTGGAGAGGGACTTTTTTCGCCCACCCCCATCATGCTTAACTTGACGAGATGCTCAACCAGGTCACTGCCTTACGCGCTCACATTCTTCTCTCTTTGACGAAGCAACGAACTCTTACTTCGCACGTTATATGGCTGTTCTTTCGTTGGTCAAACGCGCGAGCAATACGAACGCGCCACTCACTAGAAGTACGTTTTTTATTTCAACCTCCCATCTATTAGTGCCAGAACTCTCACCAAAACACGCTATTAATTACTGGAGCTCTGACAGCTTTCGCCCCGGTGTTTGGCGTGTGGCGCTGTTGATTGAAATGTCGGGCTAGGCTTGATAAATGGCGTTATTGCGTGTATTTAGGTTGTCAGAGGGGAGGTGGGGAGTCTCTCTACTCGGACTCTGCATAGCCTCCTGCCAGACCGATAGCTGGAGGTATGCCAGACATGGAAAGGGGTGGGTCTCCACAGTTTGAGGAGATTTCTTGGAGGAATTTAGTGGGGATCTAGGGGGCAGAAAGAGATTTACGAATTGATAGGTGGTCGCGTTTTGTTTGGCCGCACGTCTTTGCGCCAGAGGACTCTGGAGCATTGAGTTTCCTTCTCTTAAAGGATTAGTCCTCACGATGGCCACCAAGAGACTAAGGAGGGGTCGCTATCCTGGCGACACACAGCTGGTGGCTTCAACGAGGAGCGCGTCCTGCGAGCAGAGCAGAATTTTGGCGTACTGACCTCGGCCGCCTTGAAGAGTCATTGGCTTTTAAGAGAGATTTTCTTGGAGTACATATAGTTTTTTCCTTTATTTTATAGCCTGAGGTGCTTTTGACTGAAAATTTTTCAAGACTGATCCTATCGTTTTACATCCATTCAGCTTCCTTTAGGCTGCAAGGCTTAGCAATGACGACTGAAAGCTCTCAGCAGCAGCTTGACCCGCCGCCTCCCCTCAGATCCAGCCCGACATCCAGTGGTATGCACTCGGCGCTTCAGAGCACACAAACAGTGCTGGAGAGCACAGCTACGACCGGTAGCAAAGGCAAAAAGTCCAATTCGGGCATGAGGCGCCCCGAAAAGCCACCTTATTCCTATATCGCTCTTATAGTCATGGCGATTCAAAGCTCTCCGACCAAAAGGTTGACGCTGAGTGAAATTTATCAGTTCCTCCAGGCTCGCTTCCCGTTTTTTAGGGGTTCTTACCAGGGCTGGAAAAATTCTGTCAGACACAATTTGTCTCTCAACGAATGTTTCATCAAACTTCCCAAGGGTCTCGGGCGGCCGGGTAAAGGCCACTATTGGACCATCGACCCCGGGAGCGAGTTCATGTTCGAGGAGGGCTCTTTTCGACGCAGGCCCCGCGGTTTCCGAAGGAAATGCCAGGCTCTCAAACCCATGTACCGCATGATGAACGGAATCGGCTTCGGCGCTTCCATGCTGCCGCAAAACTTTGACTTCCAGTCGCCCTCCTCGTCCCTGGCCTGCCATGCCAATGGCTATAATCTGGACATGATGACCAACGCGGTGCCTGGCGTTCACGCGGGATACGATGGCCTTAGTGCAGGTCATCATGTCTCACACATGTCATCAAGTCCGGGCTCCACATACATGACGGCATGCCAAGTCGCTTCCAACGGCGAGTACGGCCCAGACAGCAGCAACAGCCCGCTTCACTCACCCCCGGCGATGAGCGGCTCTCTGGAGTGCCATTCGCCGTATGGAGCCGCCTCGGCACATTGGGCTTCATCAGGCGTGTCTCCTTATATTAAACAGCAGCCACTAACTTCCAGCAGCCCGACCTCCTCTGGATTACACTCGAGTATGCCTCCGTATTCTCTGGAGCAAAGCTATCTCCATCACAACGGCAGAGACTCGGCCGACATCTCAGGTAAAGCCGCCACTGCACAATCTTTAAAATGTCTCGGTTTAATATCTGCATATAAAGTTTATAAGGATTTAGTGTAGCTGCTGTTATTATAAAAACATTTTTTATAATATATTTTCGTTTAAACTAAAAAGCCTGGCTAAATACAACATGATTTAAGCACGCAAACATATCGATGTTAAAATCATGTTTGTATACAAAAAGCACTGTTTTAACAATTTAGCCTATCCCTAGGCCTATTTTTTTTCTCGATGTATCAATGTTGTAGCATAGAGTATAAATTTGCTTTTAATAAGCTATAGCCTACAATTTATTACAATTATTGTTTCGTTATAACCTACCTATTCATCGATATTAATTTACAACAATAATACAATATAATATTTAAAGAATGGGTAAATTCCTTGAGCCAGACCTACAATCACATCTGTACTGTACAAACATTCTACTTTTTATTCCCTCAAATTAGGAAAATTAAGTAGCTAAATTATTTTCAGAGGCCTACAATGTTTTAGCCAACGCGTTAAACGTGTTAAGGGCGCGTTTAGACCGATGTTATGAATCAATTTTTGTGCGTGCCAATAAAGTTGATTTCCTTGCAATGTTGTGTTGGAGAAACTGTCTAATTAGGAAAATAGCAAATGTCTGACGCAGAAGGCCCTATTGCGCTGTTTGGGAATTTTCTTTCCATCTTTTTTAAGGTTACGAAAACAATGTCGTCTTTGCCAGTGGATCGGTAATGAAAACCCAACATTACTGCAAACTAAAGAGGATTTTACACGCACATCCCTCGATAGGTTCAGTTTAGCCAGTGCGGACTGTGTTAAATGTGAAGCTTTGTATGAGGCTTAGGTGATAAAAAGAAGTCACCTAAATGTCATTTAAAAAATGTTTATGAAAAGAAAATGCAACAAACACTTCGTGAATAATTGCTAGAATTCCATTAATGCGTTAAAACAAGCAAAAGAGGAAGTTGGGTATTGAGAAGAAAAAAAAATGCCATTGTTCTTAAAAAGTTGAAATGACTAGAATACATCATTTGTGCCGGTAAAGACCATGTCTTTCAAACCATAAAAATAATATTAAATTGCTGTAAACTGATAGAAAATATAAACACGTGCATGCGCTTAAAGACAGTTAATGACAATTAAACATACTTTCGTTGGCGATATTAATCTAGCAATATATTAATAATTGTTTTTCTTTTCTTTTTTTTCTTTTTCGTGTGTAGGAATGTCTCGATACCAAAGCCACTCATCGCCAGTCTGTGACAGAAAAGACTTTGTGCTGAACTTCAACGGTATAACGTCGTTTCATCCATCCACCAGTGGATCCTACTATCATCATCAGCTTCATCATCACCAAGGAGTCTGTCAAGATGTAAAGCCATGCGTTATGTAATTTAAACTATGACAAGCAGGGGAGGGGGAGAATAATACATCTAACGTACGGACTGAGCTCGCAAGTTACGAGATTGTGTGTGCTTGATGCACGGTTCTCTACGAAGAACAAATAAAATAAATGGAAGACGTAAAAGTGAAGCCGTTTATCTCTCCGTATTCACTGAGAGAAACCATGAAGGAAGATCGGAACTGAGGACTCCAGAGGGAGCGAGAGTGTGCTGGAAAGTTTATGAAATATATTTACTATCTTGAAAAAACCTCGAAACATCTGCAAATAAGGAGACACGTTGCTTAACAAAACGGTTTTATTCAAGTCCATAATCAATAGCCAAATCTCTTGTATGAATTCAATGAGGATGAGAGGGCAATGTGCTCAATAAGTGAGCATTAAAAAGTAGTAGTAAAAATAAAACTTGTTATTTTAGATGCACTCAGCAACACCACGAAATACAGAATTTACAACTCAGTGGTGTGGGATTTGATGCGTGTCGCAAACCCACTTGAATACCAATTAGCCTATCTTATTTGTCTAAACCTTATGTGTGTTTCTTTTTGACAGCTCTTCGATGATTCCACCTCTTATATTTTCAGGGGTGAATGTGTAGGTCTGTGGGTAATTTCCTGTGTAAAAGGAAACAGGCCTACGAAAACCATAATAGAATAATAATGATTGCACTTTTGTTAGTTTAACAAGTTGACAAAACAGTTATGTACAGTACAATAAAACTATGTATTCTCAAAAACAGTAGGCTAAGTGTATTTATTTATTTATTGCTTAATTTTTAAATGAGTTACTTGTTTGTCTGGATAAAAAACGCAAAATATTTGAACCATCAATATTTTAGTTTATTGTATTTATTTATGCAGTTGCCTTTAAAATTGTACATTTTAGAAATAAAAATATCTGGCCTCTTCAGAATCAAATACGCACTTCAAGAGTAAAGAAAACGTCCTTCTTAGATTGTTGTAAAAATAAACGGGTAGTAGGTAAAAATGGATACAATAGATATAATAAACGATGAAACTGGGTTACGACAGTTAAGACAATATAACCTTGACAAATTAAGTCACAATTTTGACAAATTTATGACCAATTTAATCACAGTAAGCTTAGTAAAACTCGATCGAAGGCGCATCTAAGCCATATTGCGCACTTTTAGCAGATAATAAATAAAACGTATAAAAGCAAATTTCTCAATTAAATCTCAAACTCAAGCACGGAATCCGAGTCCCATAAAATCAGAGACAATCAAATAAAAGCGAGGGCCATTTCATATAGCTGAATTTGATTATTACTGGAATTATCAACGAGCAGAAAGAAAAGAGAACGTCTCTAAAGGTTTTCTCAGCTGAATCCATATTACTCATATAGGCCTAAGCAGAACTACTTCATTTTTAATAGTTAAAAGTGATGCAATGTCGCCATCTACTGTTATATCAAATACTGTGAAAAGTAAAATGCAAATTAATTCATAATAATGTGTAGGCTAATCATCAGATAGTTTTTGCATTGGCCTTATTAGTAATAGGTCTATATTTAGGTCGATATGTATTTTGAAGCTTATTTAAATTACTTTGTGTACATTATTTTCCCTCAAAATAATACAAAACTAAAACTAAACATCTTCTAACATTATTGTAAGGAAAAATAAATTGCTTGTCTCTGAAAAAAAAAAAAAAAATCGGTAACACTTTATTTTACAGTGTTGTTGTTCTACATGTTACATGTAGTTACTGTATTAATAACTATAAATTATGCATAATTACATGCAATTAACCCTAAAACAAACACTCATCTTAACCCTAACCCTATAGTACAAGTAGTTAATTATTATTACTCAGTACTTACATTTTACACTGTAACACGGACACCTTAAAATAAAGTGTAACCAAAAAATCTTTTGTCTATTAGTCAAGTAATTACAAATAATTACCAGGCACTTCAGTCGTCCAACCTTTTATTTTATTATTATTATTATTATTTTTAAAGTAGGCTCAATATAACTACAATAAATGACAATTAATAGTAAACTTTCTTGTCTTAAGATACTTGACACTTAAAAAGTGCACTCTACTTTACTGTTAACTAAACCTACTGTTTTACAAGTATTCCTTTTTTTATATATATATAATTCTTTAATATTAGCCTACTTAAAGGTTTAGGTAACACTTTATTTTAGAGTCTTTTAACTAGTTGCTTATTAGCATGCATATTACTAGAATATTGGCTGTTTATTAATACTTATTAAGCACATATTAATGCCTTATTCTGCATTACCTTATTCTACATTTTTTATCCTACCCAATACCTAAACTTAACAATAAACTTACTAATTATTAATAAGCAGTAAATTAGGAGTTTATTGAGGGAAAATTCGTAATTAATAATGAATATGTGTTCCCTATACTAAAGTGTTACCAAAATTTACTTTTAAAAAGTGCATGAATTTAAAGCCTTACATACTAAGCGTATGCAAACAGAATAATCATGCTGTTCATTCATTTACTTTAAAACACTTTCAAACAGAACGCTTCAGAACGTTTTAGTAAAATTTGCTTGTCACATGTGTTATACTTAAAAATTAAAACTACAGTTTGAATCGGCTTTGTCATTGTATTCTCTGTAGTATATACCGTGTCTGCTGATCAACTGTCCATTCATTACAAATTATAATTCAGTTGATGGAAACAGCCATTCAATGACGCAATGGGCATGAATAAACAACACAGCCTAAAGGATACTTTCTAGTAGCCTAATCTTGAAGACCTTGATTAGCTTGTTTATGTGTAGCTATTTGATTAGGGTTGGAGCTAAATTTCACAGGAAAGTGGATCTCGAGAGCCAGAGTTGAAATCCCCTGCTTTAAAGTACAGTTACTACTGCAGTTGTCATGTCAATTTCAGTTGATCAGAGTGAACAACCCTCTGTAGTTGCTACAAAGTGTTAGGCGGTCGCTTGGTTGCTTACAGGACGAAGTCAAGTTCCACAGTGCGTTAATGCAAATGTGTTCTTTATCACGTTATTCACATTTAATGAGGCAATGTCTATGTCTCATAACAACTCGATTTAGATCAAGGACGTCTCACCTGTTTCTGCCGAAATATCGCCATCTTCGGACAAAGTTTCCGTCACACACCGATTTAAGACTGGCAACGGGCGACAAAATAAATGATCAAACTGTTTAGGCTAATGTGAAGCTAACTGAAATAAAGACTAATAAATGGAGCGAGTTTAAACTGTGATTGTGTGTGACGAGGATTTGCTATAAAAATCATCAATGTACAAATGAGTAAAAAATGATCTGCAGTAGCTTCTGAAGCACAGAAAAACGCGTTACACACTGATTGTGCTACGAAAATGAACCATGGTTTTACTAAAATATTTCATCATCTGTATCTGTCATAAGTCTGCCCCTGGTAATAAACCAACAAGCGAGGTAGGGAGCCGCTTAGGGCCCCGGGGATTTAGGGGCCCCCCGACAAATACCAAGAAGCCTATATAAAATCATAAATTACTTATTTTTCTATCATATATTGGATAGCTTGTCTATAACCATTAAGATTTTAACGTTAATATTATATCTGCTCGTAGACGTAGAGACAGAACGCGCAAGAATTTGCAAGCAGAAGACGAGGTTTAGAAATTAGACAATGAAACGCAATGAAAAGCGGAGCTGAAAAAAGGAGGGGAAAAAAGAAGCTGTAGCAGCCCCGTCCGCCAGACACGGGGATGAGTTTACTCACGGCCCTGGGAAATGATGACAATGTGCCGGTGAGTGTAGCTCGCGAACACGAACAGCACACAGACGCGAATAGCACACGGAGTTTTAATGGGTGACGGTCCTGCTTTCTGGCCGAAGCACCTGTCAGATAATGAAGAGCGCTGTGAGCTTATTAAGAGAGGGCCGTTCAAATAAAAGACAAATTCCCAGTGAACAGTGATGGCCGACGATTCACAAACAGCAATTACTTTATTAATATATAAAATAGTGAAAAGATTAGCCAATCGTGGCTAGTCTATGTCGAATCCAAACATAGACCTCTATATTATACACTGAATTGATAATAAATTATAAATGTGTTCAGCATTCTGCAACAATTATATTTTGGATTTTCTAGACTATTTTAAGTCGTAAAGTGAGCAGGATATATTAAAATGTAGCACATGACCGGGGCAGCCGGTCTCAGAGCCCTCCCCAGCTCTACAGCGCCCCACAAATTTCCAATGTAAATCTGTGGTGAAAAATGGAACTGCAGCGCCCTCTTATAGAGAGCCATCGGGGCAGATTTCTGGCTGCCCCGCTTATTTCCCCGTGACGTTACCTCACGTAAACCTCACTCCAGACCAAGAAGATATCAGTCCGCTTCAGATATGTGTCTGCATCAGGTCAGTAACTAGTTGGCATGTCTGTTCTTCCTATGTGGAGTAGGGCATCAAATTAATTAGAGTATAAATCCTTTAGTTTAAACGTGCTCATGTGAATAGATTTTATATAGCTACAGTAGTTCTGTTGTGTTTTATGTTTTTCTGAGAATAGACATGACTGTTTTCTTCACTGGAATTCCTACATAACTTGTAACATTCTAAAACAACATTCGGAAGCAATAAATCCCACATTAAGGCAATTCTAAGATGGCATTCTATGCGTTTGTTGTGTGTAGCCTACTAAAATCTGTCAATCATCAATGAACGAAGTCAATGGAACTAAAAGTGCAGTGTGACCGCACCTTCAGGCTGAATAATGTCTAAGGACATTAGAAAAGTGTATCTGATGTGTTGAGCGATATGACATAAAGCTTACAAAATGTTTATCATAAACTAGCGCTCAGACCCAGAATCTGCCCTAAATTTACGGTCAGGAACCGCTACTGGTCTACAGTGTGAAAAAATGACAGTGCTGCTGTCAAATTTTGACGCATTAATATTAAAGTGTAATCACAAATATGGTTAATTAACTGTAAATAGTTTGTTTGTGATATTTTGTGTGTGTGTGGATTCAATTGCATTTCATTTTACATTGAGAAAATAAAAGTTCCAGAAATTTTTAACATGCAGTTTATTTAATGTAGAGAAAAAAATTCAATATAGAAAAAGAGTGTTTTGAGTTCGAAGTTTGACTGTTGGGGCCCCATACCTGAAATCGCTTAGTGCCCCCAAATCACTAAGCCCGCCCCTGATTATTACAAAGGTGCTTTTGCAAATTCCCCTTCCCACGGGAATGAATGGTGGATGTTTCGGGCCTTTGACTCAATGACGGTTTGTTGAACCTGCTGGCGGACAGTCCCACCTACCGGCCAGAACAGGTACTGTCCAGTTACATAAATGCTGGCCACATAAAACGTTCATTGCTGCTTTCAGTGGGCCTGCAGCTGTGCGGATCTTCTCACCGCGAGCGCCCCGACTCACCTGAGAAACGCTTTCCCTGCGAATATTTAAGCAGTTATTATGTTTGTGTTATAATTATTTATATTTATATTATTATTCAGGTGTTTAGTTTTCTGAAATAGAAACTGGGGACAATTCTTAGTTCATTGGTTCAGTTGCGTCATTGCTTTTATAATTCCAGCTAATCTCATTTGATATTGTCAATGGATTTACAATCCATTTTTGTAGGCTATGTATTTTTTTGTTTCTGTTGTGGGTTCCATAAACTATTGTTAAAATTAGTAGCCTAATTAACATATTGCAAATAACAAACTGGTCAAAACAATATTATATAATAATAAAATTATGACTTTACGAAACATATTACAAAAATAAAACAAAATAAATATGAGAATATTAAAAATTTATATTTTACAAATTATATATATATATATGAATTTTCAAATTGTATTTAAAGTCATAATTAAATCAAAACTGACAATTTTTTTTTCAGAATGTTGCAGTTTTTATTATTGATGATTTGCAAGTCCACATCATTTTATTTATTTATTTATTTTAAATTCATGTGCACTCTTAATCTTTATTCAAAAACATTAACCTTCCCTCTCAACATATGCGGTGCTGATCGGTGTATGACATCAACGTCACAGAGCCGTCTGCTCTCTGATGTCGTACTTTGACGTCATACACCGATCAGTCTGCAGCGCTGCTTCAAGTCAAACAAACCAATCTCCTCTCTTCATGATTATCCTTTTCTTGACCGTAATATTGATTCTCCTATAATTGACAACACATTAATTAAACTCTATAATTCTCACTGGGAAGTTTAATTTACATAAAGCTATAATGTCTATAAAGCCTTCATTTAAGATTTTTTTTTTTTTCGAATGCAGTTAGGGAATTAAAAATGTATAAACATCCCTTACTCTGAAAAAAAGTAATTTGGAAAAAAAGAAAAAAATGTAAATTGATCAAGAGTCAAGACTAAAAAAAATGTCTTCTGAAAACATGTAAGATATAGAAATTATATACCATTCCATTTAGGCAATAGTGTTGTAGTACTTGAGACTGGTCTTAAGACCATTTTTTGAAGGTCTTGGTCTTGTCTTTGTCTCGACTGCATTTGTACTCGGTCTTGTCTCAGTCTCAGACTATGAGGACTCTGGATATTATTGCAAGACCGGTCAAGACCACAATTGTGAAGATATCACTAAATTGCCAGTACATTCTCTGATTTATTAACATCATTAATGTGATTGGATGTAAAACGTTTTGCTTCAGATGCAATCAATAGCTTATTATTTCAAATTTGATTTATTTATACTGTTGTGCCGAGTCAGAAATAATGAGTGATTAATACACATGCCCAAAAAAATTTGAAGATAAAAAAAGAGTACTTGTATGAGATCTGGATTTTTATATTAAAACATACAATATAATTATATATATATATTAACCTTGCCTCTCAACATATGCGGTGCTGATCGGTGTATGACATCAACGTCACAGAGCCGTCTATATATATATATACACACAAAAGCAAGAGAGCTGTTTTCACAAATTTGAGCACAATTTCAAACATGATATTGATTTTATGCAAATGTTCAATAAACAAAGCATTGTTTAGGCATTTGTAATTTTACCAGTTTCTCGGCCTCTTGACTTGGTCTCGGATTAGGTGGTCTTGAATACAACATTAGCACGGACATAAAAAAGCACATGCAAATACGACGACAGCATATTGTTACTAAGGGATGTAATATGTTGTGAATAGAATGTATGTGGTTAGTACTATAGAATGAATAGTTAGTATGTGGTTACCTCTTTTAATAATGGATGATAATAGTACTCTGCACTTGTTCATGTTAAGTTCGGTAATTTAGCTTGCAGCTCCATCTGTTGGTGAAAATAATCACTACACCATTGCTCTGGTAACTGGCAAGCTATCTTGGTCTGGCTTTTTTACCTTTTTTTTTAGTTCATGGTATTTTACCTGACTCTATCTTATCTGTTATGTTAGTGCCTATTATTAAAGATAAAGCTGGCAAAATAAATAGTATGGATAATTACCGGCCTATAGCTCTCTGGCCAGTATTTTGTCCAAGGTCATTGAGAGGACGTTACTGAATAAATTGGAACAGTTTGTCCTGACCACTGACAACCAGTTTGGTTTTAAACCTAAACATGGCACAGATGTGTATTTTTGCTTTAAAGGAGATTTTAGATTTGTATAACAGGCATAATTCCACAATATTTATGTGTTTTATTGATGCCTCTAAAGCCTATGATCGTGTAAATCATGAAAAATTATTTTACAAGTTACACAACAGAGGAGTTCCTAAATCGATTGTGAGAATTCTGGCTTTTTGGTATGCTCAACAGTTAATGTATGTGAAATGGGGTAACTCGGTGTCTGCTCCATTCAACGTATGTAATGGAGTTAGACAGGGAAGTATTTTATCTCCTTTTCTTTTTAATGTTTATATGGACGATTTATCGGAGTTGCTGAACGGTTGTGGAACAGGTTGTATGGTTGTTAACGCTATCATCAACCACTTGATTTATGCAGACGACTTGGTGATTTTTTTTGTCCATACAGTGCTGGCCTTCAACGGTTACTGAGGGTTTGTTCTCAATATGGCTCAGACTTTGACATTAAATATAATGCAAAAAAGAGTAATATTATGATTGTTAGGAGTAGGGAGGACAGGAAACTGTAATTTCCTGACTTCTCTCTGTCTGGTATTGTCCTTAAAGTATGTGATGAAGTTAAATACTTAGGACATTATATAAATGATGACCTGTCTGATGATAGAGAAATTTACAGACAGTGTCGTTTGATGTATGCACAAGCTAACGTGTTGATTCGTAAATTTAGTATGTGCTCAGAATCTGTGAAGAACACACTTTTTAGAGTTTATTGCACCCCTATGTATACTGCCCATTTTTGGCGGGCGGCATTATATAATGATGGAATGAGGCTGTTGCTTAAGGTGCCATGATGTAGCAGTGCAAGCCAAATGTTTGTCAGTGTTGGCGTGCCCACTAGTGGTTCAACAGATCACAAAACTCACGGTTCGGATCATATCACGGTCATTAAGTCACGGATCAGATTTTTCGGATCAGAAAAAAAAATAATAATAAAATTAAAAAAAATTGGGGGGTGTGGGGTAACTTTGCATTTATTACTTACCCCACTTTAACTTCTCCGATACCACAGCAAAAACTACTACCCTAACTAATACATTATTGAAGGCAAGTGAACAGACTGTAAAAAGAACAAATACTGTACACCAATTACAAGCATGGATAAATACAACATAAAGTTACAAATAAAGTACAAGGTCTAACTATAGTATTAATTTTCGTATACAGAAATGTAATAATTAAATGTAAAATGACACTGTTGACTGTATAAATTTAATATAGATTAATTTTTGTAAAAGCTGTGTTTTGTTGCTTGATTAACATGTCAGAAAACAGCAGGTATTTATAGGTTGCTGTCACTTTAAGAGTAAGACCCCATGCACCCATGCATCTGATAGACACACATCCGAATTCTCACCTCGCTCAATTAAGACATAACCGAATGCGTTTACGAGAATACTTGCCGAGAGGGGTATTTTGACTGACATAATGCGTGTATGTGTCCATCCAAGTGCATTGAGGACCCGAAAGAGAAATCTTTGTCTGTTGTATTGTATTTCTGGACCATGTGTGTCCTTAATAAAGTTTTGATTGATTGATTGATTAAACCTAAAAACACATTTCTAAAGCAACCATGCAAAGTCTTTGAACTCTTTTATCATGACTTGTGTTTCATGGGACTTGTACATGCGCTTTGCATCGCAAGTGGACCCGCAATCATAATTTGTGTGAAAAGGAAAAAAAGTAATTGCAGTTTCCAATTGAATGTGGCAGTGAAACACCAGAGTGTCTCGCCAAGAAAAAGCACACAGGTTGAAAGAAATCAAGATTAATAAATATGCGACATATACTCCTGCACTCTAAAGACTCCAATTTACTCATCTTGTAATGTCATTGTGTGTAATAAGGTTGATGCCTTCAGTGTGAAGGCACTTGAAGAATAAAATGTCTTGAGCAACAACAAAATAAATGTTCTCCTGACTAGAATACTGGATAGAATGTGGAATTGTCTACTTCACTCATCGGTAGCCTATTGCCCAAATAAACTTCCAGTATCAATGGCTGGCAGAGATTGTCACAGACATGTCAGGCTCCACCATCCACCAATCACAACGCACTCAATCACCAGACTACTGATCACTGGCACCTGCACCTCATCAAGCACCTCATTAACACCAGTATAAAGAGCACTCACACACACCACCTCATTGTCTGGTCTTGTTTGCATTATACTTACCCGTCTCCTTACCTTAAGGACTCCCTGTGATTGTCTTACCTGTCTCCAGCATCTCCTGTTCTCCTCGTGTGATTCCTCGTCTCTGTGTGAGTGCTCCTTGTCTCCAGCGATCTCCTGTTCCGACTGCTTCAAGCTCCAGTTAACCTACAACCACAAAAGGACTGTGTTACCATTCCTCACTCCAAGATACTCCACTGCTTCACTTATCACTTACCTGCACTTCAGTCACACTCGTACTGGTTTCAATAAACTCCATCTGCTGTCATTCCCGTCTCTGTCCCTTCTGTATTGTAACAGAGACATGGATATAAATGCAAGGGTTTTATTGAAAAACATTACAAAGCAAGAACAGTAAAACCAGGAACACTGGGAGCAGGGTAACAATCCATCTACATACATCCACAGCAACCAACGTCTGACAAAGAACAAGGGTGTAGGGAAATTTATAGTTCAGACCCAAGGACCTGATATGATGAACAAAGACCAGGAGTCAGAGGCAATAAATTAAAGAATTTTACCGAAGAGCAGTAGTTGCAGTTTTATCAGCAGAAGTCAGATTCAACACTCACAACAAGGGGTTTGCAGGCCACTCTGCCATACATTTTCAAGACAACAGCAGTTGTTCGTTTTGGTGAATTGTGGGGACATTCCATAGGCGTAATTGTTTTTATACTGTACAAACTGTATTTTCTATCCCCCTACACTACCCCTACCCCTAAACCTAACCATCACAGGAAACTGTGCACACTTTTACTTTCTCACAGAAACTCATTCTGTATGATTTATAAGCCTTTTGAAAAGTGGGGACATGGGTAATGTCCTCATAAGTCACCTCTTTTTGTAATACCTATGTCATTCCCATGTCATTATACACATTTGTGTCCTGATATGTCACAAAAACGCACACACACACACACACACACCTCATTGTGATAGTTTTTTTTTGTTTTTGTTTTTTTACAACATTTTTAGTGTTGGTATTTAACACTGTTTGTCATTTAACAGTATGTATACCGTATGTCTACAAGAAGTAGTAGTAGTGGTAGTAGTTATTGTTATTATTATTATTATTAATAGTAGTAGTATAATCTGGTGGATTTTGTAGGCAGGTTAAGACTGGATTTAGATTTTTAAAATTTACTGTAAAAGGAATACCATGCTTTATGTTTAATAAAAATCTGAGAATAATAATAATTATTGCATGAATTTTTGAATTTTGCGGGTAGTTTAAGACTTGATTTAGATTTTTTAAAAACGTACTGTAAGGGAATACTATTTTTTTATTTTTTTTTTTAAAGCTATTACAATTATGAAAATGACATGTTTTTCATGAGTTCATAATGTAATACATTTCTCATAATGTAAAAATTATTACATTACGAGCTCAAGATTTCATTACATTTTGAGAAAATTACTACATTATGAACGTATTACAATAATAATGTAATACTTATTACATTATGTGTAGTTATTACATTATGAGTTGGTACAGATGCACTGAGGTCACCAATCTGAGTTTCTAGGCTCCAATTGTCCTGTCAGATTTTCATTCGATAAACCAATATGTCTTACTAGGTTGTGCACAGATGCAGCTGTCAGATGTTTGTCCTAGCTGCACTTCACACATCTCCAGGTTCTCAATCTCTAGGCGAGAAGACGAAAGAGGAAGTTATGACGTGTAAGGAGGTATTTAAAGACAGACACATCATTAAGGTCACAGCTTTTATATTAGGTTCTCGACAAAGAAGAGGACAGGAAGATATTCCACTCGGTTATGCTCTCTGACAGTGTGTAGCCAAGGTAATATAACTCTGTTTAAGACTAAGTGATATCTGGTTAAAAATATAAAGTAAATTAAAAAAATAAATAAATCACATAAATAATTAGGTATTGTCACCAGTGCTGCCAATTTAGCGATTTTGTCGCTAGATTTAGCGACTTCCTGCCCCTTTTGATACTTTTTTCAAAATCCTAGCAACTACAGTATCTATCAACTAGCAACTTCTTGGACAAACCTTATCTGGATACTGTGACTCGCCCACAGATCTATATTTATATATATCAGTGGACTCGCCAGTATGACATCATCTACAGGTCCTTCTCAAAAAATTAGCATATTGTGATAAAGTTCATTATTTTCCATAATGTAATGATAAAAATTAAACTTTCATATATTTTAGATTCATTGCACACCAACTGAAATATTTCAGGTCTTTTATTGTTTTAATACTGATGATTTTGGCATACAGCTCATGAAAACCCAAAATTCCTATCTCAAAAAATTAGCATATCATGAAAAGGTTCTCTAAACGAGCTATTAACCTAATCATCTGAATCAACTAATTAACTCTAAACACCTGCAAAAGATTCCTGAGACTTTTAAAAACTCCCAGCCTGGTTCATTACTCAAAACCGCAATCATGGGTAAGACTGCCGACCTGACTGCTGTCCAGAAGGCCATCATTGATTAGACACAGAAGGCACAACCTAGTAAGACATATTGGTTTATCGAATGAAAATCTGACAGGACAATTGGAGCCTAGAAACTCAGATTGGTGAGAGGGTAAGACACAGAAAGAAATTTCTGAACGAATAGGCTGTTCCCAGAGTGCTGTATAAAGGCACCTCAGTGGGAAGTCTGTGGGAAGGAAAAAGTGTGGCAAAAAACGCTGCACAACGAGAAGAGGTGACCGGACCCTGAGGAAGATTGTGGAGAAGGACCGATTCCAGACCTTGGGGGACCTGCGGAAGCAGTGGACTGAGTCTGGAGTAGAAACATCCAGAGCCACCGTGCACAGGCGTGTGCAGGAAATGGGCTACAGGTGCCGCATTCCCCAGGTCAAGCCACTTTTGAACCAGAAACAGCGGCAGAAGCGCCTGACCTGGGCTACAGAGAAGCAGCACTGGACTGTTGCTCAGTGGTCCAAAGTCATTCGGAAATCAAGGTGCCAGAGTCTGGAGGAAGACTGGGGAGAAGGAAATGCCAAAATGCCTGAAGTCCAGTGTCAAGTTCCCACAGTCAGTGATGGTCTGGGGTGCCATGTCAGCTGCTGGTGTTGGTCCACTGTGTTTTATCAAGGGCAGGGTCAATGCAGCTAGCTATCAGGAGATTTTGGAGCACTTCATGCTTCCATCTGCTGAAAAGCTTTATGGAGATGAAGATTTCGTTTTTCAGCACGACCTGGCACCTGCTCACAGTGCCAAAACCACTGGTAAATGGTTTACTGACCATGGTATTACTGTGCTCAATTGGCCTGCCAACTCTCCTGACCTGAACCCCATAGAGAATCTGTGGGATATTGTGAAGAGAAAGTTGAGAGACGCAAGACCCAACACTCTGGATGAGCTTAAGGCCGCTATCGAAGCATCCTGGGCCTCCATAACACCTCAGCAGTGCCACAGGCTGATTGCCTCCATGCCACGCCGCATTGAAGCAGTCATTAATGCAAAAGGATTCCCGACCAAGTATTGAGTGCATAACTGAACATAATTATTTGAAGGTTGACTTTTTTTGTATTAAAAACACTTTTCTTTTATTGGTCGGATGAAATATGCTAATTTTTTGAAATAGGAATTTTGGGTTTTCATGAGCTGTATGCCAAAATCATCAGTATTAAAACAATAAAAGACCTGAAATATTTCAGTTGGTGTGCAATGAATCTAAAATATATGAAAGTTTAATTTTTATCATTACATTATGGAAAATAATGAACTTTATCACAATATGCTAATTTTTTGAGAAGGACCTGTATAATTGTGACAGGTATAGGGATGTCAGATGTAAAAATGTAAAAGATTTAACAACCTAGATCTAATTATTTAAAATAATCCAATTATTAATATTATAAAAGGTATTGACACATTTTTAAAGGAACAACTACATGTATGAAAAAACAAACGAAGAAAAAAATTGAACAGCAAATTAACAGCAATTTTATTGAGCATGAAAATAATAAACATAAATGACATTAACTGTAAGTCTGGAACTTTATTGTAATAAGGCTCAAATCCAGAGTGTGCTGAAGCAGACTGAACACAAATGACTCATTGCATCTCCTTGGTGGAAGTCTGTGCTCTACTGAGTACATTTTTTTGGTTTCTTTTTAGTCAGATTAGTTATAAAAATAACAATCAAAAGTGTCTCTCAAAGCAGTTTACAATCTACATTTGCTGTAAAACTAAGAAAGTAAAATATAAAAGTATTGAAACATTAGCATATGTTATCCATCTCCCCCACCCTCACAGACAAACAAACAGATGCCAGCAGAATCGGCAACCAAGCAGATGATGCAGCCCTCCCTTTCAACTGTGTTAGAAGTACACAGCAAAGTACAAAGTACACTGTCCTGGTGTTTAGGATGTTCAGATTTATATTCAGATCATACAGCAGACACTCTCCGTGAAACCCTGAATGAGATGGTGTCCAAGAAATGGGGACTGGACCTGTCAAAAATGGCTGTCATAACCACTGACAATGCCTTTAATCAGAATCAGAATCAGAAAGAGCTTTATTGCCAGGTATGTTGTTTACACATACTAGGAATTTGTTTTAGTGACAGAAGCTCCACAGTGCAACAGAGTGACAGCGACAAGACAAGACACATAATAAAAAGAATAAAATAATAATATACAAATTTACAAGATAGACAAAGTGAAAAAAAAAAAAAAGCAAAAAACAATATATAATATAGACAATTGTATGTACAGTTATGTGTGCAAATTTGAAATATAAGTAAGTGTTTTAAGTAAATAATGTGTAATAGTGTTGTGTGTTCCATGTTTGTCAAGTGTTCATGAGATGGATTGCCTGAGGGAAGAAACTGTTCCTGTGTCTGGTCGTTCTGGTGCTCAGGGCTCTGTAGCGTCGACCAGATGGCAACAGTTCAAAGAGGGAGTGTGCTGGATGTGAGGGGTCCAGAGTGATCTTCTTTGCCCTTTTTCTCACTCTGGATAAGTACAGTTCTTGGAGAGTGGGGAGGGTTGTGCCAATGATTCGCTCAGCAGACCGGACTACCCTCTGTAGTCTTCTGAGGTCAGATTTGGTAGCTGAGCTGAACCAGACGGTAATTGAAGTGCAGAGGATGGATTCAATGATGGCAGAGTAGAACTGTTTCAGCAGCTCCTGTGGCAGGTTGAACTTCCTCAGCTGGCGAAGGAAGTACAACCTCTGCTGGGCCTTTTTCACAGTGGAGTCAATGTGAATGTCCCACTTCAGGTCCTGTGAGATGGTGGTGCCCAGGAACCTGAATGACTCCACTGCAGTCACAGTGCTGTTCATGATGGTGAGTGGGGGGAGAGCAGGGGGGTTTCTCCTGAAGTCCACGATCATCTCCACTGTCTTGAGCGTGTTGAGCTCCAGGTTGTTAAGACTGCACCAGACAGCCAGCTGTTCAACCTCCAGTCTGTAAGCAGACTCGTCTCCGTCCCGGATGAGGCCGATGACTGTGGTGTCGTCCGCAAACTTCAGGAGCTTGACAGAGGGGTCTTTAGAGGTGCAGTCGTTGGTGTAGAGGGAGAAGAGCAGTGGGGAGAGGACACAGCCCTGAGGGGCGCCGGTGCTGATGGTGCGGGTGCTGGATGAGAATTTTCCCAGCCTCACTAGCTGCTGCCTGTCTGTCAGGAAGCTGGTGATCCACTGACAGACAGAGGTGGGCACGGAGAGCTGAGTTAGTTTGGGCTGGAGGAGTGATGGGATGATGGTGTTAAAAGCAGAGCTGAAGTCCACAAACAGGATCCTCACATAAGTCCCTGGTCTGTCCAGATGCTGGAGAACATAATGCAGTCCCATATTGACTGCATCATCCACAGACCTGTTTGCTCGGTAAGCAAACTGCAGGGGGTCCAGTAAGGGTCCAGTGATGTCCTTCAGATAAGCCAGAACCAGTCTTTCAAATGACTTCATGGCCACAGACGTTAGAGCCACAGGTCTGTAGTCATTAAGACCAGTAATTTTGGGTTTCTTTGGGACGGGGATGATGGTGGAGCGTTTGAAGCATGAGGGGACTTCGCACAGCTCCAGTGACCTGTTGAAGATCTGTGTGAAGATGGGGGCCAGCTGGTCAGCGCAGGTTTTCAGACAGGCTGGTGAAACGCTGTCTGGGCCTGGTGCCTTTCTTCTCTTGTTCTTTCTGAAGACCTGGCGCACATCATCTTCACTCAACTGAAGTGGAGGAGTAGGGGAGAGGGGGGTTGTTGGAGGTGTGAATGGTGATTTTTCAAACCTGCAGATCGTCTGCCAGTCGTTGATTTGCCACAGAGCTGGGGGATGGTGTCTTGTAGTTGGTGATGTCTTTCAGGCCTTTCCACACTGAAGCTGTGTCATTAGAAGAGAACTGATTCCGAAGTTTATCAGAATAATTCCTCTTTGCCACTCTAATCTCCTTTTCCAGTGTGTATTTGGCCTGTTTGTACAAGACTCTGTCCCCTTTTCTGCGAGCATCTTCTTTCGCCGCGTGATTTCCCCGTTGATTCTGCGTCACAATCTGATCTAGTATTCCGATATATATAATATTCCGATCCTCAAATATGTGTAAGTGAGTGTGTTTTGTCTTTTTAAAACCTTTATAAATTATCTTTATCTTGATCTATAACGCAAGATGGGCGCCGCCATCTTAGTATGCGCTGCAGTTCACAGAGTCCTGTCAGTCGGATTTACAGCAGGTGAATTCATCAGTTTCTCCCGAAATATATGCAAGTAAGTGGCTGGTGAACTGGAAGAATAATAGAGTAAACTTTGTAGTTACTTGGGCCCATTATGTGTGTCTGATATGAATAAATGTCGGCAAATTGTATATGAATGGATTGTTATTGCTCCTTCCACTGATGTCTGACATCAGTGTGTATTTTATAAACTCTAAATATATTGTTTTAATGGTGCTTATGCGTATTTAAATGTCTGAAACCTTAAAAGAAACATTATGTGGCTGAAAACACTGCATAGCTGTGATATATGACAAGAGCTGCGTGCGTCCGTCTCACAGTAAAAGCGCGAAAGCACAGTTTGAATCTGGCAGTTATGTGACGTCGCTGAACGTTCGAAATCCCATATGTGGGACCGTACGCCCAGGGGCACAGAAATAAAAATCCCAAATGTGGGACCGTACCGCTCAAAGGGTTAAATGAGTCCACCCCCAAGATTACTTTTATAAACATGAGCCCCATCTAAAAGGCAAAAGAGGAGGTGTTGCTCTCATTTATAGTAATATCTTCAGTATTACTCAAGTCTAGTTTCAAATATAATTCTTTTGAAGTAATGGTGCTTTATGTATGCTATCTAGTGTAAGTGATAAATCCCGTTTGATCATTATCTAGTCTCATGTATGCTATATTTAGCCGAGGCTGCAAAACCGACTTCCTGGTACAAATATGATAGAACTATCATTTCTACCCTTAAATATTGCTTTATAAATAATCTTCCTGATCAGTTCCTGATCAGTTCCTGATGATGTCTTGACCAGGAGAGTACAAAGCACCCTGAGACCAAACAATGTTAGCTTCTGTTAGGCCGAAGCAAGTCGGTCACAGGCATGCAGGAAGTATGGCAAAGCACTGCAGGGAACCATGGTTACATGAGTAACCTGAGATGTTCCCTTTCGAGGGAACTCGCGCTGTGTCAGAGTTTTCAACACTGTGGGAATGTTTATATCCTTGCCACCATACTTGCAAGTGCCTGTCTGTGTGAAATCATAGTGAGCACAACCAAGACAAGGACAATGAAATATGGCCTCAACAACCTCAGTTGAGAGACCTGAACCTATGAGCTGGGCCCCATTAGATGCCAAGCCAACTGTTTCCATAACGTCAGGCGAGGGAGAAGCATTGAGCCCTCCACCTGAGAGAGAAGATCCCTCCTGACCAGAATCTCCCAAGGAAAGCCTGCCGAGGAGGGACACGAGGCCCGAAAACAATTGCTCTTGTGAGCAGAGCAATCGGGGAAACTGAAAAAAGCACAAATGTCAGGGCATGTCAAAACTTCTCCAGGGCCCCAAATCAGCCTCAGACTCCAGAGGGTTAAAATATGCTCATACACTAAATGTATCATTTGAACAAATTCAAAAAAAAATCAAACTGTCAATTGGTCTATGCATCTGATTACGGCAAACAAAGTGTAAGTGTATGATAAAGTTGCAGATAAGTATGTTGTTTGTCTGTTCTTTATCTAATTCTAGGTGGAGGTGGGCAGGGCAAACTCATAGTAATCCCTCCTGATTCAGATGGTTATAATGGAAACCAACTGAAATCAGTGAGCAGCAATGGGAAGTCCACAATGTTCCACTTAAAAAACAACAACAACAACAACAACAACAAACTTGACACTACTTGCCATCTGATGCAAAGGAGTTGGAGAACACGCCCAAAGCACAATCTTCAGTGTGCAGTGAAATGTTACCTCTGCAGTGTCTTCCAATGCATATAAAGGAATGCAAGGATGACCATGTGATTTTGTTTACATCAACTGATGAGGTAAGTCTTAGATGGCAATTTTGGTAACTTTCAATTTTTATAAATTCTGAAAACACCAGATATATTGTGCCATGCAGGAATATAGAGGTCTCCAGAAGCCGACAACTCAAATTCCATTTTGACTGAAAAGGTAAGGAGTACTATATACAGTATATAGGTATATATTTATTATTAAAAAAAATGTATTCTCAAATTATATGACATTAACTAGTATTTTTTTTTTGTGTGTGTGTGTATGTGGGGAGGTGGGGAGGGGGGAACCTATCTTGGTCAAAATGACTTGAACACAACCAGAGGGTTGAAGCTCTTTTTTTAAGTTATATTTTTCTTTTTCTTTTGTAGGATTTGGAGATGTCCCCACTACAAGGAAATTCTATGGACATTGGAACTGAAAATGTGAGGGATTGTGTTTTCTTATTTGTTTGTTGAAAAAATTTTGTTCAACTAAACTTGCACAAACTAAACTTTTATGTGTAAATTAAATTAATGTAGGGACGCATCAATACTGATATCCAATTTTGTAGAATGACATCTGTCGGGTTTTTTTTTTTTTTTGTACCTTGTTCCAAATTAATGATAATTACACAACTGTCAAACTGTAAATAACTTGTATTATCTCCATATCAACATGTTTTCCATGTTTCAGAGTAACTGGTCCAAGTTATAAACAGAAAATGCTCATTATATATATATATATATTTTTTTTAACTCACAATAACTGAATTCTGAATCTTAAATTAGATTTGTTAACTTCTTGGATATTTTTAACTCTCATTAACATTGGCTGAATTCTGACAAGCTTAATGCAAGTCATTTATATTATGGATAAACTCATTGTGGAGTCATTCTGAAGAAGCTTGAGAAAATTATCTGCCACACTAACTATGTTTACATGCATCCAAATAATCCGTTAATAATTGTATTAATCGGACAATTATTGACAAAAATATTAATCAATCCGACTGAGCTTGATTCGAATTTAATTTCAATTGGTTTGAAAGGGGTGATGTAGACCTGAAGTAATCTGATCTGCAGGAAAAAATAAGCAGGCTGTAATACAAATCTTCTCAATTGGATTCAAAAATACCATGCGCACCAAAAATCCCAGTGCTGTTATGTGTTCATGCTTCTGATGAAGGTCCTTGTGTTTGTTTACATCTTATAAACTGTTGGAAACCAATGAATACTAACTAAATATTTGCTAAAAAACTCCTCAACATATGCCAGGATTCCTTTTAAATATGTCGTCAAGGAAAAAAAATTTATAACTATACTGATGGGAACATTATTAGTCAATAGATCCTTGCATCCCTACATTAATGTTTTATGAGCTCTCAAAACACCAGTTAGATGTTTTACGCTACTTTTTTTGTAGGAATTAGAGAAGTTCCCAGAAATTGAATATTTATAGGAAGTCAGGCACCTCTGACATCTGGACAGTGAAGGTGAAAAGGTTTTTTTTGTAATGTACATGCAGAGTTGTGCAGGAGTAGTGCACCCAGACATCAAAATGTGACATTTAATGAATGTGACAGTAAATAATGGCAGAATTTTCATACAATTCCGGTCTCACTTCACATTGTGTCTTTACTGTGTGTTAATATTTAAATGAATCATTTGATACGATGCACTTATTGTGTACATACATTTTTTTCTCTCTTTATTTAATATATAATTTAAACATAATACTTAAATTGAATAAATTAACTAAATAATTATATTATTTTAATAATTTAAAAAATAATCTTGGTAGAGAGACCCTGATGACTGATGACATGTTTATTTTCTGTGCATCTACTGCTTAAAGAAAAATATTTTGTTTATTCACTGTGGTTTTAGGAGTGCAAGGGAAATCATGGCAGTCAGTTTGGCACAAGTTGGACCTCCCCCAGCTTTTATGCGTGAATGGTGTTTTCTATACCTCTGCTCTGGCGATTATGACAGCATACAGGTGTCTACCAGTGATGTCACAGATTTGGATCTCACCGCTTATTAAAAAGGTACATTTTACATATGAGACAACTTGACATATGTACAAATTTCAAGCATGAGATTCAAATAGATTCAAAGTTACTAAATTTAAGAATTTAATTTTGCTGCATTCAAATTAACAACTCAACAGATGACTTGATTTTAATAATATATTAGTAAATGCTGAAATTAACATTAACAAAGATCAATAAATGCTGGAGAAGTGCAGTTCATTATTAGTTCATGTTAACTAATGTAGTTTACAATAAGGTTCATTAGTTAACATTAGTTAAGTGTTACCAATTATTTTTCTTCTGTGGAATACAAGGAGAATGCCTGGGGTCAACATTAGATGGTTAGTTCTACCACTAGTTGACGTGTTGGTTCTGTGTTGCCTAATCATGGATTACGTGACAGTCCTTCGTTCGTTGCAAATATATTTTCAAAGAACTTTAGGATCACACTAAAAGCAATTTGTGTTCACAAAGCACAAGTGATAAACACATGGGACATTTTAAAGTGTTCAAAGTTCTTGCAACTAAATTGTGTGATCCATAACAGAGTAAGATTCTTACAGTTTGGAATCTTATGAGGGTGAGTAAATGACATGATTGATAATGATCATAATGATGCAGGGTTTCTGTTGGTCTTAAAAATAAGTGTAGAATTTTAGTTTCTACCTTTAGTTTATTTTTTACATTTTCATATCTTAAAGGGGCAGTTCACCCTAAAATTTAAATTGTGGATGAGCATGAGTAAAGGCCTGTACACACCGGGATGAATATCGCAAGCGTTTATCGCCAGCGTTTTTCGAGACGTTTTTTGTGTTCACACCCAAGCGATTTTCACTGGCGATGCGCAGAGTGAACGTGCAAATTCACTCCCTGACAGTATGTGGCGCTTGTGCTTAACGGTAGTGCAAATAAACATATTTATGATATTAATAAAGTTAAAGAAGATAAAAATGCAGATATTAAATGGCATATATATGAGAGATGGTAGTCAGAAACGGTAGTGCAAATAAACATTTATGAAATAGACATTCTCAACTATGTTTGTTGAATGTATAAGAAAAATAACAACAAAAATACAGAAATAATACATATCTATTGGTATGGCCAAGAACTGGCAGAGCACCCATAGCGTGCGTCTCAATCAGCTCCCTAGTTCACTAGTCAGGGCACTGATCAGGGAGTCGGCCACATTCATTTAAATGGTATACTGATACACGACCTAGGAAGCTAGGGCGCTGTTTGAGACTCAGGGATAGTTTGTAGGGATCTTCCTCGTCTACTTACTTTCTCTTCGTCGTCTTGTGTGCTCGGCAAGACTGTTTTGTGCTTGAGCGCCACCAAGTCGTGTTTTACTGTAACTTCAGCATCTCCAGGCACGTGAACAAAAGCACCAATCTCATTGGTCGGCCAGTTTTTAACGCGGCGCGTCAAACCAAAAAAACCAACTCGAGGTGTTTTTTAAAAAATGACGATTTTACGCCTCGCGTTTTTCGCGTCGGTGTGCACACTCACATTGGCGCCCGTTGTTTAGTCACGAGGCGTTAAACGTCGGCGAAAATCGCGCGCGATATTCGTCTCGGTGTGAACAGGCCTTAAGACTTGTGGTCCGAAAAAGAACATTAGAACAACTCCAAGGTGAACTATCCCTTTAAATGTACCTTCATAAATCCTGCAGAAACCCTGTGATGATTTCATTTGTTTGAACTATCTGTTCCAATACAAACAAAAATCTGTTTATGTCTGTGATGCAGCATTCATTTTGGAAAACTGCCACCCGAGCTTAAGTGAGAGGGGCTCTGTAAAGTACAACAAGGAAATTAATGTCATGAACTTTTTCCAGGACTTCCTACAGTAACATGTGCAGATGGTACTCAACCAGGTCTTTTGCTGCCATGGGTACCATCTTAGCTGCAGTTCATCATCTGCACCCACAACTTTCCTTGATTTTCTGCCGTTGTTCATGGTTCTTTCTTTTAATAAATATTTGTACACTTGCAACTGAATCTCAAGTCATTTATCCTGACAACTGTTGGATTTCTGAAGAAGAACAGGGTGAAAGTGATTCAGTGGCTCCTGATCTGAACCCAATCAAACGCCTATGGGGAATTCTGAAGAGACAAGTTGAGCATCACTCTCCATCCAGCATCCAGTCTCTAAAAGAGGTCATTCTTGAAGAATGGAAAAAGATAAATGTTGCAAAATGTCACCAGCTTGTTCATTCCATGCCTAGAAGACTTGGTGCTGTCATTAAAAATCATGGAGGCCATACAAAGTACTAGATGTAGTAGTCGTCAACATTTTGGAAATAGTTTTTGTGTTCATTGAGATATTGTTTAAAATGTTACTTTTCAAAGGGGGTGTACTCATTTACACTGAGCACTGTGATATATATACATATATATATATTATGCACTTGCTGGAGGCACAGAAGCTAACATTGTTTGGTCTCAGGGTGCTTTGTACTCTCCTGGTCATGACATCACCCGCCTATGACGTTCCGTCATGCCATTGGACTGATTTCTTGCTTCACGACGCAATCACGCAGAGGCGTTCCCACAGCTTCGAAGACTCCGACGCAGCGCGAGTTCCCTCAAAAGAACAAGGTTTTTCGCATTTCGTGGAAAGAAAGCATTATTGCATACAGAAAGGCTTTAAAAACTGCTAGATCTGCTTATTTTTCGATTCTCTTAGGAGAGAACAAACACAACCCTGGGTATTTACATTTACATTTACATTTATGCATTTGGCAGACGCTTTTATCCAAAGCGACTTACATTGCATTATACTATACATTTGTATCTGAGTATGTGCAATCCCTGGGATCGAACCCATGACCTTGGCATTGCTAGTGCCATGCTCTAACCACTGAGCTACAGGAAAGCATATTTATTTAATACAGTGGCTAAATTAACCAGAAATAAAGCTGTAACTTCTGAAGTTTGATAATATTAGAGAGATCATCTGATCGTGGCTGTATCTCTCTCTCTATTAGTGTTACTAGATCTTAGTGATGCATTTGATACTATGATACCTGGATTTTCTCCTTAGCATACGGTTCAGAGGTCCATCTATCACTGTTTACCATGTTTTTAGAGTGAGTTTGTGGAGTAAACATATAGGCTGTGTACGAGGCTTTTTAAAAATGGCGGGTGCTGGTGTTTCGGTATTTCTCTTGTGCCCCTCCAACATCCCCAGAATACTCGTTTTTTTTGTGATGGCACACAAAATGTAAAAAAATATATCAACACTAAATTAGTTACGCGAATTACTAGAAACATTGTGCGATTGTATTTTTCTGGAGTGCCTCGCGGCACGCATCCTTTCTCCCTCAAGGCCGGAACACACCAAGCCGACGGTCGGCCATCTGGCAGTTTTTATTCGTCGGCCGACTAAGTTTTCTCAGTGTGTTCCGCACCGTCGGCTGAAGTTGGTCCTTTTTTTCGGCCGATTCGAAATGTTGAATCGGTGTCGGAGCTCGTCGGTCCGTCGGGCCATCTGATCATTCTGATTGGCCGTTCAGTTACTGCCACCTGCTGGTACGGAAAGGCATTTCATCTTGCGCAGGTGCAGAATGACGAGCTACTTGGCCGTCGGGTGTCGAGCGTCGGTTTGGTGTGTCAGGGCAACTTTGGACACAGACGCTGCTAACGTGAACCAACCCCGCAGTCTGCTTTCGTCACCACTAGTTCGTCGGCATCGGCTTGGTGTGTTCCGGCCTACAGAGACACGTTAAGCACTTCAGGTGCTCACACCATGCTAGAATTGCCATAATTACAAGATTTCAACTTGTAAAAAGCATTCATGTCCTCATCCACATCCTTTTTCTAAGCAGTTTTCCAACACTTTTGCACACCTTATCTGATCACTTCTCAAGGCGGCCTTTGACAATCACATGAGCAGATGATATGCAGCTCCTTCATAAATGCGCTCTAATCTCTATTTAAACACGCGCACATCGTTACATTGCTACACGATCATGGAACACTTGGAAATTTAGCTTGGAATTTTAAAAATGTGATTTCCAAGTCATGAAAAATCTCGAAAATGAATAAATTAAAAACTTTTTTTTTTTTTTAAATAGATGTAACTATTCTAGTAAAATATAAAATAGTTTTGCTCAGTTATGTTCAGCTCTAAAATACTCAATCAGCATATTGCGCTATTTGTTGAATAGTAGCCTATTATTTGATGTGATAACACCTTTCAGAATCTGCAAAATATCAATAATTTAAAAAATAAATAAGAGATCAAAAATCAAAAAGCACTGCAACAGAAATGTATTATTATGAGATGTTTACATATAGTCCACAATATATAATATCTGCCTTTACACAAATTAAGCAGTTCAAAAGTTTACATACACTTAATGTATTCTCAGTACTGTGTGTCATTAATTTACGACTGTTTTTATGATTTTCTTCAAAATTCTTTCTGAAAAACTGAAAAAAATGGCTTTGTTTTAAGGATCTTCCAGTAAATGAATATAAGATGAATATAACATTTTCCCAAAATGAAAATATTGTTCAGTAGAAATTGAATGTGTACATCTTCCATTATTATACCAAAAGTTATGTCATTTTTAGAAAATTAAGAAATTTAATTAATTGTAATTTTAAGCCATTCGTATATATGTTAGACCAAAAGTCTCTAAACAGTCTAATTAAACAGTTGTACTAACTAAACAGTCAAAAAACATATGTACTGTTGTTTCAATTTCAGAATCACAGAAAGTACTTTTGTGATCAATATTAAATCTGAAGCTGTTATTAATCTGAAAAAATCTGAAAAACTGAGAANCGGGTCGCGCCGTATGACGTCATAGGCTGTCGCCGGCCAATAGGATTTGGAGTTTTTGGATAGTGCTTTCAGACACCTGGGTCACGTGGCGTTCCCCAATGCATTTCGAACGCAGAGTCTTGTTCCCTGTTCTCAGGGAACTATGGTTACATACGTAACCTGAGACGTTTTTGCATCTTGAAATAAATAATTCTATGTTCTGTATCACTCTGTGTTATGTTTCTTTCCTTTTTCTGTTAAGAAGATAACTGAGCATTTAAATCTCCTTTGTAAAAGCTTTACGGGGCATAAATAGTCCTCACTTTAGATAAGCTCACAAAAATAGTTAACTCACAAATAATAAAGGTTTTACCTGAATTAAACATGAAATACAGTAGGAATACGTGTTAATAAAGCATGTATTAACACACTGAGTAACTATTACTATTTCAGACAGGACCACTTTGGCAAGTTACTTGAGTTTATTGAACACAATTATCTTTGGCGGTATGGTTCCTTATGGGGGTTCTTGCTCCAAAATTAATTGAACGTACAAGAGCTTAACATTACCCCCTGGAACCATCAGCTTGGAAATACATAGACAATTAAGACACTTAGTAATGTTTTTAAAGCGAATCATGGTAATCGTGTAGATATGGCAGTGGGTATCTATACTGTAGCTTGGTTATGAGGATGAGTGAGGTCCATACCAGCTGGGACTTGAAGCCTTAGTGATCTGAAACAATAGAAAGCGACAAAAAGAAGGTGCACACAGTAATCTGCTCATGCTTATAATGAGGAGGGAGGGAGGGTTGCGAGCAGTTTGAGCATACTTACCGAGCAGTAATGCCACGTATATATGTCCCGTGTCTAATAGGAGAATGGTAGTGATTGGAGCGATTTGACATCTGACAGCGTCAGCTGGTCGCAGCACTATACCTACGTGGCCTTCCTGAACTAACGCTGCGCTCGATATGTCTAAATAATAAGATATATAAATGTACATTTAAATAGTTTATTATTTATTTACTTACATTTCTAAATTATCACATGAGCCACTGACAACTCCTAAATAACTGGCTTTTAAATAATGTAATAATTAATTTAGAAATGATAAATTGATCAAGTATAAAAATAAAATTATTAAATACATTATAGATATGCTTATGAATCAAGAATAAAGCATTTACAGCTGTATTTATAAACTGCTTACTAATGTCTATTAATGTAGGGACAGTGCTTTATAAATGATGAATTAACTATTTACTAACTATTTACTTAACTAATGTGTGACGAGCAGGGCGGGCGAGAGCCGTGAGGGAACGGCGCGAGGCCGGTGACGCGAGTGTTAATGATCGTCACCTGTGAGGCGCACCGGCCTCGAGTCCCTCACGGAGGAGCTCCGGGAGCATAAAAGGAGGAGCGACGACAGTGAAGGACGAGAGAGGACCAGGCCTGGATTTTACGTTATGTTTTATTATGTTTGTGTGGCCGGCAGACGTCCGCGAGGGTCTGCCGGCATTACTTTCGTTTTGTTCTTTGTTTATTTTATTAAAGATTATTGTTTGAACGTTAAAAAAAAAAAAAATTCTTGGTCCGGTTCCCAGACACACTGCCGCACGGTCCTCAGCCAGCCGAGAGGCTCTTCCTCGCGGTGCCATGCGATGGCACTGGACGCTCCTTGGACGGCCCGATCCTCGACCGCCTCCTGGCGGCCGGCGATGGCTCCTCCGGCTGAGGGAAGCCGGCAGCGAGTCCCCCGTCCCCTGCTCCTCCCCTTCATGGCGGACGGTAGCAGGCTCCGGCCCACGGCGGACGGCGGCGACTCCTCCGCTCCCTCCAGGACGGCAGCCACCCCACCTCGTCCCAGGAGCACGGCATCCGGGTCTCCGTCCCACCTTTCACAAGGCTCCAGTACCACCGCCTCGGGCAGCCTCTCGCGGTCTTCACTCCCGCGCTGCCCGAACTCCTCAGCACCGCGATCCCCCTCAGCAGCGAGGGCTCTCCGACAGCATGTCCCTCCTTCCTCCCGGGTTTCGGCACCAATGTAACACAGTTCGTATATAGGGGAAGAAGGAGGCGGGAACCGGCAAACATTCAACACAAACTTTAATATAAAATAAACAAAGAACAAAACGAAAGTAATGCCGGCAGACCCTCGCGGACGTCTGCCGGCCACACAAACATAATAAAACATAACATAAAATCCAGGCCTGGTCCTCTCTCGTCCTTCACTGTCGTCGCTCCTCCTTTTATGCTCCCGGAGCTCCTCCGTGAGGGACTCGAGGCCGGTGCGCCTCACAGGTGACGATCATTAACACTCGCGTCACCGGCCTCGCGCTGTTCCCTCACGGCTCTCGCCCGCCCTGCTCGTCACATAATGATTCATAGCATGAGTTATTATAAAGTGTTACCCTACTGTCTCAAGCTGCGGAAGCTGACGAGGACGAGTTTCTGGATGACGATGACGTCAGAGACAAGACCAGGAGCAAGTGCTCTTCTGGCAGCTATCCCCAGTGACCAGGAGATGACTGTGGGGGAAGAAGCAGGCGAGCCTGCTGCTCCCTCCAGGCCGCCCTGCCCAGCGTATGCAGAGTTATTGGAGGTTATGGAGCGCACTTCTGGCAGGCTGCAGCTGCCTTGGGAGCATGTCATGAAGGAGACCGCGCGTGGCAAGCTTGACGAACGGTTTCTTTCTGACCATAACCCAATAACTCCGGTGAGCCTTCCATTCCTTCCCGATCTACATGTGGAGATCGAGAGGGCATGGAAGAACCCATACTCGGCTCGTATACATCGACAGCAGCGGGCGAATTTCGCTGATGTTGAGGTGTTGAGCCAGCATGGGTACGTGTCGATGCCCCCTATTGACGAGACGTTCACGAACTATCTCGCCACAGGGAGCGCACCGACACTGAAAGCTCCGGTCCTGCCATCTAAACCGTTGAAGGTGACATCACGTTTAAATGGCAGGGCATACGCTGCAGCGGGTCAGGCTGGCGCGGCATTGCACACGATGGCAGTGCTGCAAGCGTACCAGGCTGACCTGCTCAGGGATCTGGATCAGGGGCAAGGTTTGTCCCCTGAAGCGGTAGAGGAGCTGCGCCGCACCACGGATCTCGCTCTGCGGGCCACCAAACAACCTGCCACCTCGGTTGGTCGATCTATGGCGGCTATGGTGGCCACGGAGCGGCATCTGTGGCCGAACTGTGCGGACATCGGAGAGAAAGAGAAAGGCTTTCTCCTCGATGCCCCGGTGTCGCCTACTGAACTTTTCGGTACCTCCGTCGAGGCGGTGGTTGAAAAGTTCAGGGAGGTGAAGGCGCACTCCGCAAAGTTTAGATCATGCATCCCGCTCAGATCCGAATCTGGGCCCAAATAGCCGGGAGGTCCGGGCCCGTCTCGAGCTGGGGCTCAGAGGTGGGCTCAGAAGTCCAGTGTCACCACTCGTGCGCCTGAGTTGCAGAAGCGGCGGGACGCAAGGAGGAAGAAGCAAGATCTGAGGGAAGTGATCGAGCATAGGCGCCAGCAACGCCGGTGATCGATCGCCTCTGTCGCGGGGGCAATTGTTATTTGCCCTCGCTCTTTCTTCTTCCTCCTCCTCCCGGGAGTATGATTATGTGCCTACAGTATGGTCTATCTGTTAGGTTGAGCTTCGTACTCCCCTTTGGGTTACTTGTGTAATTGTGCTTAGCTTCCTAATCTGATCATTGGTCGAAGACTTCTATGAAGCCTCCCGTTGAGATCAGCCCCCTGGCTGGTTTTGTGCTTCCCTGTATCAGGGCTTCTTAGCGCACAGCCTCCTCAGTGCAAATAATCAGGCGCTGAGTAGATCCTAGGATGAGCGGATTATACTCCCCTCAATACGAGGGTTTATAGCACTCAGCTGAGTTCTGCTCTCCAGGTTGCCCGTCTCTACGCGTGGGTTTGAGTTGCTTACTGCTCTCTTGCAGTCGCTCTTACTTGCTCTCTTCTCTGAAGAATGCGTTGTTGAGATTCTGTATTCAGACAGGGTTGGCCAAGACTAAGTTTGTCCTTCATCAGACCAGGTCGGCCGCCCTGGTGGCATTGGGGGTGACTTCGTTCCCCTCTAGTGACTGGCCGGGGTTCCTTTCGGTTCCCTGGCCACATTCCCTTTAAGGAACTCCAATTTTCCTTGGAAATGTTGGTCCCAGAAGCTCTGAGCAGCCTTGGTAGGCTTTCTGCGGAAGGCCTCTTTGAGGCCCAGCTTGGGCTGTTGGCCGTAGGGAATGCTGTCACTGACAGCCTTGCGTGACCCGAGGGTGAGTTGCTTCCGGCGTTTATCTCGAAACTGCTGGACGTTTGTCTAGCCATCTTGGCATGCACTCTGCTCAAGCATGGCAGCGTGGGTATATCGTTCCCCAAAGCGTTTCAACGCAGAGTTGAAGTTCCCTTCGAAAGGGAACGTCTCAGGTTACGTATGTAACCATAGTTCCCTAAGAACAGGGAACAAGACTATGCGTTGCCATGCCATGCTTCGGGCTGCCTGCTGAACAGTCCCTCAAGACAATAAGGTACTGACTGTTTCCCTGGGTGCTCCTTTTATACTTCCGGGTTTGTGCTATAATGACGTCATACACACTAAAAACTCCTGGGTCAAAAATAACCCATAATGGGTTATTTTTGACCCAAATCCTGGGTTAAAAAGGGACCAACTAATTTCTGGGTTATTTCAACCCAGAAAAATGGGTTATTCTTTTTGACCCAACTTCTGGGTTAAATACCTGACCCAAATGTTGGGTTAAAATAACCCAACATTGTAGTTAATATAACCCAACTTCTGGGTCAAAAGAACAACCCCAATATCTGGGTTGAAATAACCCAGAAATTAGTAGGTCCCTTTTTAACAAAAGGTCAAAGGTCAAAAATAACCTAACTTGGGTTACTATGCCAGTATGCCTTATTTCAGAAAATAAAACTTCAGGCACTTACACACTTCAAGCACTATTACATTTTATTGCATTAAATTAAATTAAACTCTACATAAACTCTACACACTTGGACCTATTTATCTTAGGTCACACTGTAATAACATTAGACATTAGAAAAAATAGAAAAATAAACAACTCATTCTCTCTAAAACATTTGACAACATTCAATAACTGGATTGAACTTGAGGGACAAGATTTTTGATAGTATCCTCATCTAAGAGAAGAAATGCCTCATCATCTCTGTCTTCACCTGAAAGACAGAAAACAAGACAACATGAGTATTGTTAATAAGTCGAGACAATTGTGAACCACTCACCAGACACTCTTTGATTATCAAGCTAACAAATAATCACTTTTAAGGGAATGCTGTTGTTTTTTTGTTTTGTTTAGTTTTTAAAAAAAAGGAAAAAAAAAAAACGTGAATTTGCTAGTTAACTTATGTGGTTCTTTTGCAGCATTACCCATTTTGTGTGAATGACAATCTATACTGTCCATCTTTTCTTTCATTAACAAGTGTAATAATGACATTAATGCAAAGGTGAATATCAGGCCCATTATTATCCATAACAGCTTAAAGACAAGGCACAAGTATCTTTTAACTATAAGGGTTATTATAGATATGCATTCCCCACTGTCGAAGAAGTTGTCAAAGCGTAGCACTCATTGAAGTATATGCGCGAGACATCACTGCCGTTGTCAGAGCGCGATCAGACATCACCAAGCAAATGCTGAACGCAGTTGGACATAGTGGTGTTTTAGAGGTAAAAAATGATATAAATACTGTTCGGTTTCTCGAACAAACCGATCGTTTTGTGTCTTAGGACATCAATGTGTCGTCACGAGCCGCAGGGTTTAATTTGGATTCGTCTGTGCATGTTTATTGACTCTTATAAATTGTGTGACCATTGACTCGCATTATAAGACTGACAGACATCAACGGTTAGAGTTAAAAATCATAATTTGTGTTCTCCTGAAGAAACAAAGTCACCTACATCTTGGATGCCCTGGGGGTAAGCAGATAAACATCACATTTTCATTTTTGGGTGAACTATCCCTTTAAAGAGTAAAACGCTCACCTCTAAAATTGTCTATCAGCTGAGACATCCGTCACTCAGTTAGCTTATCAGCGACAAAGCTGTCCATTTAAAATGACCTGGAGAAAACATAGCAATAGATGTTAGCAACAATTTGAAGACTTGACACGCTTCTTTAACTCTCACTACTTAAGCCCGTAGAGCACTGTATAATATAAGCACAGCGCAGCTGGTTAACATAACTCAACTATTGTGTTGCCTCGTCGCTCTAGCTGCTGCTAAAGGGGGTCGCACACCGGACGAGAAGCGTATTTAATATTCAAACACATTATTCTCTATGAGTGTACACACACCGGCGGCGCCCAGCAACGGTTCAGGACCTAGTTCAAAATCCCGCAGCGCCACAGAGCGCCATGTACATAGATTTATATTAAATTTAAACTTATTTGTCTCAAATTGTCGCTAATGTATACTGACTTCACATGTGCTACAATATAAATTTAGTTTTACATTAATTTACAGAAATCAGCTGCTTGAATGAAAATTGCTGATGTTATTGGATTTTCAGGTGATATTCTCAATTCATTCAGTTAACGTGTTCAGACTGCAGACTCAGCAACGGTTGTATTTAATTATACAGTACAATCATAACATAGTACAGACATTATCTTAATTCCACAATGTCCTAAAACATAACAATATTGCTGGCCATAAACTGAGAAAGTACGCGATACCTCGAGTTGTCCTAGACTCGGCGCAGCGCAGCGCTTCTCGTCCGGTGTTCGACCCCCTTAACGCGGCATGAAGTCGCCACTAGCTGCACTGTACTAATCGTATTATTACTAGTATTATAACAATGAGATAAGTACAGCAGAGTTTATGAAAAATAGAATTTAAAGACCGTGTAAAGTGAATTCCATCATTTTCTTCTAAACACATTAAATAGGTCATAAATGTATTTCTCAACGATGTGTAAAAGCATTTAAACCATTTTGACACCTAATTTCATGAACTTATCGTTATTTTTAATCATTCAAATTTGGCTGGGTGGTTATTAACACTTTCTTATTTAGTCTGACAAACTAAAAACACATATTTATTTTGACTTTACACGGACTTTAAACTATTACCGTTAGATGTTGTCGCGATATCCGCGGGTGGCTACATGCTAACCACAGAATTACCACGGTAAGCCATGGTCATTTTTTCAGCAAATGGTGCTAAACTAGCAACGGGGACATGGACACAGAAAAGTTTACGTAACATTGACACTGAAAATACTTGCTTACCTTGAATACGCGATGAAGTTGCACCGAAGAAGCCCAGGCCAAAACGGATCTAGCGCATTCAAGTTCAAGTGACGGTTATTCAAATGACTGTTGTGAGAAAATTCCAGAACAACAGCGGGGGGCGGGGGGAAGGGGCATAACCCAGAACATGGGTTACTCTTTGAAAAATAACCCAGAAACCTAAACAACCCAGGAATTGGGTCAAAATATTAGCCCTATAACCCAGAAAATGGTTACTCTCTGAAAAAATAACCCATAATTTTAACCCAACACAAATAACCCAGAAAATGGGTTAAAGAAATAATCCAGGAGTTTTTAGAGTGTAGGCTGTCTCCGGCCAATAGGATTGGAGTGATGTGATTCTTTGGCTTTCAGACATCAGTTCACGTGTGACGTTCCCCAAAGCATTTCAACGCAGAGTCTCGTTCCCTGTTCTCAGGGAACTATGGTTACATACGCAACCTGAGACTTTATCTATCATATTGAAGTCAAAATTTTTGTATTCTGACAACACTACTAAGAGACCAAAACACAGAGAACATATAACAATGTAAATGTAGGCCTACATAATGTACTTTTTCAGAGCACTGTATATCATTCACGGTTTTTAACCCGGCACGGTAATCACCTGTGAGGAAGATCAGTTGTCTGTGATCACACCTAAAACAGCATTGTAAATTGTAGACTACTTTATGTCAGAGACTTAGTCAAAGACTAAGAGTCTGCGCACATACTCATTCAAATGCGCGTAAATGAACAGCAAGAACGCATTAAAAGTATTCTATTTTTAGTTAAAAAGGTGTCATTTAAGTGGCCCCTAAGTTAATAATTATTGATTATTAATAATAATTTAACAACGGAAGTGATTCAATCAAAAACTTACTCTAGCATGATAATAACTTTTACCTAGAGCTGCTGTAAAGCCAAAACAATTTCTGTCCATTCATTTTCATATTATCACTTTGAAGCTGCTTTGAAACAATCTGTATTGTAAAAAGCACTATATAAATGAAGATGACTTGACTTGACAGAAATCTATGTGTAATATGTCTAAATATTTACTTACAATTAAAAGAAATCGCATAACATGTTATAAATGCATTGGTATTTGCGCATTTAATATTATGCAAATATCAACAAATCCACAGGAATGTGTTTTTGTCAGGAGGTTGCAGAAGAGAAAGCTGCAGAAAGCTGGTAGCCGCAAGTTACCCACTGTCAAATTTTTCCACCAAAAGCCGGTCTTCAGCACAGAGCAGGAAAAGGAGCTCAGGGACTATTTATAAACAGTCTCCGCCATGCAATATGGGATAAGCCCTAAAGAGGTAGGCTAGTTATGAAAATAAATAAATTAATAATGGCATCACTTTACAATAAGTTTGTTTGGTAAACTTTAGTTAACTATTTTAGTTAACATTAACTAACTATGAACAATCCTAATAGGCTACAGCATTTAGGCTATTAGTCAGTCCCTTCAGTTTTTCGCAATTCTGCTGTCACATCCACCAGCTGGAGTGCCTTTTGCTTCTGCCTGTTGTCCTGTATATCTTTGTTTGCCTGTTTTCTGGACTATCATTTGCATGGATTATTTGCTCTGTGTTTACCCTTGATCTCCACCAGAGGGCACTCCTCCCGACTCCTGTGTTTTTCCATTATGAACTTCATTTCCCAGTACCCATTGCCTGTTCTTATGATTACATGTGATTACCCTTGATAAGGTTGGACCAAATAAGCCCTGTGCTTTCAATCTCACAGTTTGTAGTCTTGTTTTGTGTTACACTGCAATTCTGAGTGCTTTTATCCTGGTTTCCTATGTCTTGGTTTTGATCTTCTGCCTGTTGTCCTGGATATCCATGTTTGCCTTTGTTTTGAAATGACCTGCCTAACTCATCCCGTGCTGCTGAGTCTTTAGCCATTCTCAAGAAATGGCTGAAGAAGCATCTTTTTCGTCAATACTTGACCCATTAATACTAACACTTACTATTCTATATCTATTTCTTTTTAAAAAGTGCTACGCGTACTGTGCTAGTCACAGCACTTGTTGCTCTATTGTTGGTTTGATTGCCTATATTGCTCTCCTCATTTGTAGGTTGCTTTGGATAAAAGCATCTGCTAAATGAGTAAATGTATGTAAAGCTAGACAGTACACAGTTAGACTAGCCTAGCTAGCTAACAATTTTATATACATAAAATTACCTTTCCAAGTCTAAAAAAAAGTCCATAGGTTAATTTAAAAGTTCAAATGTAACAAAATTTTGTAAGAGACCAAAATAAACAAGATTTATGCATTTTGTTTGTGCTTTGTGCCATGTATGACTATTGTGCATCTAACATAATACAACATCTGGTAAATGTGGTTCTAATTATATATATATATTATATATATATAGCCTCAGTGCTTTAACTGGCAGACTAGATGCAGTCTAGCTGCTTCTGCAGAATAGTGAGGAGGGGGATGAAAGGTTTCTAGAACCAAAAGTCTGGAGACATGGAAATGGGGCAGAGCATTTGGCAGGAATTAAGAGTTTGGTATAGATGAGAAATAGATGAGCCTTCTTCCCCTAATTTTGAGCATGTCTATTTTTGCCCTCATAACTAAAGAAATAGTTCAAAGGAATGCTGTCTTTAGTGTGAGAAGTTCTATCCCTAATCTGACAATGGCATTACAAAATGGTTGTTAGAAAGCATCAACTGTGTAACCTCCATAGGCGGGCAATCAGATGTAGTAGCCATTACATACCCCCTCAAGGTTAATTCTGTTAGACCGGTCTCCAAAAGGAACTGAAGGAATGACAAGAATGAATCAACCTCACATGAAACTGGGAACCTATCCAACTGAATAGCATAAAGCCTCCTTGTAGACAGGGCTTTTGCTGCCTGCAAGTTTGTTAGCACTGCTTCTCCAATAGCTCTGGATGACTCCCCTCTAGTGGCCAGATATGTAGTTTGTACTTCCCTGGGTTCGGGTGTCAGAGTTGGCCCTGGGCCTGAGACAGCATGTCCTGCCTGGCTGGGAGGCTACCAACCTTGCTCTAGTGTCTGCTTGCTGTAGTTGGATTGAACTAGCAGCTTGAAGTCCTAAAACTTGAAGACCACAAACCCTTTTACTTGCAGTGATTGTATCAACTTGTTTTCATGGTGCTAAACAGTTGCAGTGGTTGAGTGATCACATTTAAATTATTAAAAATGATCATAAAGATCTTCCAAAACAATGCTGGAAGTAGCAGAAGAACATTGTGTGAGTGCATGGTAGGGCTACACGATATATCAGGATATTGCAGGATGTGTGATGTAAAATAAGGATAGTAGTTGATCCGTGATCCATACGGACCAGGCTAGACCAGACGCGAACACCTAATTCAGTTTTTTCAGGCCTGTCTCTGCAAGTATCCACGTAAACACATAAGCTTATGTCTTAAGTGAACGTAAACAATTCAGAAAGAAAATGGATGCATATTATATTGGATCTCTGCATTAGGTCTAAAAGTGACAACAACCTTATTTAACCTACCTGCTGCTGTCTATGTTATTAATGTTGATCAAACAACAAAAGACAATGAGAAAATCACTTTGGCTTTGTAGCTTTAACAAAATGTAATTATATTTAATTCATACTATGAAGTCTATGCAATGGTATTTTACATTTAATTATTCAATTACTTGAATGCTGTTAGACTTACCCAAAAAAACGCAAGCACTGTTTATTTCATTTGTACCTTTGTTCTATTGTATTTATGTATGCTTGTAACTTGTTTATTTTCTATGCAGATACACTTCCCTACATAATCACTCCAATCATTCTAGAATGATTAATTATTTCCAAATAGAGCTATTCAAGTAACATAGTGAAATTGTTTTCATATTGCAAAATATATTGCAGAAAAAACAATGTCAGTTTACGCACTCAATCTGTGAAAGAGTGTGTAAAAAGATTGAGGAACACTTTAAAAACAATTTTCCTCAATGTCAAATTGCAAAGGCTTTGCAAATCTCATCATCTACAGTACATGACATCATCAAAAGTTTCAGAGAAACTGCAGAAATCTCTGAGTGAAAGGGACAAGGCCAAAGACCTTTATTGGATGCCCGTGGTCTTCGGGCCCTCAGACAACACTGCATCACTCATCGGCATGATTGTGTCTCCAGTCAAGACTGCAAAGCCCTGCAGAGAGTTGTACGCTTAGCTGAGCGCATCTCAGGGTCTGCTCTCCCCTCTCTGCAGGACATCTACCTCAAACGCTGCAAAAGCAGAGCTGTTAAAATCATCAAGGACTCCATCCACCCCAGTAATCATCTTTTCACTTTGCTGCCATCTGGTAAGCGCTTCCGTAGTCTGATGGCAAAAACCGAGAGACTTAGGAGGAGTTTCTTTCCCCAGGCCATCAGGCTCCTGAACTCAAAACCTGCCTCTTAACATCTTCATGTCTTCACTTAATATGCACTTTATCAGTAAGATAATTCATAATTCACTACCTCACATTGACATACTGAAAGTGTTAACCTGTTTGCACTTTTGCCTCTTGTACATTCCTGTGTATCTTAATATTTAAGACTACAGTATAATGCACATATGCACATTGCCTCTTGCACATCCCTGTGTATCTTAATATTTAAGACTACAGTTTACTCTCATGCACATTATTTTCCATTCTATATTTAATTCTACAGTATACATTTTTTTTATTTTTTTTTATTCTTATATTTTTATTGTTTACTTATATTTAATTCCTTCATAGCTATAGTTATGTATATTTTCATCTGTGTTGTATTCTTTAATAATTGCACTGTCCATGGAGCGGACCTGACTCTCATTTCACTGCTGGTTATATATGCTCTATATAATTGTGCATGTGACAAATAAAACTCTTGAATCTTGAATCTTGAATCTTGAATTACATTACTAAATGGGCCCAGGAATACTTCCAGAAACCACTGTCGGTAAACACAATCCGCCATGCCATCTGCAGATGCCAACTAAAGGTCTATCATGCAAAAAAGAAGCCATATGTGAACATGGTCCAGAAGCGCTGTTGTGTCCTGTGGCCCAAGGCTCATTTAAAATGGATTGTTTCAGAGTGGAAAAGTGTTTTATGGTCAGACGAGTCCAAATTTGACATTCTTGTTGGAAATCACGGATGCTGTGTCCTCCGAGCTAAAGAGGAGGGAGACCTTCCAGCATGTTATCAGCCTTCAGTTCAAAAGCCAGCATCTGTGATGGTATGGGGGTGCATAAGTGCATATGGTATGGGCAGCTTGCATGTTTTGGAAGGCACTATGAATGCTGAAAGGTATATAAAGGTTTTAGAGCAACATATGCTCCCCTCCAGACAACGTCTATTTCAGGGAAGGCCTTGTGTATTTCAGCAGGACAATGCAAAACCACATACTGCAGCTATTACAACAGCATGGCTCTGTCGTAAAAGAGTCCAGGTGCTGAATTGCTCTGCCTGCAGTCCAGATCTTTCACCTATAGAGAACATTTTGCGGATCATTAAACGAAAAATATGGCAAAGACAACCACAAACTATTCAGCAGCTGGGAACTTATATCAAGCAAGAATGGGACCAAATTCCAACACCAAAATTCCAGGAACTCATAACCTCGATGCCAAGACGTCATCAAACTGTTTTGAATAGAAGAGAAAATGCTACACCATGGTAAACATGCCCCCGTCCCAACTATTTTTATACCTGTAGCAGACTTGAAATGAGCTCATTTTGGGCATAAAATTTAAAAATTTCACAGTTTAAACATTTGTTGTGTTATTTATGTTCTATTGTGAATAAAATATTGGCTCATGTAATTTGAAAGTCTTTTAGTTTTCATTTTATTCAAATAAAAAAAAAAAAGTCCCAACATTTTCGGAATTCTGGAATCTGTTCGTCGAGTGGTGTTTTTCTCACAGAGAGAACCCCCAAACTTGCTCTGTCAGGTCAGTGCTTTCCTTCCTGCAAGATGGGTTGAAGCAAAGGCTGTCTACCTCCACCCTCAAAGTGTATGTTGCCGCCATTGCCGCACATCACGATGCAGTTGATGGTAAGTCCTTAGGAAAGCATGACCTGATCGTCAGTTTCCTGAGGGGAGCAAGGATACTGAAGATACACCTCCTCCTCTCTCTATACCCTCTTGGGACTTGTCCCTGGTGCTTACAGCTCTCCAGGGACCACCCTTCAAGCCTTTGCAATCAGCTGAGTTGAAAACTCTGTCCCTTAAGACAGTTCTCCTGGTTGCATTGGCCTCTATCAAGAATGTAGGGGACCTGCACGCATTTTCGGTCGACGAATCGTCCCTAGAATTCTGTCCGGTTGACTCTCACATTACCTTGAGACCCGGATAAGTGCCCAAGGTTCCTACCATTCTCTTTAGAGATCAGGTAGTGAACCTGCAAGCGCTGCCCTCGGAGGAGGCAGACCCAGCCCTGGCTTTGCTCTGTACTGTCCACGCTTTGCACCTGTATGTGGACAGAACGCAAAGCTTTAGGACGTCAGACCATCTTTTCGTCTGTTTACGGAGGCCAGCAGAAGGGAAAGGCTGTCTCCAAGCAGAGGATGGCCCACTGGATAGTGGATGCCATCGCCTTGGCGTATCATTCCCAAGGCGTGCCTTGCCCGCTCGGGTTGAATGCTCACTCCACTAGAGGTGTAGCTTCTTCCTGGGCGCTGGCAGATATATGTAGAGCTGCGGGCTAGGTGACACCTAACACGTTCGCTAGATTTTATAGCCTCCTGTGGAACCGGTTGCTTCCCATGTGCTCACCCCTAGTGGCCAGTAATGCCTGGAGCCCCCGTTCTCGTATGCGCTTATATCTCCAGTGAGTTCCCCGGCCAGTGAACCATGTTGAGTTCCTCAGTCACCCCTTTTGGCCTCAGACACATTGTGGAGTGTCTGTCGCCAGGCCAAGCACTCGTTAACTCGCCTGTGATAGGCTGGGTGCTATATGTTGTGCCCCCTACAGCGGTCCCATTTGTGTATCTCCACAGTAATCTCCCTACGGTGAGCCCGTGTCTTTCCCTCTGCTCTGCTCCCCCTGCCAGACGTGTCTCCCCCTGTTGCCTGGAGCCGTCCCAGGGACTCTATATGTGTACTGCCCACAGCCAGTCCATGTGTGTATTCCCACATTATTCCTCCCTCAGATAGGTCGTGGTCTCCGCAGCATTCCCGGTGGACATGCTTTCTCAGTATAATCCAAGTCTTATTGATTGGGTCACAGACTTCCGTGCACTAAATAAGATTACTGTGGAGTTTTGTTATCCACTTCCCCTCATCCCAGAGGCACTAGAACATTTCACTGTTTTCATCAAGTTGTACCTCCGCAGCGCATACAACCTCATCCGGATACGTGAGGGGGACGAGTGGAAGATGGGATTTGTGACCCCTACTGGGCACTTTGAATATCTCGTTAAGCCGCATGGGCTGATCAACGCCCCCTCCGTATTCCAGGATTTCATGCTTGAAGTGCTCCGGGAGTACGTCCATAGATTCGTACTCATCTACATTTATGACATCCTCATACTCCCTGAGTATGGCCGAACATCGCCACCACGTTGCGGAGGTACTGTCACAGATCTGCCAGGCTCCCACACCAGCCAATCCCAGCGCACTTCCTCATCAGAATACTAATCACCTGCACCCGCACCTCATCTGCATCCTCATCACTCACTGGCATAAAAGCTCACCTCTCCTCTGTTCATTGTCCAGTCTCGTTTGCACAATGTGGACTCTCTCCTTGTTTTTCCTGCAATTCTCCAAGCAACATTCTCCAGTGATTCTTCTGTACTTATCTTCTGTATTTCCCTAGCGTGTACTCCTCTCCAGCCTTTCCCTTCGTCAAGTCTCCAGTGTCTCCATGTCTGTACCCACCGATTGGCGAGGTGTGTGTCCCTTCTACCTTCCTCCAGCTCATCCATGATCTCCTGGTCCTGTAAGGAAAAGTCTGACATTACCATCAGCTTCTACACTGCCAAAGTATCATTGCTCTGCTTACTTACCTGCTTATGTGCATCTCCTCTGTTGTTGTCAATAAACATCCTGTTAACTGCCATCTCTATGTTCCGAGTATACTTCCGTAACATCCACTAGGCCTGGGCGATAAAACTGTATTGATATTTATAGACGGTACCTCTTAATCGATAACGATAGAAAAAATGTTTGATATAACTCTGAATATAGTTTACACTTAAATGCATTAAAATGTAAACAGACATGAAGTTTGGTTGCATGAACAACTCTCAAGGACCCTCCGTCCCTGGATCACAAACAAGCTGCTGTGGAGTTCAGTTGCACAATTGCCACGTGAAATCAGAACACACAAACACATGAAAATGAGTGCTGTACCTGCCGGCGATGAGAAGACTGTGAATAAAACAAAGGACATGTCAGCTCATCAGTGTGGCAGTTTCATGGTTTCCTTACGTCTTACAGTTGATCTACTTCAAAGTTCGTCTTGAGAGAGCAGTTGTCATGTAGGGTATTAACAGCTGCACAAACAGTGTTTTTAACCAAACAGTTTCTTTATTTCTGTTACAAATATTCAAATGATCACAGAAGTACTGAGATAAAAGTTTATATTTATTTTGTTTTGTTTTAAAATTATTTGTTGTTTGGCTTAAGCCCCGTTCACACCGCCAGCGACTTTTTCGCTGCATGTCGCTAGTCTCCTATTGTGAAGTCGCTTGTGGGCGTTCCTAGTGCTGTCGCTCTAATATCATTGGTAGACTGCACATCTGATCATATCTGTAGAAAATGCAATCACAAATGATATATAAAACTAAGAAATCATTCTAATTTGACTAGGAATTAGGTTTTAAAATAATTAAAAAAGTAACATTCTGCTGTTGTAGAGTGTTGTGACTGCAGAGCTCAGTGCATTAAATCCTTAACTAGATTAACGATCGATCTATCAACAAATTAAACTCACTCATACTGTGAAAAAATACTAAAACGTCATTCGAATTTGACAAATAATCAATTTTCTCGTCCCTAATAATCAACACAATGCAGAGCAGTGCTAAACTGCTGACAGCATCAAATAATTAACAACACACAAACTATCAATGTATGAATCAAACTCACAAGACTACCGACAGTTTTTCTTCCACACATCATTTTATTATATCCATGTATGTAGGCTACAGTAAAATCATATAAAACAGTGAAATCGCTCAGGAACTATTGCTGTCTGTCTTGCCTGCACTCGAGACGGTGACGTGAGCTCCAGAGCCTTCACTCCTACTGGTTGTCGCTCGCGAAATTCGCTCCTGATTTGCATAAAGTTGAAATATCTGAACTTTTGTCGCCTGTCTCCCGTCGCTTGACATGCCTACATTCTGTCGCCAATGGTCACTGTCGCTCTTGTCGCCGGAAGTCGCCAGCGCTCCATTGAAATGAATGGGATCCTGTCGCTTTGTCGCTGCGTGTCGCTGGCGGTGTGAACGGGGCTTTAATTAAAAATGCATTGGTTAAATTCAAACATTTATTTTCTACTGGTCTTTTTTTATTTTTTAAACGTTGTTAAATTTTTTTTTCTTCAATAATTATCGATACGGAACAATATGAAACATTATATCATAATACACTTTTTAGCTGTATCACCCAGCCCTAGTTGCCACTATGGTTTCCCTTGGTGTGTCTGCATTTGCACAAGCCTTTCCTTTAAGGCTGGTTCACACTGTGCGATTTTGGCCATGATTTGGTCAGCTGAGACAAATTTTGCAAATCCTAAAAGATTCCTATAATCCTAGCCTAAAATCTGTAGTCTTTGATCGCTAGTTTGACATGTTCACAGTCAGCCGGTTAATGACCGTTGCGATCAAATTTTACCTCAGACGAAATTCTGGCAGTATCAGAAAATTTGGTGCACAATCCTGCAGTGTGACTTCTCCTACGACGAACGTCAAATTGTCTTTGTTTTCCAAGATAAGCCGTGTTCAAAATTAACGATAGAGATGTCTTAGCCACCATTTCAGTCCCGTGTGTAATCCAGCTCACAGTCACCGAACGCGTGTGGTTTGATGATGTATAACTCCGGACAAGTTTTCATGTGCGCGTCCGTTTTTAACGCGTCTTGACTGTCGTACAGTCTGACATAAATGACAGCTGAGATCCCACAGTGTGACATGAGGATCATGTTCGTACAGTCTGACAAGCAACCACCGTAAAGGACTATTATAAATCGCACAGTGTGCACCCAGCTTTACACAGAACATACAAACATAAGGATTTCTGAGGGACACTATTATAACTCAGGAAAAATGACAATGAACTTATGTAGTACAAGAACTTGAATAGTGATGATGTGAATTACAAGAGCATGGTGTGTAATGCTATATGTCAATATCATGTAACATGCCTTAGCAGTGGTACTGCATCGGAACAGGCTTACAAGCTTCCTGGCCTTTGTTCTCAGGTAAGCAAGTCCAGGAGTCTGGTCTAGTGCCTTTTTGACCATCAAATTGAGCACATGTGCAATGCAGATGGAATGTTTTACATTGAGCTCCCTGGCTCAGGTCATTATATTGGCTGCAGCATCTTTAACTACACATGTTACTTTGTGCCTAATTTGTGGCTAATTTCCCATTCCTCCATGATAGCAGTCTTGGCTGCTGCCAAATTTGCAGCAGTGTGGGCTTTTGGAAATTTATGTACTTAAAGTATAGTATTGTCACGGTCACCGTCATGTTCTGTTTGTTTTGGTTTTCATATGTCACAGGTCTTCCTTTGTTCTGTTTTCCTGCCACCTTTTAGTTGTCATGGTAATTCATGAAATCATCACAGGTGTTAATCATTAGTTCCCTCATTTGCCTTGTATTTAAGTTCCTGCCTTTTCACTCTTTGGTTGTCTGGTATTGCTTGTGTCAACTTGTGTTGTAGCACACTGTTACGTTTTTGGATTAGCTTTAAGTCTTGAAAATAAACCTTATTTAGTCTTCGTCTTCCTGGGAGCAACTGTAACAAGTATTAAGTGACCCCTCATTTAAGAAATGGCATGTGATTGCAAGATAGGCATCCATATTCATTGAGGTCCACATATCTGCTGTCAGACTGACTGCTACAGCTTTCATGACCTGGGCCTTGACTTCCTCCTTGGACTTTTTTGAACTTTTCTGCCACCATTGTTTTTAAAGCCTGAGGAAATGAAATTGAATGATGAATAAAATCTGTTCAAAAATATATTTTGTGTACTTATCAATGATCACATACACACTTGTCTGGTAGGCAGAACATATGTATGGTCCAGTTTGTTGACAAACTCCCTGAACCCTTCATCCTCATTAGGGTGGATGACTTGGAATCCTTCACCACCATATCAACCAAGGCCTCATCTAATAGCTGTTTCCTGGAAGCTAGGAAAAAAGGTAGACAAAACAGCAAAACAAAGTAAAATAAAATATATAAAAAGGTATATCAACAAATGTAAACCAATATATAATGCCCTCCTTACCTTGGCTGGGTCCAGGTCAAGCTTCAGTCTCCTTCTCATGAAGGGCACGATAATGCCTCAACATGGAGGAGGTGTTATTATATCCCAGCTCTTTGTCACAGAAGTGTTCATTTGCAAAAACAGATCACTCCATTTTTATTCTCACAAAACGTGTTTTTTTTTTTTTTTCATTATTATTGTCCATTCCAAGTAATATCAATCAAACTGCAGTTTGGTTGTTTTGATTAAGTAATAACTCCAAAAAATACAGGTAACTTACAAAATTAAAGTTCATAAAAAGTATGTTTTTTTTATATATATTAAAAGTTTATTTCTCAGCAAAAGCAGATAACTCCACATTTCAGTTAAACAAAACCAAGTAATTGCTTTGTAATTGCATTTAAAACACACTCAAACACACGTGTGCACACTGTTGGAAATATGTTTTTAGTATTTTAGTTAAAGCTGTTTAAGTTATCAAGCTGTCTCATGTGAATTACTCCTTTAAGTTTCATTGAATGACAGCAAGGTGGAGCTCTAAGCGTATATTATTCTGATTCCTTTTCCGAAGAAGAAGAAGAGTTACATGTTAAAATAAAAATGAGCTCGGAGTCCAAGAGTGACAATTGTTTCGTTAAACGGATCAAACTATCCTACGTGGAAAGTGCAATGTCGGATGGCATTGATGAGAGATGGACTATGGGACTTGGTAAATGGTACAGAGACTGCTCCATGATCCAATCCAAGTAAGTTAGCAAGTTATATGGCTAAAAGTGATCGCGCACTGGCTACCATTGTATTGTCAATAGAACCATATTTGCTCTATTTAATTGGAGAGCCGGAAGATCCTATACTTTCGTGTAGAAAAAGTTGTCGGATCAGTTTCAGAAGAAAACTTGGGCAAATAAGCTAGTACCGAAGCGCAAACTGTACTCGTTGCGATTGAAAGACGGAGACTTGGTTCAAGAGCACATCAAGGTGTTGACTGAAACGTTTGATGCACTGTCAGTTGTGGGAGATTACATCGAAGAGGAACATCGTGTGGTACACTTGCTAGCCAGTTTACCTGATTCGTTCAACCTGTTAGTCACGGCACTTGAAGCAAGTGTGAATGTACCTAAAATGAAGGTCGTCACTGAACGATTGCTGCATGAAGAATGCAAACTGAGAGAGTGTGATGTTGAAAACGCCAGCAGTGATGTCAAATCTCTGACTGGAAAACAGTTCTTGAGAGGAAAAGGCCCAAATTGTCACTACTGCAGAAGGTATGGTCATATCAAGTGTAACTGCAGAGAGTTTAACAAATCTGCTCCAAACACATACTTCAACAAAGAGAGTAAGAAGGTGGGGTACAAACACAAAGCAAACAAGGCTCAAGTGAAAAGAGAAGACAGCAGCTCAGATAGTGAGAGTGTCGGACTAATGGTGAGTCCTGCACTATCAACAAGTTCTGATGAAGGAATGGGTTGCTGGATTGTGGATTCAGGAGCAACATGTCACGTGTAATGACAAGAAACAGTTTGTTGAATTTAAAAGCCTGGAACCCTCACAAGAAGTAACACTTGGAGATGGTTACTCTGTTGAAGCAACAGGATGTGGAGTTATGCGGCTGAAGATGACATTGACTGATGGTAAGACAAAATAATGCAAGTTGAATGATGTTTTGTATGTACCACAATTGTCATACAACTTACTGAGTGTGTCCAAGGTAACTCAGTCTGGAAAAAAAGTCAAGTTCACAGAGAACAGATGCTGCATCATGGATGTTAATCAAAAGTTGATTGCTACTGCAACAAAAGAAGGCAGTCTCTATTATGTGAACTGTAGAGAAAGTGAAAAGTGCGTGTAACAGAAAATGTGAATGTGCATAAAGAGACTAAGGAACAAACCTGGCACCGACGTTATGGTCATCTAGGTGTACAAAATCTGAAGAAACTGTATAATGAGTGTCTAGTTAATGGCTTTGGCTTTGGCTTTGAAGTGTCAAAAGACATAGACTTCTGTGATTCATGTGCTGAAGGAAAGCATCATTGGAGTAAGTTCACAACTAGTGATCGCAAACGAGCTGTTGAACCACTTGGCTTAGTGCACAGTGATGTATGTGGGAAAATTAATGCAACATCTTTGAGTGGAGCTGAATACTTCCTGACATGAGACTTCCTGAGATCAATGTTAGCTGATGCAAAGCTACCTCAGAAGTTCTGGGCTGAAGCACTATCAACAGCTGTGTATCTGAGAAACAGAAGCCCAACGAAAGCAGTGAAAGGAATGACTCCTTTTGAAGCCTGGACAGGTGAGAAACCAAATGTTGATCATCTACGTGTATTTGGATGTACTGTATATGCACATGTACCCAAAGATGAACGGAAAAAACTTGATCCCAAAGCAAAGAAATGTATCCTTCTGGGCTATAGGACAGAAACAAAAGGATATCGAATCTATGATACAAAACTCACAAAAGTGTTCAAAGGTAATCAACAAGGGTGAGAAAACCACCTGACTATTATGGAGAGTGGGTAACACTTACTAATAACCAGACAACTGAACCCAAAACTGTAAAAGATGTTTTCAGCAGTCCAGACAAGGCGAAATGGAAGGAAGCTATGAAGGCAGCTCCTTAATAAACGGGGTATTTCCAGAAAGTTTTAAACATGCTATCATACAGCGCCTATTGAAAGGACCTCATCTTGACCTCACCGTGCTTAACAACTACCGGCTTATCTCTAAACTCCCTTTTATTTCAAAGGTTTTGGAAAAAGCTGCACTCTTACAGTTTACTTCGTACTTGGATACTTTTAATATTCTAGACCCATTTCAATCCGGTTTTAGAGCGTTGCATAGCACTGAATCAGCTTTGCTGAAAGTCACAAATGGCATTTTGCTATCTCTCAACTCTGGGTCTTCTGCTATCTTGATTCTTTTAGATTTGAGCTCCGCATTTGACACTATCGATCACGACATTCTTCTGAAACGTCTTCAGACTGTTTTTGGAGTCCAGGGCCTAGCTTTACAGTGGTTCGCCTCATACTTAAAGGGGAGGACTTTTTCTGTAAATATTGGGTCATTCACTTCATCCTCTGCGCCTATCCATTGTGGTGTTCCACAGGGATCCATTTTCGGCTCTTTTTTATTTTCCCTCAAGATGCTCCCTTTAGGCTCAGTATTCCAGAAATATAACATAAATTATCATTGTTATGCTGACGACCTCCAACTGTATCTTCCAATCAAACAAGGAAGTAGGGATGTCCAGATCCGATCATGTGATTGGAAATCGGGCCCGATCACGTGGTTTCAGACTCGATCAGAATCGGATGTTACCTCCCGATCAGGACTTGGATATATATTCTCATTATTTTTTAACACATCTATAGTTATGCGGTGGCAAAGAGTTAGACCCTTTTGACTCCACACAGAAACAGCAACGTGTGCGGCATGACATCACTTTGTTGCAGAGACGCTATTGGTTAATGCCGGCAAAGTGGAACACGGAAGCAGCTTGAAGCGGAAAGCGCGAGTATGTCTGCGGTCTGGAGGTATTATAAAGTTGATGACAACAACATTGCAAACGTCCTTGATGAGAACAGAAACAGGCTCAAACCTGACAAGGTAGAGATGTTAGTTTTTTTATTAAGAAAAACATACATTTCCTTCTGTGAAACTTACTACTGTGATGACAGTAAGAGTTAGGAGTGCAGTTCCTAAAAGCACATTACTGGCTTTGCAAACACTGTGGCACTTTTATGTTTACATGCCTGCCGGGTATTTTAAGTTGAGGTGCTATTTGTTTTTATATTAGCCTTTTTTTATATTTACTGTTGCACTAAAGTCCAAAGTGAAGAATTTATGTTATTTATTACTTGATTGTTCAAGTTACCTCACAGAAGTGCTCTGTTTGTTAACAGAGTTGTTGAATGTTAAAATAAGGTGAATTAAAAAAAAATAAGGAACATCCTGGATCTGTTTTTTCGCTCTTCTTTATTCTTTTTTTATGTATTATAGAAGTATCGGATCGGGACTCTGTATCGGTAGATACTCAAAATCAAATGACTCATACTCGAGGGCAAAAAAACCTGATCGGGACATCCCTACAAGGAAGTGACTTTTCATTAGATCATCTCTTTTCATGCCTCAGTGAAGTTAGGTCCTGGATGACAAATAACTCACTGCAACTGAATGAAAATAAAACCGAAGTGCTTCTACTGGGCTCTGCTGCTACCAACAACTCTGTTAAAACACAGTTAGGTTCTTTAGGTACTAACCTGCACAATCATGCAAAAAATCTTGGTGTCTATTTTGATCCTCTTTTCCAATTTGACAAGCATATAAATGCAGTTGTAAAGGGTAGCTTTTTTTCAGCTCAGATCCATAGCAAAAGTGAAACTTTCTTTCTAGTAAAGACCTTGAAATTGTGATCCATGCACTAATTTCTTCCCGATTGGACTACTGCAACTCTCTTTATGTTGGCCTACCTCAATCTACACTCTCTCGGTTACAGATGGTTCAAAACTCGGCAGCCAGATTGCTGACAGGAACTAGAAAAGGGATCATATCTCCCCTGTCCTTGCCTCATTGCATTGGCTCCCTGTAAAGTTTAGAGTCGACTTTAATGTTCTTCTTTTTGCATACAAGGCATTGCACAACTTTTGGCTCTGGATTATATTTCTGTTCTCATTAAGCCATACACAGCTGTTAGGTCATTAAGATCTTATGATCAGTTACTTTTATCTGTCCCTCATTCTCATTGCAAATCAAAAGGGGATCGATCTTTCTCTGTAGTCGCTCCAAAGCTCTGGAACAGTCTACCCTTGAGTATCAGGGCCTCTCCATCACTGGACTCATTTAAAACCAGTTTAAAGTCTTATTTTTACTCTTTAGCGTTCGAGTGATGCTTTGCATGTATTTCTTATATAGTTGGTGATCTATGTTGTGTAAATACAATTTGTTTGTTTGATTTTGATATTTGATTTTTATCTTTATTTTTTCCCCTCCTTTTCTATTTTAATTTCTGATTTGTTGTAAAGCACTTTGGATCAACTACAGTTGTGTTAAATTTGTGCTATATAAATAACATTTGACTTGACTTCACTTGAATTGAAGAAAGAGATGGAATCGCTTCATGCAAACAATGTGTGGAACCTGGTAGAACTACCAAAAGATCGAAAAGCAGTGGGCAGTAAATGGGTGTTCAAAGTCAAAGTTGATGCTGATGGAACATTTGAAAGACACAAAGCATGTCTAGTTGAACAAGGTTTTTCACAAAAGTTTGGATCAGACTATGACCAAACGTTCAGTCCAGTAGTCAGATTTGTGTCTATCAGAACAATAATTGCTCTGGCTGTACAGCATGGACTAAAGCTTCATCAAATGGATGTCAAGACAGCCATCCTGAATGGAGAACTAAAGGAAGAAGTGTACAAGCAACAACCTGAAGGTTTTGTTGTCAAAGGAAAGGAACATCTAGTGTGCAAACTAAATCGCTGCATCTATGGACTGAAGCAATCACCGAGATGTTGGAACATCGTCCTAGATGAACAGCAGAAGAAGATGGGGTTTGTTCAAACAACAGCTGATCCCTGCATTTACACTGCAGCTACAGGTGAGATGTTCATTATTGTTGTATATGTTGATGACATTCTCCTGTCTGGACGCAATAATAAATGGATGATGGAGGTGAAGAAAATGCTTGCAAAACATTTTGAGTTAAAAGACATGGGTGAGCTAACTCATTTTCTTGGAGTGAAAATGCTCCAAAAGCCAGAAACTGGAGAAATCTGGATGGGTCAGACAACATATGCCAAAAATGTGTTGGAGAAATTCAGAATGGAAAATTCAAAGCAAGTAAGCACACCAGTAGACATGAACTCGAAGCTCATCAAACACAGAAGGAGTGGATCCAACACTATTTCAGTCTGCTGTTGGAAGTCTGCTTTATTTGTTGACAAGAACAAGACCAGACATTGCTTAAGCTGTGAATAATATTGCAGGATTCTGTGCTAAACCCACAAAGCATCACTGGGCTGCTGTCAAACGAATCATGAGACACCTGAATGGCACTCTGAATCTAGGTCTGCTGTATAGCGTAGAGAAGCCAAAGGAATGCATTGGATTTTTTGATGCAGATTGGGCTGGAGACCAAGATGATCACAAATCTGTATCAGGATACATGTTTCAAATCAGTGGAGCAACGGTGAGTTGGAGAAGCAAGAAACAGACACGTGTACCCAGCTAACAGGGAACGTTTTCATAACTTAATGGGAATGTTAACAAAACATTCCAAGAACATATTTTTGTTATCTGGGTAGCTCTCTCTACTGCTGAAGTTGAGTACATGGCATTGGCAAGCACAGCTCAAGAAGCAGTTTGGATGTGACAACTGTTGACAGATCTAAAAGTCAACCAAACAGGACCGACATTGATGTTTGAGAATAATCAGTCTGCTGTCTGTATGGCAAAGATTTCATGGATGTGCCAAATAACATTGACATCAAGTACCACTTCATCCGAGAGCAAATTGCAAGTGGAATCATAGACCTGAAATACTGCAAGACTGAAGATATGGTTGCTGACAAGTCACCAAAGGACTGAGTGAAGAAAGTTCACAAAGCTGAGACAGATGGCTGGAGTGAAACCAGTTAATTAATAATTCTGTTCGCGAGTGAGAAGGAATGTTGGAAAAATACACTATTATTATGTTTTTAGTTTATGTATTTCAGTTAAAGCTGTTTAAGTTATCAAGCTGTCTCATGTGAATTACTCCTTTAAGTTTCATTGAATGACCGCTAGGTGGAGCTCTAAGCATATATTATTCTGATTCCTTTACCGAAGAAGAGTTACATGTTATGTTGTTGAACATGCAGTAAAGTGTGACACACTTTTGTTCTGTGCATTGAGAAATGGCTGCTTTGACGAAACTTCCCTCAGCTAGAGCGTCTTTTTGAAGAGGCTAGAAGCCATGTCACCTGACCTGAATACTGCGCGCTGATTCGCTAAAACGGACTTATCGGTTTCTGTACACAAACAACAAGGGCGCTTGTCGGTTTCTGCTGTAAAACGTGAACTCGCGATGCCTTGACAGTGGACAATACCGGCTTTTCTGACAAAAAGGATTTATGATTCAGAACGTGCTATATGTGGAGAATAATGCAAAGCAGTTAGTTCATTTTTTTTTTTAAAGTGGCGTTTATCGGTTTTTGCAAATGAACTCTTCAAATACATACCTTAAGAAGTTATCAATTAAACCATGAAATAATGCAATAATTAGGCTAATGACTGGGAAATCTACCTATCTAAGCTTTGAAGTCTCAGTATCAGGCATAACATCACTAGCATTATTGACATGGATTGTCTCTTATTTTCCTTTCCTGAAGTTGGCAACCCTAGGTATCAGCAATATTCTTATTGTTGTTATCGGTACCCTACTTGTTACTCAAGGCAATTGTTATTGAAACATGCTAGTTACTTTAGGCTTTCTAGTATTATTGCCATCATATTGTACTAAGCTCAGCTCGTGCTTGTTTCTTAAGCTTGTAATGTATCAGCAAATTGTTAAGGTTTACCTGGTGGTATTGGAAAAACGCTTGTTGCTGCCAACATGCTGTGCTTTAGCTATTTGGGTGTCAGCAACATGCTTGTTCTCCAAGGCTAACTAGTTGTTATTGGAAACATGCTTGTTGCTTTAGGTTTATTTGGTTATTATGACATCTTGTGGTAAGTTTATCAAGTTACTAGCAAGATGTTTGTTCTTAAGCTGTTGTTTAAGGCATATCTGTTTGTTATTGGAAACATGCTTGTTGCTCAAGGGGGTAAGGGCAGCTTTTCAGGTATTGGCAACATGCTTGTTGCCTTAAGCTCATTTGGGTAACTGCATTTAAAGGGGCATGCTGCTCTTCTCAGATCCTTGTTTTAGAAGAGCACCCCTTCTCTGCTACTCCCTTTCTGTAAGTACTCTGTATTCCCTTTTAGTCTGTTACTTCAGAAAGACATGCTGCTCCTTTCCAAAATGTCCTGTTTTTGTCTCTATTATTTTTTGGACCTACCCCTTGTCATCACGACTCCCAACGTTACAAAAATCCTGTAATTTCTTTCTTACTTTGCAATCTAACGGTTATTTTTCTTAAATGAGACTGCCTCAATGATGTATGCGCCTTCGAAGGGTGCAGCCCCTGAATTGGGACAGCCATTGTTGAAAAATCTCTCTGCTTCCGTAACCCGAATGAATGTGTTGATTGCGTGCTCTTGCTCTGGGTGATATGAGGTGCAGGCTTATCAGGAAGAAGTGCCCATACATGGAATTCTGCCCTTTATTACTTGATAAAGGGCCATACTCGAAAAAAATTCTGCGAGACATGTCCACAACCGGAAGTAGTATATTGTAAATAAGTAGTATAATGTAGTATAATGTAAATAAGTCAGAATGCATGAAATAGCATTAGACCCCCCTTTAACATCTGACAGAAATATCGTAGAGACATACTGGAGAAGAGCAAATGCTCTAAAAATACATCTTACAGATGAAAACACCCACATAAAATAGACTGGAGATCGATGGATATTCATGAGATGAACTATTAAAAATAGTTTTTTGTTCATTTTTAGGGCCCGAGCACCGGTGGTGTGAGTACCTTATTGTAATTGCTCCATCAGTTAGTCTTCTTCTCTGAAATGAATCACATTTTTGAGGGCCTAAACATGCTTGAAAACTCATTAAACTTTGCATATGCGTCAGAAGTTGTGAAAATTTACATCTGATATGGGATTCAGAATTAGGTGTGGCAAAATAGCTAGATAGCGCCACCTACAAAATTTCAATTAAGCGCCCTTCGCGGTACGTTTCTAGTACAAGTATGAAATTCAGTAGTGAAACAGACAAATACCTACAGAAATGTCCCTGGGAGCAAAATCTGAAAACCCAACAGGAAATTAGATATTTTGAATTTCTCTGCAAAATTTTTGCAGTTTTTGCCATTTCCAGACGTTGTACTTTAACAAACTCCTCCCAGAGATTTTATCAGATAAACATCATATTTAGTCAGTCTAATCTAAAGGCCTTTGCGGTGTTAGATTGTGAAGAACTTGAGTTTTTGCTGAAGGGTGTGTCTGTGGCAGGCCTAACAATGTTTGATGTTTCGCCATGAAAAAGGAAGCTGTTGTAAGTCAGGCATACAATGTCCGACCTGCCTCAAAATGTACATGTTTAATAAGAGTCCTGGCCTGAAGACATAAACATGCCAATATTCAGTTAGTCATAGTGCCACCTGCTGTCAACCGGAAATGGCATGCTTTACACTAGGGCTATTCAACTGGCTGCCCGCGGGCCAAGTCTGGCCCGCCAATCATCTTCATCCGGCCCGTGGGCACCCACATCACTAATCCTACCCTAGACAACCAAGCGTATAATATGCATGCCAAAACTCATTTTGGCATATATTTTCTACGAGATTACACGCACGTAGGTTTGCAACCATTGATACGCATTCTCATGTGACCGGGTTGGGTGGCCGCAGTGGCGCCTGCAGCTGCACTGTTCGTACCATGCACGCTCCTCCGACTGACCTGAGAAATGTTTTCCATGCGAATATTTCAGCAGTTATTATGTGTGTCCCGTATTTCTGTTGACTGAACCAGCGATACCAATCATTCGTGAATTAATCATTCTTTTGTCTCGATTCTTTCTTTTCCGTGAATTGGCCAAACACGCTTGCATAACTATCTGTATTATAACTATCATATATAACTATCATAGCTAATTTATTTAAATACCGCTTATAGTACATATGAACCCATAGTGTACTACAAGTGGTAACTAAATACATTTTTAAATACAGAGATAGTATGTTAAAAGCACATTTTAGTTCATATTTCATGGTGTCTCAAAATAGCACAGTTGAGTACACTTAGATGTTCTTAAGAATATCTTAATTAGTACTAAAGAAGAATTTTTAGTATATTAAGTACAAAATTAGTGAGCGAAAATAGAGCACTTTAAGTACATTATAGAAGTGTACTTTTTTTTCACCTGGGAAGGTTGGGGCAAACAACACCAACTTTGAGAGAGCTATGTGGAAACAGATGTGAATAGTAACCACCAAGGTACAATGATTTTGCCAAACTAAAGTGTCCCAACACCAACAAACAGTTCATAGAAAAACTGTGAAACCACAACTATACTGGGCTACAGAAAAAAAGAAAAACAAGGAATGTTTAACACCTGGAACATGGAATAATGAAATGAAAGCCAAAATGCTAAGCACCAAATCACCATGATTACAACAACAGGCAAAGCAAGCATATAAAGCCTGCTGGACCCATTGGCCACGACTACATCAGTAGAAAACTCTTGCCATCCGTTCAGATGCAGGCAGTATGTGATGGGAAGGGCAGGTTCCTTAATGTTTTTGTGGGATATCCAGGTTCTGTCCACGACACTATAGAGTCCTGAGAAACAGCAAGATCGCATTGTTTCCTCCACAAGGATACTTACTTGTGGGGGATGGAGGCTAGCCCTGCATCATCCATCCTGTGTCCATCATTACTCCATACCGGGAGCCAGTCCAAGGGAGAGTGTAGGTCGCCTCAATCACCACCATGCCAAGGCTCACTCCATAATTGAGCATGTCTTTGGTATGATGAAAACACACTGGATGTGCCTGCTTTTCAAGTCTCTTGAGGTAGACCACACCTTTGCCCAACCAATTATTGTGGCATGTGCAGTTCTGCATAACATTTGCCTGACAACAGGAGACATAATTGAAACCACTGAAGTTGTGGATGATGTTGGTTTACCTCCACCCTGTCCAGTGAGAGGGGCCTGTAGTGGTAATGCCAAGCTTGATAGACTGGCAGCAAAACTCTCAGCTCCTTAGGTGTATTCAGTCGAGTTAAATGAGCATGATTATTAGATACATAAATATAAGTGTTGCTCCACACAATGTTTATTTTCAGATTGTGTTCAGATAATTTATGTATGGATTAAAATTTTCCCCCCATGTCTCTAGCCTCATGCATTAAATCATTTGCAATACCCACATTATCAATAGATAAAATGGTTTCATGTAAATAAACATGTTTGTCAATTACGCCAATATTTTGAATTGTACTCTTCTGGAAACTGTGTTTACCATAAAACATCTATCAAGGCATATAATGGCACACAAAAAGGACAGAGATCATGTTCAACTTTTTTTTAATCACCTGTTCAAAGAGGTCAAGGAACCTATTGGTAGTAGTTTTCATTAATGGCATGAAAACGTTCCTCCTCTTTTTCAGTCTCTTTCTCAAGAAAATCTAACACTCTGTTGGATCTTCTCTTTTTAGGTGGTGGGGGACCCGAAGAAGTACAGGGTTTTTCCTCCTGAAAGTTGCTTGTGCCAGACGGTGCAGAGGACATGGTGTCCTCCTCCTCCCTTTCCTCCACAGATGCGGATGGTGGCAAGACAGTGTCTTTGGTTACAGCAGAACAGCTAGTGACTGTATCGCATGAGTCTATCAGGATGTGAGGCTCAATAGACGGCCTCCCCCTAATAGTCTCTTGCATGGCAGAAAACCACGGCCATGTGGCTGCTGAAACAAACACAAAGACAAAAATAGTGTAACAATATTATTTTAAAAATTATCTAAAACCTCACTGCATTTATCAAACAAAGTGAAGACAACGAATATCTTTCCATGCATACTGGAACATAACTCACATCCAGGATTTGTTGGCACTGTTCCTCTTCCAAGTGAAGTCGGAATCAAGCTCCATACGTACTTTAACTTTTCGGTCTCCTCACCAGTCCCTGTAAGGAAGAATTTTAAACCACAGAGAAGCAGTTTTATAATGTGCCTATGTGCCAATGTGCCTTCATGTTTGTATTTTCTGTCATGGTCAGCACTTGGTGCAGATGTGAATGGGGAAGAAGAATTTATACGTGCGTCATGTTTAGTCGATAAAATACTTCCACAAAGGATACACCTGTGTATCCTCGCTCATGACTTCTCAGGAAGCCTCTTCCCTCCTCACCTCCTCGTGGTGCAATTAGAGAGTTGAGATGTCCTACAAGATAGCTGAGCTTGATTTGTTTCCGGGTCATAGGATGGAGGAGCAAGGAAATGAGGAGGGATATTGAGAATCACCCAACATCTCTCAAACACACACCAGGAAACACATCAATGGAGAGAAACCGAAACATAAGTTCTGTTGGATGGTTTCAAAATTTATAACAATGTGCACATGCAGTAAAATAGCAGAAGCCAGTATTTCAGTGGATCAATTCAGCTGTCTGGTGTGTCTAGATCTCCTGATGGATCCAGTGACTATCCCATGTGAACACTACTGTGTAAGCTCAGGAGGATCAGAAAAGGGTCTACAGCTGTCCTCGGTGCAGACACACCTTTACTCCAAGACCTGCTTTATTTAAAAACGTGGTGTTTGCAGACATGTTGGAGAAACTGAAGAAGACTAAACTCCAAGCTGTGGTTCCTGCTGGACCTTTATGATGTGCAGTGTGACATCTGCACTGGAAGGAAATACAAAGCTGTCAATTCCTGTCTAGTGTGCCTGTTTTCTAACTGTCAAACTCATTTTGAGCATCATGAGGAGTTTCACCCTGGTAAATGACACAAAGTGACCGATCCCACTGGATGACTGCAGGATATGATCTGCCAGAGACATTCTAGATAGATTCTACAAGAGAGATTCAAACAAGATTCTAGAGGATTTTTGTCACACTGACCTGAAATATATTTGCATGCTGTGTATGGTGGATGAACATAGAAACCATGACACAACTGCATTCAAAAGGGCAGAGAAAGTAACTGTTGCATTTTGAAGACCATGATAAAGAGGTTTTATGTAACAATACTATTTGCTCTTCAAAAGTAATACATTATAATTAACAGTTAATAATAAACCTTAACCAAGTGATCAAGGCTTGTATCACTGAAAGGGTTTATTTTGCTATAATGTCCGACTGACTCTGTAATCCTGTATACAGTACTGATATTCATTACATTAGTATTAATAATATATTTCTGTGAGTATCACTATCGTCAAAGATGACTGGCAGTTAGCATACAGTTTGGATTGGCGGTATGGTTCTGTTCTGAGCAAAAACTTCCTGCCCATCCATGCAGCCTAGCATGGATAAGAGCAGGGAGAGCAGCGATAACCCACCTTAGGGTAAACAGAACAGAACAAAGTATTGCAATATCATTCATTTTCTTAATGACAATAATTAATGTAACAACATAATTGAAGAAATGAGTTTGATCAAAAGAAATATCAGAAGGGCAAGTCCTGACTGGACAAAGGAGGAGCTGGGGACGGAGGAGGGTTATTAGCTCCTGAGCAATGCGATAAAGCTGCTGATAATACTGAATGGACCATATATATATACGAATACGGTGATAGGCGTCGTATTCCTATAGGTCAATGTGAATCAGCTGAGTGTCAGCTGACGCGGGCTTGACTAACGTGACCTGCCAGAACTAACTGTATACGCTTGATTTCTGTCAGGATCACTATCGTCAAAGATGACTGGCAGACAGTTTGGATTGGTGGTATGGTTCTGTTCTGGGCAAAAACTCCCTGCCCATCCATTCAGCCTAGCATGGATTAGAGCAGGGAGAACAGCGATAACCCCCCAAAACAAAACCATATGCTGACAACCCCCCAACCACAAGCTGACTGCGAAATCTGAATGAAAAAAAGTATACTGGAAAGATGGAAAGACAATAGGACATAATGGAAATGAGCAGCACATCCCTCTGAANTCAGGATCACTATCGTCAAAGATGACTGGCAGACAGTTTGGATTGGTGGTATGGTTCTGTTCTGGGCAAAAACTCCCTGCCCATCCATTCAGCCTAGCATGGATTAGAGCAGGGAGAGCAGCGATAACCCCCCAAAACAAAACCATATGCTGACAACCCCCTAACCACAAGCTGACTGCGAAATCTGAATGAAAAAAGTATACTGGAAAGATGGAAAGACAATAGGACAAAATGGAAATGAGCAGCATATCCCTCTGAATAGCAAACTGGAGGCAGCATGCCCCTTACAGGAGGGAAGTAGCAGTGAAGGGGTGCTCTTCTGTTACAAGCTTCTGAGAAGAGTAGCGTGTCCCTTATATGAGTAGAGTAGCAGCGAGGGGTGCTCTTCTTGCAAGCAGCTGAGGAGATCAACATGCCCCTTACAGGAGGGAAGTAGCAGCGAAGGGGTGCTCTTCTGTTACAAGCAGCTGAGGAGAGCAGCAAGCCCCTTTAAAAGCAGTTGCCTGAATGAGCTTAAGACAACAGCATGTGGCCAATACCCAAAAACTTGAGGAACAAGCTGGATAACCACAGCTAAATACTTGTTGCTGTGTGGAAAATCCTTCTACCCACAGCACAAAAAAATGGCCAGAAGCTTCAATAGTTAACTTCGAATTAACGAGAAATGAAATTATATGAAATGAAATTAATATAAATTAATTGAATTTGAATCAAATTAAATTAAATACAGCTGAATAACCAAATAATAACCAGGGAGAGTATACATTTTTAGTGACTTATTTATGAACAAGACCTAAATATACTCACACTCTTATTTTGAAATGTGTATGCTTACTTTTGCGGGCTGCTCATTCATGTTTAGATGAGGAGATAATAATATACGTTCTTACAACCATTTACAATATTTTACAATACCATAAAGTAAAATTTTGTCACTATTGAACAGCATTAGTTATATAAACAATCACTTGGCATGAATGTGCACTATAGACTAGTATTGCCTACATTGATTGCGAACCACTTAGAAGCAGTCTGAGTGCTGCGTGAGCAGGTAGACGCGCAACAGCGCCACATTTAACTTTGAAACATGCGGCGCATACATGAAATTATAGCCTTTTTAAATTTAATCACATCAGGTATCGTGATCTATGTTTTCCCATCCACAAAATGTGGGAAGCACTGAAAGAGCTTAAAAAGGAAACTTAGCTTTGCTTTGTGAAGACGTTGAGGTTTATGGTGGGTGAAATACAGCCAGCTGTGACGTGGATTCTTTATCATTTTCTTGATATCCTTCCCCTTTGTGTGATGAGTGCAGATCTCATCTGAACATGTTTCGGGTCACTTCCAAATTGAGCAGCTTATAATCAATGTGACGAATTAGTGTGTTTGTTCAAGAACTTGAACATGAAGTGAAATCCGTGTAAATTCGCTAAATTACGGATTACACAATTCGCCGTTTAATTAGCTCTTGAGCAATGCAATAAAGCTGCTGATAATACTGAATGGACCATATACAGGTCCTTCTCAAAAAATTTGCATATTGTGATAAAGTTCATTATTTTCCATAATGCAATGATAAAAATTAAACTTTCATATATTTTAGATTCATTGCACACCAACTGAAATATTTCAGGTCTTTTATTGTTTTAATACTAATGATTTTGGCATACAGCTCATGAAAACCCAAAATTCCTATTTAAAAAAATTCGCATATTTCATCCGACCAATAAAAGAAAAGTGTTTTTAATACAAAAAAAGTCAACCTTCAAATAATTATGTTCAGTTATGCACTCAATACTTGGTCGGGAATCCTTTTGCAGAAATGACTGCTTCAATGCGGCGTGGCATGGAGGCAATCAGCCTGTGGCACTGCTGAGGTGTTATGGAGGCCCAGGATGCTTCGATAGCGGCCTTAAGCTCATCCAGAGTGTTGGGTCTTGCGTCTCTCAACTTTCTCTTCACAATATCCCACAGATTCTCTATGGGGTTCAGGTCAGGAGAGTTGGCAGGCCAATTGAGCACAGTAATACCATGGTCAGTAAACCATTTACCAGTGGTTTTGGCACTGTGAGCAGGTGCCAGGTCGTGCTGAAAAACGAAATCTTCATCTCCATAAAGCTTTTCAGCAGATGGAAGCATGAAGTGCTCCAAAATCTCCTGATAGCTAGCTGCATTGACCCTGCCCTTGATAAAACACAGTGGACCAACACCAGCAGCTGACATGGCACCCCAGACCATCACTGACTGTGGGAACTTGACACTGGACTTCAGGCATTTTGGCATTTCCTTCTCCCCAGTCTTCCTCCAGACTCTGGCACCTTGATTTCCGAATGACTTTGGACCACTGAGCAACAGTCCAGTGCTGCTTCTCTGTAGCCCAGGTCAGGCGCTTCTGCCACTGTTTCTGGTTCAAAAGTGGCTTGACCTGGGGAATGCGGCACCTGTAGCCCATTTCCTGCACCTGTGGATGTTTCTACTCCAGACTCAGTCCACTGCTTCCGCAGGTCCCCCAAGGTCTGGAATCGGTCCTTCTCCACAATCTTCCTCAGGGTCCAATCTTCCTCAGGGTCCGGTCACCTCTTCTCGTTGTGCAGCGTTTTTTGCCACACTTTTTCCTTCCCACAGACTTCCCACTGAGGTGCCTTGATACAGCACTCTGGGAACAGCCTATTCGTTCAGAAATTTCTTTCTGTGTCTTACCCTCTCGCTTGAGGGTGTCAATGATGGCCTTCTGGACAGCAGTCAGGTCGGCAGTCTTACCCATGATTGCGGTTTTGAGTAATGAACCAGGCTGGGAGTTTTTAAAAGCCTCAGGAATCTTTTGCAGGTGTTTAGAGTTAATTAGTTGATTCAGATGATTAGGTTAATAGCTCGTTTAGAGAACCTTTTCATGATATGCTAATTTTTTGAGATAGGAATTTTGGGTTTTCATGAGCTGTATGCCAAAATCATCAGTATTAAAACAATAAAAGACCTGAAATATTTCAGTTGGTGTGCAATGAATCTAAAATATATGAAAGTTTAATTTTTATCATTACATTATGGAAAATAATGAACTTTATCACAATATGCTAATTTTTTGAGAAGGACCTGTATATACGAATGCGGTGATAGGCGTCATATTTCTATAGGTCAATGTGAATCAGCTGAGTGTCAGCTGATGCGAACTTGACCTGCCAGAACTAACGCTATACGCTTGATTAGTCCAGGGAGATGATTTTGTGGTATATTAATTAATCAATCTCTTCAGCAGCTTAGAGCAGCTTAGCGTACACGCTGAGTTTGGAGAAGAGAAGTTTGAGATGTTAGGAATTTAGACTCTCCTCCAGTGCTGGAGCTATTTCAGTCCCACTGATGCCCACTGCGCTCTGCACAGACAGCAGTGGAGGACAGGGAAAGGATCTTTACTGAGCTCATCTGCTCTATAGAGAGAAGCCGCTTTGAGGTGATAGGGTGGATCAGAGATCAGGAAAAGACTGCGGTGAGTCGAGCTATAAAACGAATGGAGCGACTGGAGCAGGAGATCAATCTGAGGAGGAGAGAGGCTGAGCTGAAGGAGCTTTCATACTCACAGAATCACATCCTATTCTTGCAGATAACAGAGATCTAGAAAAACACCACAATAAGATCTGATATTACAGAGGACTTTCAGCAAATTTGCTAAAATTTTGATCAGTTAACGTTTATGATATTATGAATAATATGAACATTTGTTACATATTTCATGAGAGCATAAATGCTGTCAGGTGATAAATACTCTAATTTTCCTTAAATTTCTTCAGTTTGTGTATTTATTTGTCTTTATTTTGATGATTGTGGTTGTTTCTGTGTCTGTAGAGTTTACAGTCTCAGTCTGTTCCTCTATGGGAATCTACAGACTGCACAGCACTGCATACGACGTTCATTTCTCAGTTGTCTTTTGATGATGTAAGAGAAACTGTCTCTATACTGAGAGAGGAGCTTGATGATTTTTGGAAAGACAAAATAGACACTTTATCTGATACAGGTAAAATGTAGGACATTTATTTATTCTCTGAAATAGAATGATTTAAAGGGATAGTTCACCCAAAAATTAAGATTTTCTGTTAATTTACTCACCCTCAGGTCATCCAAGATGTAGATGTCTTTTTTCTTCAGAAGAACAGTAAAGTGATTCATATAATGCAAGTCAACGGCTACAGTCACTTTAGGAGTCAAAAAAATAATAATTGCCCAGGTGAAAAGTGCATTTTTATAATGTACTTAAAGTGCTCTATTTTCACGCACTAATTTTGTATTTAATATTCTAAAAATTCTTCTTTAGTACTACTTAAGATAATCTTAAGAACACCTAAGTGTACTCAACTGTGCTATTTTGAGAGACCATGAAATATGAACTAAAATGACAGACTCTGATGTTGAATGACAAAATAACCTTATAAAATTCATACACTACATAGTTGAGTACATACTGCATAAGTACAGAGTGTATAAGTGTAGAGTGTATAGTGCAACATTTGGGACACAACTAATAACATTAACAGCAGTAATAAGAAATTCCTGAACAGCCAATTGAAATCAGCCAATTGAAATCCCCACACCCCACACACACCCACACACACCCCACACACACACACACACACACACACATAATAATCAATAATAATAATTTCAATAATTCAGCCACAAAGTAGTAAAAAAATGAACAGCAACAAAGAGGTTACACTCAAAAACATCGAGAGTACAAAACAGAATTCCAATATTTCAGTGCTGAGTGCAGGGACAGGCTCTGTGCAAGAAACAGAAATGGACAGGATGCACTCACTCTCAAAGTCTATCAGTCATTGTTGAGGGGGTAGGGCTCCATGTCATCCACTCAAACTCCACCAGTAAATCCATTTGAACAGACAATGTTGCCTGCTGGTCAGACGATCCATCGGTCTTGGGGTCTGGGATGATCCTAGGCTTTAATCATTGCAGGCTCTGGCTCTGCGTCTGCGGTGGGCTCTGGCTTCACTGTTGCAGGGCTGTTGGCTGTGACTGGCATGCTGATCTCGTCCTAACTCTTGCAGATGGTAAAAGGGGAACTGTTGTGGAGGAGTACCCACTCCATGTGCTCCTTAAAAGTCCCTAGAGGCTTGACTCTGGGCAAGCACGCTGTCATCAAGTTTGTCTGGAAAAGCACACACAGGGAGTCATCATCGAAGTGGATGAGGTAGTTAAAGTCCAAAAAATATCAAGTCAAGTCACCTTTATTTATATAGCGCTTTTTACAATGCAGATTGTGTCAAATCAGCTTTACAGTGATAGAGGGAACATAATTTTGGCTGTTCAGCAGCTCTAGAAGAAAATAGTGTCATTGTCCAGCTTAAGTAAGTTCAGTATTGATTTATTCTGTTGTAAAAATCATTAGTTATTAATTTAGTTAATTTATCTATACAGCAGCTCTGGAGAAAATAGTGATGTCATCATCCAGCTCAGTTCAGTTCGCATACAATGGTGTCAAAGCAGGCAGATCAAAAACATTGTTGAATATCAAGTAGCCCCGGTATGGAGACGGGTTTGTTGAGGATCTATGCCACTGGCTGTCTTCTCAATGAGGCCTTCACAGGGGATGGTCAAGTTGACACAATCTCTGTTGACACTTCAGGGATGTGTTGTGGTCATGTTTAGGCGCAGGTCCTCCATCTGATCTGGAAACGGCCCGGACCTGGCTGACTACGGTCAACCTCGGGATAAACAGAGAGCGTGGATGCTATTCTTCTTATGATGTAACAAGTTACTATAGGTGTTATAGGAAGTGTTTCCGGTTCCGGCTGACCTTAATTATGCAGCCTAGCAATCATTTAACAGATGTGAAAATATAAATTGATAATGTGTTGTGTATGCCAGGTTAAAGAGATGTTTTTAAATGTGTCAATCGCTCCAATCGCTACCATTCTCCTATTAGACACGGGACATATATACGTGGCATTGCTGCTCGGTAAGTATGCTCAAACTGCTCGCAACCCTCCCTCCCTCCCCATTATAAGCATGAGCATATTACTGTGCACCTTCTGGTTGTCGCCTTCTTTTGTTTCAGATCACTAAGGCTTTCAAGTCCCGGCTGGCATGGACCTCAATGCCGAGAGACACTCATCCTCATAACCAAGCTACAGTATAGACGTCTACTGCCATATCTACATGATTACTGTATTCGCTTATTAAGACATTACTAAGCGTCCTAATTGTCTATGTATTTCCAAGCTGATGGTTCCGGGGGGTTAATGTTAAAGCTCTTGTATGTTCAATTAATATTGGAGCAAGTACCCCATAAGGAACCATACCGCCAAAGATAACTGTGTTCAATAAACTCAAGTAACTTGCCAAAGTGGTCCTGTCTGAACTATACTTGATTAAAGTTTGGATGTGTGTCGCTGACAGAGAAGGCTATACTAAACATGTGACAGGCAGTGCAAGTGACAATAACAGAAGAAGATGACATGACTCACCGTGTATATTGACTGATTCCGGTTTACCACAGTTGTTGGACTCATAGAAAAAGGAGTGCGCGAGAGAAAAAAGGCGATGGGCAAGATGGGCAGATGACAAGTTAACAGGATAGCAATTTAGATTTAAAAGCTAGTGATGTCAGATTAATGTGATAGTCAATATTAGACAATATCTGATTTATGGTAATGAGTAAGTTATATATAGCAATTTAAACAACTGTCACAAATGGTTGCTGGCAAACAGATGAAGAAGATCAATAGTTTTCCAACACAAAGTTTTAATGATAATATCCAGACAACAGGCAGACAGGCTTAGCAACACACACATAGACATAGATGATAGTTACAGTGACACACAGCTGATATTTAGTGTCCATGGTGACTGATGAGTGGCGGGAAACTGAACAAAGACGAAATGTGACAAATGAAAACAAACTGAAAGTCCATGAAAACTAAGGCAAACCACACATGACTGTGACAACAACAAGGAATGATTGTAAATAGAGATTCAAAACAAAATTATACGGAGCTACAGACGCAAACCACTCAGCAACGAGGCAGACAGGAGCAATCGATCAGGAAACATCTGTACTGGTTCCCCTGTGAGAGGAGGAGAATATTAACTGCTGCTAAATCCATATCTTGGTCTGTTCTTCTGTCATGACTGGTTGAAGCAGAGAGAAATACAAATGCAGGATTTAAAGGCAGCATTCTTCACCCTAAACAGAAAAAAAGTTCAATAACACCCTGCTACATCCAAAGGAATTTGCCCTCTGCTGGATGGTGGCCCACCAGGAGCAGAATTTGCCCCCTGGTGTAAAGTGTTACATACCACAATAAAAGCATAATGGGCTGTAAAACACTGGTCAACCTGCATGTATTAAAGAAGCCAACTGATCTCAGTCAAGGTCGATACAGTTTTATTTGAGCAAAGATGTTCATGGACAAAAGGCTTCAGAAACATTATTTCTGTTATTCACTGCAATTAAATTGCAAATAAATTTTTGCACTGATTACTGGCATCAAAAATTACGATCAGCGACTAGCTTGTAGGAGAACAGCAAAACAGGAAAAATAAAAGAAAGTATTAAGTCCATTTAATGAGACTAACAGAATATCTGTTACAGATCAACATCTCCGCTCACTCTGAATATCATTGATAGGCCCTACAGTTGTCTTCAACATGCCACCATTTTTTTTATACCAACACGAATCAGTGAAGGCTACTTTTTTTGTATTCAATTTTTTCATAGATTTTATCAATTTATTTCATATTACCTTTAATTATTGATCAAAAAGTAAGTAAATAAATTGATTGAATAAATTAATAATTCAATCAAAGTGAATAAAATATAGTATCTGATATTAAAGTCAGACTGTACATAAAGTGTATGGTATGGTAACTGTATTTTAGATTTTGCTGTTGTCCTGCAGGTGACTTCATTTGTCTTTCTCCACCCTAATGCACTTTAGCACTTTAAATGCTCCAAAACTAGATCTACAATGACTTCCAACACCCCTCCTCCTGTAAAAAGTTTATATGGATGCAGAGAATGGGTTAAATTTGTAGGTATATAATTATGTTCAAACTTTTTGCCACCCCAACCCGGATCTAACTATCTAACCTGACCTGCTTATATGATTTTGGGCCCTGGTGAGTTATATGATTCCCACTACGGTGACCGGGAAGGGACATGTTCGGTTCACTTAGTTTTGTCGTGGCCACGACATACTCGTGGGAACGTGATAATATGTCGTGGCCACAAGATATTAATTCGTCGGAACGTGATAATAAGTCGTGGCCACGAGATCATTTTGTCGAGGTAACGACATAATTATGTCGTGGCCACGCGATGTAAAGTCGTGGTGAGGGAACGAGATATTTTTTCTCGTGGCCACGACTTCATTATGTTGAGGGAACGACATCTCCCAGCAAGCAATTTTATGTCTATTAGACGTCTAATAGCCGTCCCATAGCAACCAGGAATTAAGAATGATAAAATAAGGGCGGAATTAAGAAATAATTATATATATTATTTGAATGCTGTCTATATACATCGCGCTCAATGTAATAAGCTACAAATAGCCTATTGCGAGCGATGTTGCCACTATTGCATTCAAATGAATTTGTTATTATCAATTTGATAACAAACTTCATTTAATGATAAAAGAATATGTAAGAACATTAAATAATAAAGGCCTAGAAGAAAACATTTATCCATCCCATTTCACAGCCTTTTAATCTGATCGTGTTTTTATAATAATTATAATTAGCTATAATTATTTTTAATATGCTTATTAAACCTAAATAAAATGATGAACAAAATTAAGTTTTTGTCTAGGCTATATATCAGTGAATGGATTTTATTTATTTATTTTATTTTAAATAGCTTAAATATTCTTTTAACATATAACCAATTAATAATAAATTATTCGAACTTCATTCAAATGCTGTCAAGGGCACGAGGGGCAACAAATGATAACAGACGCTCATTTATCCTATCTTCAAGGCTACAGTCAGTACAGTCATAAAGTCAAATGTTATTATCATGCATGATCTGGCATTTACAAAATATAGCTAACAACATAATATAGTATGTATGCAGATGATCTTGTGGTGTTCAGTCCTAGCAGTGCTGGTCTTCAACAGCTTTTAACTATGTGTTCGAATTATGGATATTTTATATAATCCTGATAAGAGTGTGGTTATGATTTGCAGAACTAAGGAGGATAAAAGTATAACATTTCCAATTTTTAAGTTGTCCAGTAAGAGTCTCACTGTGTATGAGAAAGTAAAATATCTTGGACATTTCATTACTGATTGCATGACAGACGATGAGGATATTGAAAGGCAACGCCGTATATGCAGGCGAATATACTTTTACGTAAGTTTAGTTTCTGTTCAGATGAGGTGAAGGTGTCACTTTTTAAATATTGCACAACACTTTATACTGCTCATTTGCGGTTCAACTATAGAGCATCTAGTTTACAGAAGCTGCAAGTAGCTTATAATGATGCAATGAGAATCTTATTAAAGAAACCTAGATGGCATAGTGCAAGTGAAATGTTTGTGAGTGTAAGAAGCACTATTACGAAATCTTATGTATAGATTTATTTGCCGGCTTAATGCCTCTAAAAATGAGATTATTGTGAGTTTATCAAATATAGGGATTAGTACTACACGATATCAGTCAAAGATGTGGAGACATTGGTATTGTTGTATTTTGTAATTCTTTGTGTGTGGTGGATGCCGCGGGCTGTATATGTTGTCTTATTGGGTTTTTTTTGTTTGTTTTTGTTTTTTTCCTTTTTAAATTTGGACCTTGAGTCTGTAATAAAGATTGAATTGAATTGAATTGAAAAAATATAGGCCTGCAGAAAGGATACACGAAATGAAGGGGGAAATAAAGCAAATAGGGCTACATAACAATGAATAAAAAAAAATAACCAACAATGATAGCCTAATAATAATAATAAATAATATAAAAATATGAAATAAAAAATTAACAATCAGTGAATTTAAAAGACTGTTGGATGTGATATAAAAATATACACGGCATATTCTAATATTTATTGATAAATTTCATTCGAATGCTGCTGTAGGCATCGCACACAACATGTTTATGTTAATATAATCACTTCTTAATTCCGCGCTTTTCCTTTATTAAAAAATAAATATTATTATAATCTTATCCATTTCTGATAATTCCAGGTTGCCATGGTCGCGCAGGTTGTTTACACATGTAACTCGTGGCCATGAGAAATAGATGTCGTTCCCTCAACATAATGAAGTCGTGGCCACGGGAAAAATATCTCGTTCCCTCACCATATGATCTCGAGGCCACGACTTTACATTGCGTGGCCACGAGATCGTTTTGTCGAGGTAACGACATCCTTATGTCGTGGCCTCGAGATCATATGATGAGGGAACGACTTATTATCACGTTCCCACGAATTAATATCTTGTGGCCACGACATACTATCACGTTCCCACGAGTTTATATGTTGTGGCCAAGACAAAACTAAGTGAACCGAACATGTCCCCTCCCGGTCACCGTACTTATGTGTTGAAAAATATCGAATATATATAATGAACACAAGGGGGTAGCAATGTCAAATTAAAATGTAGTCTTGAATTTTCTGTAATTAGGTCTACATAAAGTCATCGAGGCTTGTACAAAAAATAGGCTATATGTGCAATTCTATTGTTTTTTTTTTGGTTTGTTTTTTGTTTTTTTGTGAAACGCCGATAGCACCAGAATATTTTAGTTGTAATTGCATTTAAATGTTACTTTTGTTTCTATGTACATTTTCATCAAATATGAAAGCCCCCCCCCCCTGGTTTTTTTATTCATCTATTTATTCTTATCAATGTTCTTGATATATTTACTTTTCTATAGCCTATTGTAAAAGTGCCTTTTCCTAAAAGTGACAACTCTATCAGATAAACTGGCTACAAAGCTTTTCTACACTGGCCATTAGTGATCGAAAGAGGGCGCTAAGACCACAGGACCCAGAGTTGTTTCCTTACTCTGAGACCACCATAGACTTCCTCTCCTGTCGGACAATCAAAACCAGCCAAAATGTCAGTCCATTCTTGTCTTTATTTGGTTACTTCATACGTTTATCAAATGTTGTTCAGAATGTTGCTTCACTGGTTGCTCAGAAGAACTAATAAAAACTAACAAAATCCCGCTTCTTTTGTGTATTTTATACATATGCATCCCAAACACCAGAAGATACAATAATGTTTACGAACATTTCATACAAAAATAATCAATATTGTTGATTCGATATTCGATATTGAATCGAAATTGATATTTCTATATTGTCGAAAAGGCAACCGTTTTACAATACTGTATTTGTACAGTTTTGATCGATCTTGTTTTCGCTCACATCAGTTGGATAGCTAGGCTATGTCATATAAAATGCGGCCTCTTTTCATTTAATTTTATTTGTTAATTATAGGCTACAGATAGAATTGCCCGAGTGTCGCCATGCACACATAATGATTAAATAAAGCCATCAAACAAAAAGATTGATTGATGTTAAGTAACATTTTCAGCATTTAAATGAGAACATTTGATTTACACAAAAATAATTACTGCCTGTAATTCTCTAAAATCAAAGTTTAGTATAGAATCGGGAGATTAAATCGTGTTGTTTGTTTATTACAGTCGTACTGGTAACACACAGCTGTTATCGTAAGGAGGCATTTCTAAATTATCTAACCCTTACAATTTACTCTTTTGGTGTAACCTAATATAGTCAGGTTGATTGAGTGATATTAAATCATATTTTTTGTCGTATATGCTGGTTTTTCTTGCAACTTTCAAAGGGCCTCTGGACAAAAACAATATCTGATATTTGTTAATAAATGAACAAGACTAAATCATTTATTTTGCTTCACAATTAAAATCAGGCAGTTAACAACCGTGTTTTCAAGTTATACAGAGGTAGCTTGTTTAATTGGCTGGAATGGGGAGTTCGGGTGGGCAGAAGTTTGGGGTTAAGTAAGAGGCGCGCACTGAATTGTACAAATAGCCTGGGGCACAAGAAAAAGTTCATGCCCGGGTCCCTGTAAGGAGAAACCAGTGAAGTATCAACTAGTCCATGGTCACTTAATCAGAGCGACCTGTGGGGGATTATGAAGATATTGTGACCGCAACTTGGCCTCACAATTATCATTCACAATTAAATGTAGTGTCCCTCCCCCAAACTTCCTTTCATAAAGGATGCGTGGCCGTCTTACAGTTTAAGAATTTGGGCGGATTGTTTGGGTTTACCTCAAAATAATACGCATGTGTACTCATTATATGAGCAAGCATTCTTTCGTACTTTTAGGCCCGCTTTTTATACACATATTGAATGAGATTGAAGAAGCGCTGTGTAGATAAATAAGACAGTTAAAAGTTAAAAGAAAAGATAACGATAAATAATAATAATGTTTAAACAGCAATAATTGCTCGCAATTTACTATTTTTTTCTTCAAAAGAATGTCGATTTTAAATCGCAATCCGTTTAAACCTTAAAGGCATCTATCCTAAATAAGCAAATAAATATAAAGTTTAGGGAATTACTTTGGAAGTAAACTATTTTATGAAGACACCAATTTTATTGACATGCCATAAAACAGCGTAGAGGTGAAGGATGGCATAATTCTCCCCCGTTTGACCAATGGTGACACATGTGAGGTGTTTTGTTTTACCCATTTGTTTCTCAGGGCTTTTAATCTCGCTCGCACTTGGAGCAAACTTTCGCACCTCGGCTCTTTCTCCAGTGTCTTAACTTGCTTAATTCCAGCATAATGAGCGCTCTGCTCTGGATGACGTGCTTTGATCCGCTCAGCAGTGTTGATTGAGGCCGTTAACTAACAGCCAGTGTTAATAAAGAACTGGCATTGCGACTAAAAATGCAGGAAGCCTCCAACCGGAGATTATTTACACTAATTCCCATATTGATCATTTGAAAACAAATGCTCTCCAAACCTTCTAATGGCTTCATGAGCTGCTGCGAAATACAAATCATTGCAATTCATTATTACCACATATTTGCAATAGGGCTGGATCAAAGTTTGTTTTAAATGTGATATGTAGCCTCTAAATTAATTAATCGATTAATCCACAATAACGAAAAGGGTGTGAGGAATCCGTGGTTTTAAAATGCGTCTGTGTTATTTCATTATTATAGCGTTAGATGATTTAAGGACATAGCCGATTTTATTTATAAACCAACTTCTCCAATGTTGTATTACAATCTTTGTATTAAAGTATTTTCAGTTTGATGTGTATCCGCGCTAGTTTGCGGAGAGTATGGTTCTTTAACGTCTAGAGAAGTGTGTGTTTGGCTAGGGGTGGACTGGGACGTCCCAACACCTCTCGTTTTTCTTCAACCTTGTGTGTGGCCGCTCGCTTTGCACGGCCCGACCTCCCATTGGACAACTTAGATGTTATTGGGAGGAGTCTTACTGGCAGCAAAAGGGGAAAAGAATTGAAGTGCGCAAAAAGTATTATGTAGTGACCGATGCTTAGTGTTCAGAAGTTTTCCAATGCGCGCTCCGACAGAAAGAGGTGGCAAGTACGCGAGTCTAATCAACACCCGGTCCAACAGTCACATTTTGTAAATACGGTGGCAGAACGTGGACTCTCGGGTGGACTGCCTTCCCAGTTTCAGAGGAGGCACATTTCAAGGGGATTTGTGGATTGCTTTAGGCTTCCCGACGTCTGTTTTTCGCCAGCACCGTTTGGAGAGAAGTCATGCAGGCGCGCTATTCCGTCTCCAGTCCCAACTCGCTGGGAGTTGTGCCGTACATCAGCAGCGACCAAAGTTATTACCGGGCCGCCGCCGGAGGGGGGTACACCGGGATGCCAGCCCCCATGAGCATGTACTCTCACGCGGCCCACGACCAGTACCCCGCCAGCATGGCGAGGGCGTATGGACCGTACACGCCGCAGCCGCAGCCCAAGGATATGGTAAAACCACCGTATAGCTACATTGCGCTCATCACTATGGCCATCCAGAACTCCCCGGACAAGAAGGTGACCCTTAACGGTATTTATCAGTTTATAATGGAGCGCTTTCCGTTTTATAGGGACAACAAGCAGGGCTGGCAGAACAGTATTCGACACAACCTGTCCCTGAACGAGTGCTTTGTCAAAGTGCCCCGCGATGACAAAAAACCTGGCAAAGGCAGCTACTGGACCCTGGACCCGGACTCGTATAATATGTTTGAGAACGGCAGCTTTTTGAGGCGACGACGGCGTTTCAAAAAGAAGGACGCTGTAAAGGATAAGGAAGACCGAAATGTCAAAGAGGCACCTTCCCGCCAGCAGCAACAGCAGCAGCCGCCGCAACCGCAGCAGGGCCGCGACCAGGAACAGTCAGTGCCGGGCTCGCAGCCTGTGCGCATTCAGGACATTAAAACCGAGAACGGCACGTCCACGCCGCCGCAGGCCGTTTCGCCCACGCTCAGCACTGTTCCCAAGATAGAGAGCCCCGACAGCAGCAGCAGCATGTCGAGCGGCAGCCCGCACAGCATCCCGTCCACCCGCTCTCTCAGCCTGGACAGCGCCGGGGAACAGCAGCAGCAGCATCACCACCACGGCCAGGCCCCTGCGCAGGGCTTCAGCGTGGACAACATCATGACCTCCCTCCGGGGCTCGCCTCAGAACTCCGGTGATCTCACCCCGTCTCTCGTGGCTTCCTCGCGAACAGGTATAACTCCCACGTTGTCCCTGAACTATTCTCCCAACCAGACGTCCGTGTATAGCTCTCCCTGCAGCCAGAACTCTATCTCGACTACCTCCAACGCCACCTATCATTGCAACATGCAGGCCATGAGCTTGTACGCGGGCGGAGATCGCTCGGGCCACTTGGCGACCACTACCACCGTGGACGAAACTCTGCCTGATTACTCGATCACGACCACCACGTCGTCCTTAAGCCACGGGAATCTCAGCTCGGCCCAGGAGGGCCACCATCCGCACCAAGGGCGCCTCGCCTCATGGTACCTAAACCAGGCCGGAGACATTGGCCATCTAGGCGCGACGTACCCGACGCAGCAGCAGAACTTTCATTCGGTTCGAGAGATGTTTGAATCGCAGAGAATCGGTCTGAATAATTCACCGGTGAACGGGAATAACAGCTGTCAAATGTCGTTTCCCCCGAGTCAGCCCATATACCGCACGTCGGGGGCTTTTGTGTATGACTGCAGCAAGTTTTGACCAAACAAGTATTTTTCGAGCTTCTTCTTTATGTTGTTGTTGTTGATTTCCCCTTTGCCCTCTTTTCGTCAATACCGAGAGACGTTGATATTTTACCTACTACCCCCACGATGGACTGAAAAGAAACAGAACACAAACGCGAGTCAGACACACTTGATCTTGGTTTGTTAAGGACAGTGTTACTTCGAATAACACGTAAGTCTTCTTCGTTTTTGTGAGCTATATGCTGGGCTGTGTTGAAATGCGTCAGACGTTTATGGACTTGTTATTACGTGTAAATTGCATATAGTAATTTATTTCTAAAGTGTAGCCGGATATTATGGACCAAACACCAAAAAGTGTTTCTAAATTGAACTGCATTCATTGTCCAAATGTTCCATTATAACAAGGAACGGAACATGTATAACGCCATATTCTTTCAAACTATCTCCTTTTGTTGAAAAAGTATTCTGAAGGAACTGCATTGTTTGTTTAATAAATTGCCATGCTATTTGAGTTAAAATTAGGCTACGCCTGATTTCTTAAAGCCTGCAGGAACAAAACTGTGCTAGTAGCTATAGAGTAAAAATGCATTTAGAGCTCTATTGCTTGAAGCCAATCACCAATCACCTGCATAAATGATCCAAATAAGCGTTTCTAAATTATTCGGCGGTACTGTGGCACTGTTGAACGTTGTTTGATCCAAACGACCGCCTAATCTTAAAATACTTCCAACCACACATTTACAATGTAATGTACTCTGATCACATTGATTTATATGAAAATAATCACAAGCCCCCCATGCAAATAAACCCTATTCCAGCATTCTAGGGAATTGCGAAATGCTAAATATTCACTCATCATTTCCGCTATATGCTTTTGGGAATTTTCAAACAAATGTTAACTATTTATGTCTAGGTGTTGTGTTTAGTCATTTTATTTTCACACTTTTTTTTTTTTTTTTTCTTTTCTTTTTTCCTTGTTCAGCAAAATGTAGCAACATTTTACTTTTTTATACTGAATAAATATATTGAATATAAAATATCAAATAAAATATCTCGTGAATTAATTACATTAAAATTCTCAAAAACCTCCGTCCTAAAAAAAAGTCAAGTGGAATTCAGGCGTATTATTTATTACAATTATTATTATTATTATTATTATTATTATTATTTGTCGTAGTAGTAACTCTAATAATAGTCAGTTGTAACCTAAAAATGTGGTTTAAGTGGTAATATCTATTTTTTTCTGTTTTTAAGTAAAAAAAAAAAAAATATGTGACTGAATCAACTTCATTACTCCATTAACAAAAGTCATTCTGAAGGGTTATATCAGGTAGACTACCTAATGTAATACCTGCAGATGTTCTGTTTTACAGTGCAGTAGCAGCGGTAGTAATAAAATCAAATGTTGCTATGCATAACAATTTATATTTTAATTGCTGCGAGGTGACGACGTGTTTTGCTATAATTTGTCCTTATTGCTTTACGGAACTCCATATGCCTGGCGTGGACTGTCTGTCTGTCATCATCTTGACCTGAGGCCTTTGGTAACAGTGTTTCACTGATTGTAATTCACTGCTTGTGTTCAGTGTCCACGTGTTTACTTGCGCATACCTTCGTTAATATCATACCAGACATGCCAAAGATACTCAAATCACCACTGGAGGATTCAGCAAGTTCTAGAAGGCGCATCGGTTGGACTTAATAAATAGACGTCCTTAGAAAAGGCCTAATACAGAGAACAAACCTCCAGTGTAACAATTCACAAAAGTATTAGGGCATTGTATTGGTGCATTTATTGGAACAACCACCAGTCAAGTTAAAGAAATATCACTAAAATGCCCTCATGTTTAATAGGATTTTATTATTATTATTATTCACATTAATTCAGAAGTGCTATTTGAAAACACAAGCAATGGTCTTAATTTTATTGAGGAGATGTGATACTACGAGCATTTAGAGGCTTTTAAATTATTAGATTTTACTAAACAACTAACTTACTAAATAAATAAATAAAATGTTTATGTATCATGCCTCATATATGAAAGCTTGCTGATACTTGTGTATATGTTTTAAAGGTTTAAGTTTATATTATTATTATTACTACTACTACTACTACAGACAACATTATGTTTTAAATTTTTTTATTGTGTATTTTTAGTCTGCAGCCCAGTTAGCCTCAAAGACCTGAGGGCAAATGCACACGTGTTCTCATTGCCTCTGCGCACCACATATTTTCATTGCATGAGCGGTTGGTAGTGATTACAGCGGTTAATTAATCGGCCAATTAACTAGAGTGCGTCAACAAAACGTCTCGGATTTGCCTCTTTCACTCGGTACGGTATGTGGTAATTAAATGTGCCCATATCACGTTCGTTTTGAGTTTTACTTTAAATATTGTGCTTTCTCAGAATGTTCATATTAAGTTACATATGTAGGCTAGGCATATCGATATTAAATCAGTCCTATTAAATAAGTATTCATAACAAATTTAGGGCATTTTAGATAAAACGGCGAAACAACAACGGCAATGATAATAATAACCTAAAATAATAATAATAATAACATTAAACAATATATAATAATAACAATAATACGTTTCAGTAGCGGTAAGCCTTATGAATGAAACATGACACTTACAAATTAAGTTAGTTGTGCAGCTCATGTGAGTCTGATCACAGTGAATTTTGGCCTTTCATAGCGCATTCTCTCCCCACAAAAAAAAAAAAAAAAAGTTGTAATCATGCTCATAAAAGTCATTAGAGCCTTTCCCGAGTAATAAACAAACGTCGTGTTAAGCCCAAGATTGATGGCGCCCTCACAGAACGGGCCAGGTCAGGAAGGAATAAAATTCAATCAGTGCGCAGGAATCATTTTTCATGAGACGGAAAAGGCAGAAGGGGACGGGGGTCAATAGGGAGGATGTCGGCCGCCGGAGCACCATCAACAATACCACAGGAGAAAAGCTAAATGAACGTGTTGTGTTCTCCAAATCAGTCTCTTAAATCTATTATCTATATGATTTCGAGCTCCCACACGAGCAGTCAGAACTCACAGTCTTATCGAAATTGATCAAGAGCTGTCTGAATTATAGGACGGTCCAGGTGAAGAGAAGTATATTTTGCTGCTTTGGAGGCCTTCATTTTTATATTCAACTTCTCATTCGAGCTCTTGGAGTTAAAACAATTCGATTTTCGGTAAGACTTATACATGTAGCGTATAGCTGATTTTTGCACAAGGCCTATTTTGCTTTGATAACTCTGTTTAATCGCCTTTAATTTGAATGTTCAAATAATTAGGCTAATTGAAATGCAATTTTGCATCATTTGGTCAGTCTCAAGCAATTTTTCCCACCAAACAGATTAAGTGAATTAAAAGCTATTTAAATATTAATAAAACACAGCCGAACAATAATTAGGGTATTAGCAATATGCAAACGGCTGTTGAAGCATAAACCAAACATAAGTTCCAGAAGAATAGGCTAGCCTATTTGAAACGAAACCTTTTTTTTTTTTCTTCATTTCCGTTCTAAAACGTATTTTTAAAATGTTGAAAATACGTTTTTAATAAAATGACACACAATCCTGATCATTTGGTTCGATGTGTTTCAAACACTTGTTTTTCTTAGTTTTCAAATGGTCAAATGTTATGCATGCTTTCCTGTGTCCAGATATTTAGGTCGCCCCTCCATTTCGATAGACTATACGCATATAAATCCATATTATTTTGAAATACAATATATATTCCATTATCCGCATGCAAATTGTTCCGCTACATTCCTGCAAGCATATCCACACACCTTCCCACACTCTGCTACATGGATTCGAATCAGACACAAAAAAAGTGATTATGTTCAGCATTCCTTTGATGTAGGCCTATCTCTCTTCAAAACATTCACATTTCCCGTTTAAAGTTAGGAGGAACAAATCGACGAGCAAGAACATCATGATTTCACCTGACAGAATTTAACAGGCAAAAGCAATTGATAATATGAAGCGTAACTCGATGCACTGAAGGAGGTAGGCTATAATATCTGTAAAATGTAGCTATATGCCACAACAGCGTTATACTGAAAAACACAAAACAAATGAACACATAACCTACATTTTACGTAAGAAAACAAATCTCTAGAAGTAGGCTGTGTAATGTGTAAATAATACTATATGGCTGCATATTAAAATCTGTACAGAGTTGTAATACCTTTTTAAAATAATTAAAATGTTAGGCTACTAATTTACGAAGCGCAAAACTCTTTTTTTTTGTGAAGATGCAGAATCACGCACTCAAGTCAACTCTCGTTATAGAACCGATCCATTAAACTGTTTACTTACTGAACTATATTTATTTTTACATCTACGTTCGTTATTGCAAGGATGAACGAATATTACGTTGTGTTTACTTATATATCCGCTTCAGTGTCAAGATAGTGATAAGTTGCTGCGCTTTTGGTCTGCTGAAGCTAGCAAAGTGTGTTTCATTTAATTTATCTACAATGTAAAATGCATGGGAAAATAAAAACAACAGAAGATGTGATATGAATTTCACCTGAACTGGTTCCGCGGTTTTATTCCAATAAAGCGAACTTCAATATTTACGAGTTTGTTGCTACAATGAGAATGTTGTCAGTACTTTTAACCACTAACAAGACAGATAAAAACATGTGTGGCTATTATTTAAATAGTTTTTAAAAGCAACCGATCTTCTGATGAGCTTATTATTGGAGGATGGGTTGAAATCTATTAATATAGAAATTCATGTCGCGGATAAAAACGACAGTCTAACTAATAGCCTAATGTTTTTTTTAATTTTTATTTTTAATTTGCCTTTTAGAAAATGCACTCTTTAATATAGACCTATAAAAATAAATAAATAAATAAATAAAATAAAAACATTATCGTTAATTAATGCATAATTCATAATGCATTTGAAAATGGAGCGGCTTATTGACAGTTTTTCCTGTCTCGTGTTTTAATTTTTATTTATATATGTATTTATTTTTTATTTCAAACAAGTCACACAATAGCAATAACATGGTGTAGGCCTACTTATTTCATAATATGGGTAAGAGTGTTATTTGTATTGTTCAGTAACCTACTTATTGGTCAAATTTAACAAAGCCACTAGGGTACTAGGGTAACCTAACCAGCTCGATCACCGTTTCGTTTATCCTCAAAAATACAATTCATTTGCATTACTCAGGTCACGCGCTTCACCAGACCCACATTCTGGATCAATCCGAGTCGGTATAGACGTTTCCATTTCCCGGTTGAGTGAGGACAGAAGAGCTGAGGTGAGAGGGAGAGAGAGAAACACACCGTGCACCTGTATGCTTGACTGAGCGCTGAGGCTGAATGGAAAAGAGCAGTGTCTCAAACTCACAGTTGCTGCATAGAGCCCAACCTCAAAGCGCCATCTGTTTTCAATTAGGAGTCCACATAGACTCGGGCTCTGTCTGACAGTCAAACTGCCAGTTAAAGGCTCAAAGACTTGTCCTGAAAAAAAAAAAAAAAATCCCACCCCGTTGCCTCATTTTTAGCGTACTTCGAAACCAGCGATTTTTCTATTTAAGCCGAATAAATGGCTTCCCCACGGATGAAGAACTGGAGAATAGTTTTTGGTACTTGGGTTTAACACGTTTCAGTTCAAGTTGCAGAATCAAAACTGAAGTCTAATAGACAACAGGTTTTCACTCGTGTTGAATAAAAAAAATCTAATCAAATAATAAAAAACCCATAGCCTACATACATTTTTTACTACATCGCTTATTTTAGACGAAAGCATTTGCATGCACTTTTAGGGTGTTGTGCCGAATTCTGACTCACGTAAAGTGGGTGTAAACCGATCGTACGAATGGAGATAGTAAGAATATTACTTAGCCACCAATTCGCCAAAACGTAAAATAGCTACGCATTTCTGTGAATTTCTTCATTTTTGTATCTAATCCTAATCCCAATCCTACCGTCACTACATTACGTGTATGATCACAGGTAACGCCGGCCTTCTGAACAAACATTTGAAAGCATCAACATCTTAACTTAAGAAGAAGCTAAGTCACCGTTTATTATTGGCATCTCCATCCAGTCTAAAACTCTCATATAAATCCCACACGCCCATAGCTGGTTCCTGCTCGTTTGGAAGGCGCTCTTTGCGCGAATAAAGGGACCAGTGTGATTTTAGACTTAAGGGAAATGGCCGAGCCCACCGACCTTTGGATAACCTAAGCACCCTGGCACGAAAACGCGCAGCTTAACACAGACTCGCCTTGAATCCAGACCCTCAGCCCACCTCACCGACCCACGGGCTCATGTACAGACAGTCTAATTATAGCCGCTTTTACCTGAATATCTCGATTCTGCTCCTTTGACATAGAAGATTTTGTCTCCAATTTAAATTTACGATCAGATTTTCCCCCCTGACGTCTTGGCTGCCCTTTCCTATTTTAATTACCTCAACCAGAGAGGGAAAAACATGATCATTTGTGAGAGGTCTTGATGAATGAAACCTGCATGTGAACCTGTGCTTTTTTTCTTGGGTCAAAAAGTCACTGTCTCTTATGTGCAGGTCTTAATTGAACACATTTGCAAAAGTGTTAACAGTAGAAATGAAAACTTGATTGAGGATATCGACATTAACGAAATTTCATTTTGTCGGTTGTTTTTGAAAGGTTCAGGCCCGTCCGATTTATA